>OY726529.1:60067905-60445570 GCA_963383655.1 Bathymodiolus septemdierum | reverse complement strand
TTACAATGGCCTTTTAGATGTGTTTACATGGTCAAATTGTTTAAATATATTACAATGACCTTTTAGATGTGTTTACATGGTCAAATTGTTTATATATATTACAATGACCTTTTAGATGTGTTTACATGGTCAAATTGTTTAAATATATTACAATGGCCTTTTAGATGTGTTTACATGGTCAAATTGTTTATATATATATTACAATGGCCTTTTAGATGTGTTTACATGGTCAAATTGTTTATATATATTACAATGGCCTTTTAGATGTGTTTACATGGTCAAATTGTTTAAATATATTACAATGACCTTTTAGATGTGTTTACATGGTCAAATTGTTTATATATATATTACAATGGCCTTTTAGATGTGCTTACATGGTCAAATTGTTTATATATATATTACAATGGCCTTTTAGATGTGTTTACATGGTCAAATTGTTTATATATATATTACAATGGCCTTTTAGATGTGTTTACATGGTCAAATTGTTTAAATATATTACAATGACCTTTTAGATGTGTTTACATGGTCAAATTGTTTAAATATATTACAATGGCCTTTTAGATGTGCTTACATGGTCAAATTGTTTATATATATATTACAATGGCCTTTTAGATGTGTTTACATGGTCAAATTGTTTATATATATATTACAATGGCCTTTTAGATGTGTTTACATGGTCAAATTGTTTATATATATATTACAATGGCCTTTTAGATGTGTTTACATGGTCAAATTGTTTATATATATATTACAATGGACTTTTAGATGTGTTTACATGGTCAAATTGTTTATATATATTACAATGACCTTTTAGATGTGTTTACATGGTCAAATTGTTTATATATATATTACAATGGCCTTTTAGATGTGTTTACATGGTCAAATTGTTTAAATATATTACAATGGCCTTTTAGATGTGTTTACATGGTCAAATTGTTTATATATATATTACAATGACCTTTTAGATGTGTTTACATGGTCAAATTGTTTATATATATTACAATGCCTTTTAGATGTGTTTACATGGTCAAATTGTTTATATATATATTACAATGGCCTTTTAGATGTGTTTACATGGTCAAATTGTTTAAATATATTACAATGACCTTTTAGATGTGTTTACATGGTCAAATTGTTTAAATATATTACAATGACCCTTTTAGATGTGTTTACATGGTCAAATTGTTTATATATATATTACAATGGCCCTTTAGATGTGTTTACATGGTCAAATTGTTTATATATATTACAATGACCTTTTAGATGTGTTTACATGGTCAAATTGTTTATATATATATTACAATGACCTTTTAGATGTGTTTACATGGTCAAACTGTTTATATATATTACAATGGCCTTTTAGATGTGTTTACATGGTCAAACTGTTTATATATATTACAATGGCCTTTTAGATGTGTTTACATGGTCAAATTGTTTAAATATATTACAATGGCCTTTTAGATGTGTTTACATGGTCAAATTGTTTTAAATATATTACAATGACCTTTTAGATGTGTTTACATGGTCAAATTGTTTAAATATATTACAATGACCTTTTAGATGTGTTTACATGGTCAAATTGTTTATATATATATTACAGTGACCTTTTAGATGTGTTTACATGGTCAAATTGTTTATATATATTACAATGGCCTTTTAGATGTGTTTACATGGTCAAACTGTTTATATATATTACAATGGCCTTTTAGATGTGTTTACATGGTCAAATTGTTTATATATATATTACAATGACCTTTTAGATGTGTTTACATGGTCAAATTGTTTATATATATATTACAATGGCCTTTTAGATGTGTTTACATGGTCAAATTGTTTAAATATATTACAATGGCCTTTTAGATGTGTTTACATGGTCAAATTGTTTAAATATATTACAATGACCTTTTAGATGTGTTTACATGGTCAAACTGTTTATATATATATTACAATGACCTTTTAGATGTGTTTACATGGTCAAATTGTTTATATATATATTACAATGACCTTTTAGATGTGTTTACATGGTCAAATTGTTTATATATATTACAATGACCTTTTAGATGTGTTTACATGGTCAAACTGTTTATATATATATTACAATGACCTTTTAGATGTGTTTTATATGGTCAAATTGTTTATATATATTACAATGACCTTTTAGATGTGTTTACATGGTCAAATTGTTTATATATATTACAATGGCCTTTTAGATGTGTTTACATGGTCAAATTGTTTATATATATATTACAATGACCTTTTAGATGTGTTTACATGGTCAAATTGTTTATATATATATTACAATGGCCTTTTAGATGTGTTTACATGGTCAAATTGTTTAAATATATTACAATGGCCTTTTAGATGTGTTTACATGGTCAAATTGTTTATATATATATTACAATGACCTTTTAGATGTGTTTACATGGTCAAATTGTTTATATATATATTACAATGGCCTTTTAGATGTGTTTACATGGTCAAATTGTTTAAATATATTACAATGGCCTTTTAGATGTGTTTACATGGTCAAATTGTTTATATATATATTACAATGACCTTTTAGATGTGTTTACATGGTCAAATTGTTTAAATATATTACAATGTTCTTTTAGATGTGTTTACATGGTCAAATTGTTTAAATATATTACAATGGCCTTTTAGATGTGTTTACATGGTCAAATTGTTTATATATATATTACAATGACCTTTTAGATGTGTTTACATGGTCAAATTGTTTATATATATATTACAATGACCTTTTAGATGTGTTTACATGGTCAAATTGTTTATATATATATATTACAATGACCTTTTAGATGTGTTTACATGGTCAAATTGTTTATATATATATTACAATGACCTTTTAGATGTGTTTGCATGGTCAAATTGTTTATATATATATTACAATGACCTTTTAGACATGTTTACATGGTCAAATTGTTTATATATATATTACAATGACCTTTTAGATGTGTTTACATGGTCAAATTGTTTATATATATATTACAATGGCCTTTTAGATGTGTTTACATGGTCAAACTGTTTATATATATATTACAATGGCCTTTTAGATGTGTTTACATGGTCAAATTGTTTATATATATATTACAATGGCCTTTTAGATGTGTTTACATGGTCAAATTGTTTATATATATATTACAATGACCTTTTAGATGTGTTTACATGGTCAAATTGTTTATATATATATTACAATGGCCTTTTAGATGTGTTTACATGGTCAAATTGTTTATATATATATATTACAATGGCCTTTTAGATGTGTTTACATGGTCAAATTGTTTATATATATATTACAATGACCTTTTAGATGTGTTTACATGGTCAAATTGTTTATATATATATTACAATGGCCTTTTAGATGTGTTTACATGGTCAAATTGTTTATATATATATTACAATGGCCTTTTAGATGTGTTTACATGGTCAAATTGTTTATATATATTACAATGACCTTTTAGATGTGTTTACATGGTCAAATTGTTTATATATATTACAATGACCTGTTAGATGTGCTTACATGGTCAAACTGTTTATATATATATTACATTGGCCTTTTAGACGTGTTTACATGGTCAAATTGTTTATATATATATTACAATGGCCTTTTAGATGTGTTTACATGGTCAAATTGTTTATATATATATTACAATGGCCTTTTAGATGTGTTTACATGGTCAAATTGTTTATATATATTACAATGGCCTTTTAGATGTGTTTACATGGTGAAATTGTTTATATATATTACAATGGCCTTTTAGATGTGTTTACATGGTCAAATTGTTTATATATATATATTACAATGACCTTTTAGATGTGTTTACATGGTCAAATTGTTTAAATATATTACAATGGCCTTTTAGATGTGTTTACATGGTCAAATTGTTTATATATATTACAATGGCCTTTTAGATGTGTTTACATGGTCAAATTGTTTATATATATTACAATGGCCTTTTAGATGTGTTTACATGGTCAAATTGTTTATATATATATTACAATGGCCTTTTAGATGTGTTTACATGGTCAAATTGTTTAAATATATTACAATGACCTTTTAGATGTGTTTACATGGTCAAATTGTTTATATATATATTACAATGGCCTTTTAGATGTGCTTACATGGTCAAATTGTTTATATATATATTACAATGGCCTTTTAGATGTGTTTACATGGTCAAATTGTTTATATATATATTACAATGGCCTTTTAGATGTGTTTACATGGTCAAATTGTTTAAATATATTACAATGACCTTTTAGATGTGTTTACATGGTCAAATTGTTTAAATATATTACAATGGCCTTTTAGATGTGCTTACATGGTCAAATTGTTTATATATATATTACATTGGCCTTTTAGATGTGTTTACATGGTCAAATTGTTTATATATATATTACAATGGCCTTTTAGATGTGTTTACATGGTCAAATTGTTTATATATATATTACAATGGCCTTTTAGATGTGTTTACATGGTCAAATTGTTTATATATATATTACAATGGCGTTTTAGATGTGTTTACATGGTCAAATTGTTTATATATATTACAATGACCTTTTAGATGTGTTTACATGGTCAAATTGTTTAAATATATTACAATGACCTTTTAGATGTGTTTACATGGTCAAATTGTTTAAATATATTACAATGACCTTTTAGATGTGTTTACATGGTCAAATTGCTTAAATATATTACAATGACCTTTTAGATGTATTTACATGGTCAAATTGTTTATATATATTACAATGACCTTTTAGATGTGTTTACATGGTCAAATTGTTTATATATATATTACAATGGCCTTTTAGATGTGTTTACATGGTCAAATTGTTTAAATATATTACAATGACCTTTTAGATGTGTTTACATGGTCAAATTGTTTAAATATATTACAATGACCTTTTAGATGTGTTTACATGGTCAAATTGTTTATATATATATTACAATGGCCCTTTAGATGTGTTTACATGGTCAAATTGTTTAAATATATTACAATGACCTTTTAGATGTGTTTACATGGTCAAATTGTTTATATATATATTACAATGACCTTTTAGATGTGTTTACATGGTCAAACTGTTTATATATATTACAATGGCCTTTTAGATGTGTTTACATGGTCAAACTGTTTATATATATTAAAATGGCCTTTTAGATGTGTTTACATGGTCAAATTGTTTAAATATATTACAATGGCCTTTTAGATGTGTTTACATGGTCAAATTGTTTAAATATATTACAATGACCTTTTAGATGTGTTTACATGGTCAAATTGTTTAAATATATTACAATGACCTTTTAGATGTGTTTACATGGTCAAATTGTTTATATATATATTACAGTGACCTTTTAGATGTGTTTACATGGTCAAATTGTTTATATATATTACAATGGCCTTTTAGATGTGTTTACATGGTCAAACTGTTTATATATATTACAATGGCCTTTTAGATGTGTTTACATGGTCAAATTGTTTATATATATATTACAATGACCTTTTAGATGTGTTTACATGGTCAAATTGTTTATATATATATTACAATGGCCTTTTAGATGTGTTTACATGGTCAAATTGTTTAAATATATTACAATGGCCTTTTAGATGTGTTTACATGGTCAAATTGTTTAAATATATTACAATGACCTTTTAGATGTGTTTACATGGTCAAACTGTTTATATATATATTACAATGACCTTTTAGATGTGTTTACATGGTCAAATTGTTTATATATATATTACAATGACCTTTTAGATGTGTTTACATGGTCAAATTGTTTATATATATTACAATGACCTTTTAGATGTGTTTACATGGTCAAACTGTTTATATATATATTACAATGACCTTTTAGATGTGTTTATATGGTCAAATTGTTTATATATATTACAATGACCTTTTAGATGTGTTTACATGGTCAAATTGTTTATATATATTACAATGGCCTTTTAGATGTGTTTACATGGTCAAATTGTTTATATATATATTACAATGACCTTTTAGATGTGTTTACATGGTCAAATTGTTTATATATATATTACAATGGCCTTTTAGATGTGTTTACATGGTCAAATTGTTTAAATATATTACAATGGCCTTTTAGATGTGTTTACATGGTCAAATTGTTTATATATATATTACAATGACCTTTTAGATGTGTTTACATGGTCAAATTGTTTATATATATATTACAATGGCCTTTTAGATGTGTTTACATGGTCAAATTGTTTAAATATATTACAATGGCCTTTTAGATGTGTTTACATGGTCAAATTGTTTATATATATATTACAATGACCTTTTAGATGTGTTTACATGGTCAAATTGTTTAAATATATTACAATGTTCTTTTAGATGTGTTTACATGGTCAAATTGTTTAAATATATTACAATGGCCTTTTAGATGTGTTTACATGGTCAAATTGTTTATATATATATTACAATGACCTTTTAGATGTGTTTACATGGTCAAATTGTTTATATATATATTACAATGACCTTTTAGATGTGTTTACATGGTCAAATTGTTTATATATATATATTACAATGACCTTTTAGATGTGTTTACATGGTCAAATTGTTTATATATATATTACAATGACCTTTTAGATGTGTTTGCATGGTCAAATTGTTTATATATATATTACAATGACCTTTTAGACATGTTTACATGGTCAAATTGTTTATATATATATTACAATGACCTTTTAGATGTGTTTACATGGTCAAATTGTTTATATATATATTACAATGGCCTTTTAGATGTGTTTACATGGTCAAACTGTTTATATATATATTACAATGGCCTTTTAGATGTGTTTACATGGTCAAATTGTTTATATATATATTACAATGGCCTTTTAGATGTGTTTACATGGTCAAATTGTTTATATATATATTACAATGACCTTTTAGATGTGTTTACATGGTCAAATTGTTTATATATATATTACAATGGCCTTTTAGATGTGTTTACATGGTCAAATTGTTTATATATATATTACAATGGCCTTTTAGATGTGTTTACATGGTCAAATTGTTTATATATATATTACAATGACCTTTTAGATGTGTTTACATGGTCAAATTGTTTATATATATATATTACAATGGCCTTTTAGATGTGTTTACATGGTCAAATTGTTTATATATATATTACAATGGCCTTTTAGATGTGTTTACATGGTCAAATTGTTTATATATATTACAATGACCTTTTAGATGTGTTTACATGGTCAAATTGTTTATATATATTACAATGACCTGTTAGATGTGCTTACATGGTCAAACTGTTTATATATATATTACATTGGCCTTTTAGACGTGTTTACATGGTCAAATTGTTTATATATATATTACAATGGCCTTTTAGATGTGTTTACATGGTCAAATTGTTTATATATATATTACAATGGCCTTTTAGATGTGTTTACATGGTCAAATTGTTTATATATATTACAATGGCCTTTTAGATGTGTTTACATGGTCAAATTGTTTATATATATTACAATGGCCTTTTAGATGTGTTTACATGGTCAAATTGTTTATATATATATATTACAATGACCTTTTAGATGTGTTTACATGGTCAAATTGTTTAAATATATTACAATGGCCTTTTAGATGTGTTTACATGGTCAAATTGTTTATATATATTACAATGGCCTTTTAGATGTGTTTACATGGTCAAATTGTTTATATATATTACAATGGCCTTTTAGATGTGTTTACCTGGTCAAATTGTTTATATATATATTACAATGGCCTTTTAGATGTGTTTACATGGTCAAATTGTTTAAATATATTACAATGACCTTTTAGATGTGTTTACATGGTCAAATTGTTTATATATATATTACAATGGCCTTTTAGATGTGTTTACATGGTCAAATTGTTTATATATATATTACAATGGCCTTTTAGATGTGTTTACATGGTCAAATTGTTTATATATATATTACAATGGCCTTTTAGATGTGTTTACATGGTCAAATTGTTTATATATATATTACAATGACCTTTTAGATGTGTTTACATGGTCAAATTGTTTATATATATATTACAATGGCCTTTTAGATGTGTTTACATGGTCAAATTGTTTAAATATATTACAATGACCTTTTAGATGTGTTTACATGGTCAAATTGTTTATATATATATTACAATGGCCTTTTAGATGTGTTTACATGGTCAAATTGTTTATATATATTACAATGACCTTTTAGATGTGCTTACATGGTCAAACTGTTTATATATATTACAATGGCCTTTTAGATGTGTTTACATGGTCAAATTGTTTAAATATATTACAATGGCCTTTTAGATGTGCTTACATGGTCAAATTGTTTAAATATATTACAATGACCTTTTAGATGTGTTTACATGGTCAAATTGTTTAAATATATTACAATGGCCTTTTAGATGTGTTTACATGGTCAAATTGTTTAAATATATTACAATGACCTTTTAGACGTGTTTACATGGTCAAATTGTTTATATATATTACAATGACCTTTTAGATGTGTTTACATGGTCAAATTGTTTAAATATATTACAATGGCCTTTTAGATGTGTTTACATGGTCAAATTGTTTATATATATATTACAATGGCCTTTTAGATGTGTTTACATGGTCAAATTGTTTATATATATATTACAATGGCCTTTTAGATGTGTTTACATGGTCAAATTGTTTATATATATATTACAATGACCTTTTAGATGTGTTTACATGGTCAAATTGTTTATATATATATTACAATGGCCTTTTAGATGTGTTTACATGGTCAAATTGTTTAAATATATTACAATGGCCTTTTAGATGTGTTTACATGGTCAAATTGTTTATATATATATTACAATGACCTTTTAGATGTGTTTACATGGTCAAATTGTTTATATATATATTACAATGGCCTTTTAGATGTGTTTACATGGTCAAATTGTTTAAATATATTACAATGGCCTTTTAGATGTGTTTACATGGTCAAATTGTTTATATATATATTACAATGACCTTTTAGATGTGTTTACATGGTCAAATTGTTTAAATATATTACAATGTTCTTTTAGATGTGTTTACATGGTCAAATTGTTTAAATATATTACAATGGCCTTTTAGATGTGTTTACATGGTCAAATTGTTTATATATATATTACAATGACCTTTTAGATGTGTTTACATGGTCAAATTGTTTATATATATATTACAATGACCTTTTAGATGTGTTTACATGGTCAAATTGTTTATATATATATATTACAATGACCTTTTAGATGTGTTTACATGGTCAAATTGTTTATATATATATTACAATGACCTTTTAGATGTGTTTGCATGGTCAAATTGTTTATATATATATTACAATGACCTTTTAGATGTGTTTACATGGTCAAATTGTTTATATATATATTACAATGGCCTTTTAGATGTGTTTACATGGTCAAACTGTTTATATATATATTACAATGGCCTTTTAGATGTGTTTACATGGTCAAATTGTTTATATATATATTACAATGGCCTTTTAGATGTGTTTACATGGTCAAATTGTTTATATATATATTACAATGACCTTTTAGATGTGTTTACATGGTCAAATTGTTTATATATATATTACAATGGCCTTTTAGATGTGTTTACATGGTCAAATTGTTTATATATATATTACAATGGCCTTTTAGATGTGTTTACATGGTCAAATTGTTTATATATATATTACAATGACCTTTTAGATGTGTTTACATGGTCAAATTGTTTATATATATATTACAATGGCCTTTTAGATGTGTTTACATGGTCAAATTGTTTATATATATATTACAATGGCCTTTTAGATGTGTTTACATGGTCAAATTGTTTATATATATATTACAATGACCTTTTAGATGTGTTTACATGGTCAAATTGTTTATATATATTACAATGACCTGTTAGATGTGCTTACATGGTCAAACTGTTTATATATATATATTACATTGGCCTTTTAGACGTGTTTACATGGTCAAATTGTTTATATATATATTACAATGGCCTTTTAGATGTGTTTACATGGTCAAATTGTTTATATATATATTACAATGGCCTTTTAGATGTGTTTACATGGTCAAATTGTTTATATATATTACAATGGCCTTTTAGATGTGTTTACATGGTCAAATTGTTTATATATATTACAATGGCCTTTTAGATGTGTTTACATGGTCAAATTGTTTATATATATATATTACAATGACCTTTTAGATGTGTTTACATGGTCAAATTGTTTAAATATATTACAATGGCCTTTTAGATGTGTTTACATGGTCAAATTGTTTATATATATTACAATGGCCTTTTAGATGTGTTTACATGGTCAAATTGTTTATATATATTACAATGGCCTTTTAGATGTGTTTACCTGGTCAAATTGTTTATATATATATTACAATGGCCTTTTAGATGTGTTTACATGGTCAAATTGTTTAAATATATTACAATGACCTTTTAGATGTGTTTACATGGTCAAATTGTTTATATATATATTACAATGGCCTTTTAGATGTGTTTACATGGTCAAATTGTTTATATATATATTACAATGGCCTTTTAGATGTGTTTACATGGTCAAATTGTTTATATATATATTACAATGCCTTTTAGATGTGTTTACATGGTCAAATTGTTTATATATATATTACAATGACCTTTTAGATGTGTTTACATGGTCAAATTGTTTATATATATATTACAATGGCCTTTTAGATGTGTTTACATGGTCAAATTGTTAAAATATATTACAATGACCTTTTAGATGTGTTTACATGGTCAAATTGTTTATATATATATTACAATGGCCTTTTAGATGTGTTTACATGGTCAAATTGTTTATATATATATTACAATGACCTTTTAGATGTGTTTACATGGTCAAATTGTTTATATATATATTACAATGGCCTTTTAGATGTGTTTACATGGTCAAATTGTTTAAATATATTACAATGGCCTTTTAGATGTGTTTACATGGTCAAATTGTTTAAATATATTACAATGGCCTTTTAGATGTGTTTACATGGTCAAATTGTTTATATATATATTACAATGACCTTTTAGATGTGTTTACATGGTCAAATTGTTTATATATATATTACAATGGCCTTTTAGATGTGTTTACATGGTCAAATTGTTTAAATATATTACAATGGCCTTTTAGATGTGTTTACATGGTCAAATTGTTTATATATATATTACAATGACCTTTTAGATGTGTTTACATGGTCAAATTGTTTAAATATATTACAATGATCCTTTTAGATGTGTTTACATGGTCAAATTGTTTAAATATATTACAATGGCCTTTTAGATGTGTTTACATGGTCAAATTGTTTATATATATATTACAATGACCTTTTAGATGTGTTTACATGGTCAAATTGTTTATATATATATTACAATGACCTTTTAGATGTGTTTACATGGTCAAATTGTTTATATATATATATTACAATGACCTTTTAGATGTGTTTACATGGTCAAATTGTTTATATATATATTACAATGACCTTTTAGATGTGTTTACATGGTCAAATTGTTTATATATATATTACAATGACCTTTTAGATGTGTTTACATGGTCAATTGTTTATATATATATTACAATGACCTTTTAGATGTGTTTACATGGTCAAATTGTTTATATATATATTACAATGGCCTTTTAGATGTGTTTACATGGTCAAATTGTTTATATATATATTACAATGCCTTTTAGATGTGTTTACATGGTCAAATTGTTTATATATATATTACAATGACCTTTTAGATGTGTTTACATGGTCAAATTGTTTATATATATATTACAATGGCCTTTTAGATGTGTTTACATGGTCAAATTGTTATATATATATATTACAATGGCCTTTTAGATGTGTTTACATGGTCAAATTGTTTATATATATATTACAATGACCTTTTAGATGTGTTTACATGGTCAAATTGTTTATATATATATTACAATGGCCTTTTAGATGTGTTTACATGGTCAAATTGTTTATATATATATTACAATGGCCTTTTAGATGTGTTATGGTCAAATTGTTTATATATATATTACAATGACCTTTTAGATGTGTTTACATGGTCAAATTGTTTATATATATTACAATGACCTGTTAGATGTGCTTACATGGTCAAACTGTTTATATATATATATTACATTGGCCTTTTAGACGTGTTTACATGGTCAAATTGTTTATATATATATTACAATGGCCTTTTAGATGTGTTTACATGGTCAAATTGTTTATATATATATTACAATGGCCTTTTAGATGTGTTTACATGGTCAAATTGTTTATATATATTACAATGGCCTTTTAGATGTGTTTACATGGTCAAATTGTTTATATATATTACAATGGCCTTTTAGATGTGTTTACATGGTCAAATTGTTTATATATATATATTACAATGACCTTTTAGATGTGTTTACATGGTCAAATTGTTTAAATATATTACAATGGCCTTTTAGATGTGTTTACATGGTCAAATTGTTTATATATATTACAATGGCCTTTTAGATGTGTTTACATGGTCAAATTGTTTATATATATTACAATGGCCTTTTAGATGTGTTTACCTGGTCAAATTGTTTATATATATATTACAATGGCCTTTTAGATGTGTTTACATGGTCAAATTGTTTAAATATATTACAATGACCTTTTAGATGTGTTTACATGGTCAAATTGTTTATATATATATTACAATGGCCTTTTAGATGTGTTTACATGGTCAAATTGTTTATATATATATTACAATGGCCTTTTAGATGTGTTTACATGGTCAAATTGTTTATATATATATTACAATGGCCTTTTAGATGTGTTTACATGGTCAAATTGTTTATATATATATTACAATGACCTTTTAGATGTGTTTACATGGTCAAATTGTTTATATATATATTACAATGGCCTTTTAGATGTGTTTACATGGTCAAATTGTTTAAATATATTACAATGACCTTTTAGATGTGTTTACATGGTCAAATTGTTTCTATATATATTACAATGGCCTTTTAGATGTGTTTACATGGTCAAATTGTTTATATATATTACAATGACCTTTTAGATGTGCTTACATGGTCAAACTGTTTATATATATTACAATGGCCTTTTAGATGTGTTTACATGGTCAAATTGTTTAAATATATTACAATGGCCTTTTAGATGTGCTTACATGGTCAAATTGTTTAAATATATTACAATGACCTTTTAGATGTGTTTACATGGTCAAATTGTTTATATATATTACAATGGCCTTTTAGATGTGTTTACATGGTCAAATTGTTTAAATATATTACAATGACCTTTTAGACGTGTTTACATGGTCAAATTGTTTATATATATTACAATGACCTTTTAGATGTGTTTACATGGTCAAATTGTTTAAATATATTACAATGGCCTTTTAGATGTGTTTACATGGTCAAATTGTTTATATATATATTACAATGGCCTTTTAGATGTGTTTACATGGTCAAATTGTTTATATATATATTACAATGGCCTTTTAGATGTGTTTACATGGTCAAATTGTTTAAATATATTACAATGACCTTTTAGATGTGTTTACATGGTCAAATTGTTTATATATATATTACAATGGCCTTTTAGATGTGCTTACATGGTCAAATTGTTTATATATATATTACAATGGCCTTTTAGATGTGTTTACATGGTCAAATTGTTTATATATATATTACAATGGCCTTTTAGATGTGTTTACATGGTCAAATTGTTTAAATATATTACAATAACCTTTTAGATGTGTTTACATGGTCAAATTGTTTAAATATATTACAATGGCCTTTTAGATGTGCTTACATGGTCAAATTGTTTATATATATATTACATTGGCCTTTTAGATGTGTTTACATGGTCAAATTGTTTATATATATATTACAATGGCCTTTTAGATGTGTTTACATGGTCAAATTGTTTATATATATATTACAATGGCCTTTTAGATGTGTTTACATGGTCAAATTGTTTATATATATATTACAATGGCGTTTTAATTGTGTTTACATGGTCAAATTGTTTATATATATTACAATGACCTTTTAGATGTGTTTACATGGTCAAATTGTTTAAATATATTACAATGACCTTTTAGATGTGTTTACATGGTCAAATTGCTTAAATATATTACAATGACCTTTTAGATGTGTTTACATGGTCAAATTGTTTATATATATTACAATGACCTTTTAGATGTGTTTACATGGTCAAATTGTTTATATATATATTACAATGGCCTTTTAGATGTGTTTACATGGTCAAATTGTTTAAATATATTACAATGACCTTTTAGATGTGTTTACATGGTCAAATTGTTTAAATATATTACAATGACCTTTTAGATGTGTTTACATGGTCACATTGTTTATATATATATTACAATGACCCTTTAGATGTGTTTACATGGTCAAATTGTTTAAATATATTACAATGACCTTTTAGATGTGTTTACATGGTCAAATTGTTTATATATATATTACAATGACCTTTTAGATGTGTTTACATGGTCAAACTGTTTATATATATTACAATGGCCTTTTAGATGTGTTTACATGGTCAAACTGTTTATAAATATTACAATGGCCTTTTAGATGTGTTTACATGGTCAAATTGTTTAAATATATTACAATGGCCTTTTAGATGTGTTTACATGGTCAAATTGTTTAAATATATTACAATGACCTTTTAGATGTGTTTACATGGTCAAATTGTTTAAATATATTACAATGACCTTTTAGATGTGTTTACATGGTCAAATTGTTTATATATATATTACAGTGACCTTTTAGATGTGTTTACATGGTCAAATTGTTTATATATATTACAATGGCCTTTTAGATGTGTTTACATGGTCAAATTGTTTATATATATTACAATGGCCTTTTAGATGTGTTTACATGGTCAAATTGTTTATATATATATTACAATGACCTTTTAGATGTGTTTACATGGTCAAATTGTTTATATATATATTACAATGGCCTTTTAGATGTGTTTACATGGTCAAATTGTTTAAATATATATTACAATGGCCTTTTAGATGTGTTTACATGGTCAAATTGTTTAAATATATTACAATGACCTTTTAGATGTGTTTACATGGTCAAACTGTTTATATATATATTACAATGACCTTTTAGATGTGTTTACATGGTCAAATTGTTTATATATATATTACAATGACCTTTTAGATGTGTTTACATGGTCAAATTTTTTATATATATTACAATGACCTTTTAGATGTGTTTACATGGTCAAACTGTTTATATATATATTACAATGACCTTTTAGATGTGTTTATATGGTCAAATTGTTTATATATATTACAATGACCTTTTAGTTGTGTTTACATGGTCAAATTGTTTATATATATTACAATGGCCTTTTAGATGTGTTTACATGGTCAAATTGTTTATATATATATTACAATGACCTTTTAGATGTGTTTGCATGGTCAAATTGTTTAAATATATTACAATGGCCTTTTAGATGTGTTTACATGGTCAAATTGTTTATATATATATTATAATGACCTTTTAGATGTGTTTACATGGTCAAATTGTTTATATATATATTACAATGGCCTTTTAGATGTGTTTACATGGTCAAATTGTTTAAATATATTACAATGGCCTTTTAGATGTGTTTACATGGTCAAATTGTTTATATATATATTACAATGACCTTTTAGATGTGTTTACATGGTCAAATTGTTTAAATATATTATAATGGCCTTTTAGATGTGTTTACATGGTCAAATTGTTTAAATATATTACAATGGCCTTTTAGATGTGTTTACATGGTCAAATTGTTTATATATATATTACAATGACCTTTTAGATGTGTTTACATGGTCAAATTGTTTATATATATATTACAATGACCTTTTAGATGTGTTTACATGGTCAAATTGTTTATATATATATTACAATGACCTTTTAGATGTGTTTACATGGTCAAACTGTTTATATATATATTACAATGGCCTTTTAGATGTGTTTACATGGTCAAATTGTTTATATATATATTACAATGACCTTTTAGATGTGTTTACATGGTCAAATTGTTTAAATATATTACAATGGCCTTTTAGATGTGTTTACATGGTCAAATTGTTTAAATATATTACAATGGCCTTTTAGATGTGTTTACATGGTCAAATTGTTTAAATATATTACAATGGCCTTTTAGATGTGTTTACATGGTCAAACTGTTTATATATATATTACAATGGCCTTTTAGATGTGTTTACATGGTCAAATTGTTTATATATATATTACAATGACCTTTTAGATGTGTTTACATGGTCAAATTGTTTATATATATATTACAATGACCTTTTAGATGTGTTTACATGGTCAAATTGTTTATATATATATTACAATGGCCTTTTAGATGTGTTTACATGGTCAAATTGTTTATATATATATTACAATGGCCTTTTAGATGTGTTTACATGGTCAAATTGTTTATATATATATTACAATGGCCTTTTAGACGTGTTTACATGGTCAAATTGTTTAAATATATATTACAATGGCCTTTTAGACGTGTTTACATGGTCAAATTGTTTGAATATATATTACAATGGCCTTTTAGACGTGTTTACATGGTCAAATTGTTTATATATATATTACAATGGCCTTTTAGATGTGTTTACATGGTCAAATTGTTTATATATATATTACAATGACCTTTTAGACGTGTTTACATGGTCAAATTGTTTATATATATATTACAATGGCCTTTTAGATGTGTTTAGATGGTCAAATTCATCCTTCAAAGTCTCTTCAAACTTTACTGGTTAATTTTACTTGTGCACCAGTTTCGCTTTCAATGCAGTATTGCATTGTAAAATCTGTTCATCTTTGATGCAATATTGAAAGATCTGTTCTCGTAAAACAAGTCAACGATAGTATATATTTCTCAATGCGGTCATGTATATTTGTCTTTGCAGTGTCAATTTTGCCTCTGTTTCTAAGCTTTTTCTATTTGATTTTGTAACGGTTCTGACAGTGTGGAATATTTTGGTTTTCATCTTACCGGTATGTGCTATATGAACATCAGGACTACTTGCGTACCTAGAAAAATAAGTCAGGATATGCCAATATTTCTAGTAAAAATAAGTCCGGATAGGCCAATATTTCTAGTAAAAATAAGTCTGGATGGACAAATATTTCTAGCAAAAATAAGTTCGGATGGACCAATATTTCTAGTAAAATAACTTATTTTACTGTATCAAATTCACATCAGGACTTATTACTGTATCAAATTCAAATCAGGACTTATTTTTACTATATCAAATTCACACCAGGATTTATTTTACTGTATCAAATTCACACCAGGATTTATTTTACTGTATCAAATTTACACCAGGACTTATTTTACTGTATCAAATTCACACCAGGACTTATTTTACTGTTACAAAAGCACTATCAACATATATCTTTGTGCTTTATAGAGTGCTGCCCATGTCTTGTTACAGCCAATAATTCTCTTTTGTAATTCAAAAGTCTAATTATGCCAGATTCCATACTAATGAAATAAACCAGACTTCTATATTTGAACCAATAGATTAAAAAAAAAGGTATTTCAAACCTGTCAACTTTTGCCAGTCTTTCTTGATTAGGGTACCAGATATATCTTGCAATCCAGTAGGTCGACATTAACCAGAGAAGACCTATTAAGTAATGGTACCAGTGTGCTGTGTCGTACGATTCCGATTCCTTCGTAAAACAGAATAATTCTTCTTTAGTAAAGGGAGACAATATACCAGAATAGTGACAGTCTAAATATACGATGCCTACGGCAACAGGAGTCGAGAGCAAGGATGCCAACGAAAATGACACAATCTGCATTCGAAGTTTGCAAATAGTGTATGCAATGTAATATGCCACATAGGAACCAATTGTTATACACATCACAGATGTATAGTCCATTATGTAATTGTAACTGTAACTCTTTAAGTTTAAGTTGTTTTCATATTGTGGTTTTGACAATGCTGCTGCCGCTGCAGAAACATCAAGATCTAGTTCGTCTCGTAAAAAATATGCCATCATTATCGTAATACCGATCTTAAACATAGATGTTATAAATGTAACAAACGGTCGACCTTCCTGTAAATCAAATTTGATCTGAAGTATAAATTGTTGAAGGCGTCCTCGGCTTGTCCCAAATGCTCGATCATCCATGAAATTCTCCCACCAGGAGAATGAGCATAAAAGTAGACAGAAAACTATTTCAAGTACTGTTTCCCACTCGTCCGATGGATCATCATTTGTGACAAGAAACCCATTGTTGATGATGAGAGGAATCACAGAAATTTGTGCAATGATTGCAACTAAATCGGCAACAAAGGCGGTAATTTTTTTACAAAATCTGTTGCATCCAGATCTGCCAGACACATCATCTTTAGCAAAAAATGGCTTGATAATGCTGGGCAATATACACGTAGCACTCATTACCATAATACCTCGTGCAGAGTGCATCTCCCCTAAATATTTGAATACTAGATAACTTAATCCTACTGAATGTGCACATTCCATAAACGTTGCCTGCAAAAAAAAAAAAGATGACATGCGTTGAGTGATAAATAAATATTCAGTGATATAAAGAGGTGATTGCCATTAATAAACATTTAAGTCTTGACTAAAATCTCAACTTTGGTATTAATCTCTTTCAATGAGAAAACAAATGCGATAAAAGAAAGGAACAAAATACAAATAATAGTAGAAAAACCAATGCAATTCGATTCGAACCCCACTGAAAATCAGGCGACCGTCTCACTATAAAGGTCGTAAATGTAAACGTAGACGTAAATGTACTCTTAAGAGTTACGACCGTTTCACTAATAAATATGATTTACGACTTACGATAAAGTGATCGCAAAGTTAAGACTGGTGGTAGATACTCGTAAACCGTAAACCTATGTGCACGTAGTGAAGATGACCGCGTTGTTTGTAGCTCTTTTTCAGGCATAGAGACATGTTAGAGAAGACACAGCGGATTTTTCGCAATAAACTCAACCCACTTTTATTTACTAGCACCGCGCAACAAATAAATAGAACCTGCATCAAATCATTATTTGAACCTAGTTCTTAAATTCATTTATAGATTAAAGCATTACTTGCAGAATTATTGTATATGAAGCTTATGATCAATTACAACTCTCTTAGGCACCAACCATTTTTTAATAGAGGGGGGAGGGGCTGGGATTTTCATGCTTTAAACATTTTTTTTTCATGTCAGAAGAAAACCATTTTTTCACACATCAGGTAGATCAAATCTTTTTTGATACATACATGAGGCAAAAACAATTTTTCAAAGATTTTTTTTTTATAAAAGATTTACTAGTAAATGCAAGCAGATATTTATCAAAAAACGCCTTGTAGAACCCATACTTTACCAAAAGAGATGAGAAGTCTACATACATTAATCAGAACAACAAGAACATTTATTTACCACCAATATATTGTGTGTTGTTTGGAATCAAATTTTCTAAAAAGAGATTTTTTTATGTTCTAGCCATGATATAGCTGAAAAATTACTAAGTATGCATTAAACAACAATCACTCACTCACTCTGTAACTAGTTACAAAAGAGACTTTTTATGTTCTAGTCACAATTCTTACTTTGTTTTACTTGGTAGTGTTCATATTCCAGCAGTTTTATGTCATGTTTTAGTTTCAACAAGTTCAAGCATCTTGAATGTTTATGTTGCTTCTTGTTTTTTCATAAAAATGTATATTTGCATATAGTTTGTCTTTATGATCCAAAAGAGTTGAATAAACATAATTTCATAATTGCTACTATAATAATCTCAAACATCAATGAAATTATTTTTCTTCTTTTTCAAGGCTGTCTTCTAGATATGCATTGCATACATTTCTTGAAGATTCTTCTGATTGTTTTTTATTTAATGTATATTTTTTAACACAATTTCTTTTGTTGGTGTTTTCAGACTTAAATTAATTTTTTTTTGACATAGAGCAAAATAAACTATTATTTTTTAGACTAAACTTGGACATAATTTTGTTTTCTTCAAAAAAATACCATTGATTTATTTATTATTTAAAATTCCTTACAGCAAATATATTTAAGGATTAGTTGGATATAAAATGTGAAGGATATTTTTTTTATTTTCAAGGGGTGAAATGAAGGGCACAGGACATTTGTGCCTATTTTTCTAAAGTGTGAAAGGACATTTGTGCCTCTTATTACTAACCCTTTTGCGCCTCGTATTTTACCATAACTGTATTTTCATAGAAGATTCATAGAACCCTTTGCACCTCAACTGTCTGTATGTACACGTATTATAGGGTGAGCCCATTTCAATAGTTAATTTTACATTTTAAAATTAGATGATTATAAAAATAGAGAGAGTGACATTTGAAAATGGCTTATCATGATATTTGGACTTCCGTTCATACCTCATGAAGAAATAGAGGAAACTTTTGTAGAAGCTGTAATGTCAGAAGCTCCAGTGGATGCACGATGTACTAAGTTTGCTGACTATCTTACAGACAATTATGTTACACAAGAGTCCAGATGAGCAGAACCTCCCTCTGATGCTAAACATACGACCAATGGACCAATGCGCAATCTTATTCGTCGCATCCATTTATTTTTGTATTTCTGGATGCCATTTTACAAATACAAACTGTTAACTATATCAAGATTAGACACATTTCAGATGTTGCACCACAGTCAAGAACTGAGAAGGAGAAACTTGACTTTATGTTTGACTTGTGGAGGAAGTACCAGTCAGGGTGCAAAAGGGTACAAATGGGCATTTTTTTCGGCACAAATGTCCTATGAAAAGGCACAAATGGGGCGTGGCGGAAATGAAAACAAACCAACAGGTATAACTTGCTTTGCCAGAAATAATAAATTTAATAAACATATACATATATCAATCATTATATGCTTCATGTAAGTTTCTGTAGTGATATTTGGTACTGTAATATTTTGGCATATTACCTGAACAATTAGACACTCAGTATAATAATGATATTAATGTGGTTTTGTTCAGGTAATCGGTAATATGTCAAAATATTACCCAGGTCTGAGAGACATATTACCCTCCCCTTCAATCGGGTAATATGTCTCTCAGACCTGGGTAATATTTTGGCATATTACCTGGACAAGACCACATTATTATATAAATATCAATATTTTTCACAAATCATATCAATATTATAAAAATAACAATTTTTTGGGCAACAGAGTCCACCTATTCAGTGTTCCTCATTTAAGCATATGCATAAACATAAATTAAGAGGTGGGTGGTTTTTTTTAAACAAGTCCCAGCAAAACTTTCAATACAGATACTAACAACCAAATATTTCATGTAATATAACTAACTTTAACAAAGAAATTTACATATATATAACCAAGGAAAAGAAAACCGATTAATTATTGAGCAGATTTCTCAAGTAGGACCACCCTAAACAAAACCGGATCAAAATGGTGTGCCAAATCAATTGGAAAATAGAAATATCACTGTCTTGATAATTGAATAATTAAAATTTTTTAATTAACCCAATGTGAACTTTAATGTAATCAGTTTCCGAGATATATCTATAAACAATACGATATCTTTTTTTACCTCCGTTATAGGAGATGTTACTTGTCGCAAGTCGTAACTCTTACAATTAGGACTAGTTTAATAAAACGCACGTACAATGTATATGTACACATAAGGACATCGTAAGAGTGATCTTAGACTTACGATTTACAATCACTTTAGTGAAACGGCTGTCAGGGGTGAACTCAGTTGGAAGGGTTAGCATTTCCTGCTCCACTAGTGGCACCCTTCGGTCATGAAATAAATCCTCATAATACTATTAAAATCTAATCCAAATGTCACTAGGTTACACTTCGGCTATGCGTGTGGTGTATGATAAACAAATTCTGTACTTTCTATAGCTTAAGGGGATGTCATGGTCGTGATCATACAGTAATTGGATTTACAACTACCTGTGCAATCAGTGTCGTGATCATACAGTAATTGGATTTACAACTACCTGTGCAATCAGTGTCGTGATCATACAGTAATTGGATTTACAACTACCTGTGCAATCAGTGCCTATCACCACTAACTTTGTCAGTTCGAACTCTGCCAAGGCAAAGTGTACTTGATACAACATTATGTGATAAAGTTTGTCAGTGACTTGCAGCAGGTTGATGGTTTTCTCTCGTTTCCTCCACCAATAAAACTGACCGCCACGATATACATGTAACTGAAATATTGTTGAAAGTAGCGTTAAACACCATACCCTTAACCCCTATTTTAAGAAAGTAAAATTTAATATCATACTAGCTTACCACGATAATTGTGCTTTTATTAGGAACTGGCAGGTTGCCAAACAAGACCTTCAGGAAACTGCTTAACATCGTCAATATATACGGGATGCAGATAGCAACTAATAACAGCAGGTATCTAGCACTCTTAAAAACAGGTTCACCCTAAAAAAAACAAAAAAAACATATAGCACTCTCTAAGCATATGTTCTCCCTAGAACAACACAAAAAAATATATAGCACTGTTAAAAATAGCTTCATCTTAACATGCCAAAAAATACTTAGCACTATTAAAAATAGCTTCATCCTAAAAATAACCCAACAAATTCTACTACTGTTAAAAAC
The DNA here is from genome assembly GCA_963383655.1 of Bathymodiolus septemdierum. Taxonomy (NCBI): domain Eukaryota; kingdom Metazoa; phylum Mollusca; class Bivalvia; order Mytilida; family Modiolidae; genus Bathymodiolus; species Bathymodiolus septemdierum. Next base: position 60,422,833 of record OY726529.1, on the reverse strand, counting down.
AGCTTCATCCTAAAATAACAAAAAATACATGGCAGTGCTAAAAATAGCTTCATCCTAAAAATAACAAAAAATATCAAGCAGCTAAAATTGCTTCATCCTTTAAACTAAAAATAATATATCCTAAAACAACATATTCATCCTAAATAACATAAAATATCTAGTGCTGTTAAAAGCAGCTTCACCTTAAAATGACAAAAATACTTTGCACTATTAAAAATAGCTTCATCCTAAAAATAAACAAAAATAGCTACCGCATTTAAAATAGCTTCAACCTAAAAATTAAAAAAAATATCAAGCACTGTTAAAAACAGCTTCATTCAAAATTAAAAAAAAAATATATCAAGCTGTAAATATTCCTTCCTATATATATATATTTATATCTATAAGTCTACAAAAAGATTATAATTAAATCGACGGATATTTCGCTTGACCGACAAGCTTCATCAGCGTCTGTAATCTGATTTGAAAAATTGTCACGTGACCATCAGTTATCGTGACGTAAATTACTAAAAATCATAATCTTGAACTTTATACTTTATATTATTCAAGTATATGGTACACTAATTTATAAACAATATGAACAGAATGAGAAAATGTAATGTTGAAGTTTACCAACTAGATAAGCACCAGGCACTGGTTAAAAAGTTAAAAAACAAAAGATTTAGGCCTTTTTGTTTATGCCTTCCAGGTGTAATGTTTGTAACTCGCGGATCCAAAAACTCTCTTTTTTCTGTCTTTGATTTTCTTTCCAACTTGGATTGTGGTCAATGATATAAATTTTGGATCTGCCAAAGTCTTCCAATGAGTGCCCCAGCGACACAAAGTGTTGACTCACGGGCAAGAGCGTCTTTTTCATAAGGTCACTTCTGTGTCCATTCATTCTTTTGTTGAATGGTTGGACACTTTCTCCTATGTATTGCGACCCGCAGACGTGACAGTCAAGGAGGTAAACCACATTAGGTGTTTTACAATTGACATTGCAAAATATCTTATACTCCTTTCCTGTCATCTTGCTATGGAACACTTGTGTGTGTTGCAATTGGAGACAGCACTTGCTTCAAAAACATGCCCTAACGGGTGTGACGTCATTTGAAGCATACGTCAGTGACGTCATTGAACGTCGATTTGAGAAAGTAAGAATTGGATGCCGATTTGAGGATTGGACGTTGATTAGTCTTGGACGTCGATCTGAGTCTTACATATATATTTGACTTTTAAAAATAGCTTCATCCTAAAATAACGAGAAAATAGTATTGCTAAAGATACCTTCAACCCAAAATAACATAGAAGATTCATCATAAAAATAACAAAAAATAGAGCACTGCTTAATAATAGCTTATTCATAAAAAACTAAAAAGTATTAACTAAAATTAACTATATTAAAACAGTTTTTTGACATTAATAGGGTAAACATTGTAATTTGTTGGATTTTTATAATTATTTACTTCGTGATTTGTTAGTTTTATAATTATTTACTTTGTGATTTGTTAGTTTTATAATTATTTACTTTGTGATTTGTTAGTTTTATAATTATTTACTTTGTGATTTGTTAGTTTTATAATTATTTACTTTGTGATTTGTTAGTTTTATAATTATTTACTTCGTGATTTGTTAGTTTTATAATTATTTACTTTGTGATTTGTTAGTTTTATAATTATTTACTTTGTGATTTGTTAGTTTTATAATTATTTACTTCATGATTTGTTATTTTATAATTATTTACTTTGTGATTTGTTAGTTTTATAATTATTTACTTTGTGATTTGTTAGTTTTATAATTATTTACTTTGTGATTTGTTAGTTTTATAATTATTTACTTTGTGATTTGTTAGTTTTATAATTATTTACTTTGTGATTTGTTAGTTTTATAATTATTTACTTTGTGATTTGTTAGTTTTATAATTATTTACTTTGTGATTTGTTAGTTTTATAATTATTTACTTTGTGATTTGTTAGTTTTATAATTATTTACTTCGTGATTTGTTAGTTTTATAATTATTTACTTTGTGATTTGTTAGTTTTATAATTATTTACTTTGTGATTTGTTAGTTTTATAATTATTTACTTTGTGATTTGTTAGTTTTATAATTATTTACTTTGTGATTTGTTAGTTTTATAATTATTTACTTTGTGATTTGTTAGTTTTATAATTATTTACTTTGTGATTTGTTAGTTTTATAATTATTTACTTCGTGATTTGTTAGTTTTATAATTATTTACTTTGTGATTTGTTAGTTTTATAATAATTTACTTTGTGATTTGTTAGTTTTATAATTATTTACTTCGTGATTTGTTAGTTGAAATATTGAAAGTAAGAGTTGCAACATATCTTAATGGAAAACACTAGACAGGAATTTTCCTAAGAAAAACTGCATCCATACAAAAATTATCATTTTGAATGTTGATCCCTTTTTACTCTCTTGTGCCAGGGGTCGTCGTGGTTGTGATTGTATGGTAGTTGGATTTACAACTACCTATGCAATCAGTGCCTATTGTGAGTTTGAATCCTGTTCATGGCGAGTTGTGCTCGATACAACATTATGTGATAAAGTTTGTGCCAGGTCAGTGGTTTGTGGAAAACAATGACCTCCAAATCAGACGAAGACCATGGACACAAAGTGATGACAATACCTCACCTGAGCTAAAAATCATTATTAATGGGTAACAATATAAATTTATTTTTGATCAAATATACTTTACTTTTCTAAAATCTTTCTCCATATCACTATCTATTTTGGGAGAAGTTCTGTTCTGCTTGTTGACAAGTAACATTAAACTGATCTTCTGAAATACGAGGGAGGCAAACAGAAGAATGAACAGCAATCCATATGTTATCACTTTGATCAGTTGTAGACTACCACGCTCGTGCACATCTTGTGTCTTCTGCTCACGGGGAATGTTTGCGAAAATATCCCAGAATCTGCACAACAAATAAAATATTTTCATTAGGGAAATGGTGTTCAACGCTTCTTTTAACACTATTTCAGTTATATCGTGGCGGTCACTTTCATTGGAGGAGGAAACTGCAGTACCCGGAGAAAACCACAGATCTGCCGCAAGTCACCAAAAAACTTTATCACATAATGTTGTATTGAGTACACCTCGCCATGAACAGGATTTAAACTCACAACATTGGTGGTGATAGGCACTGATTGCATAAGTAGTTCTAAATCCAACTACCATACGATCACAACTAGGACAGCCCCTGAATAACTATCTAAAATAACATTGAAAGGCATAATTGAGGTGTTTAAGACTTTGCTTGTTTTCTAAGTATTATGATAGAAGAAGAGATCAAGAGAAGGAGTATTGCTTAAGTGTTGCATATGCCATGTTATCATGTTACCATAGTAACATTACATAGACCATATTATCATGGTACTACAGTAACATTACATAGATCATGTTATCATGGTACTACAGTAACATTACATAGATCATGTTATCATGGTACTACAGTAACATTACATAGATCATGTTATCATGGTACTACAGTAACATTACATAGGTCATGTTATCATGGTACTGCAGTAACATTACATAGACTATGTTATCATGGTACTACAGTAACATTACATAGGTCATGTTATCATGGTACTACAGTAACATTACATAGGTCATGTTATCATGGTACTACAGTAACATTACATAGGTCATGTTATCATGGTACTACAGTAACATTACATAGGTCATGTTATCATGGTACTACAGTAACATTACATAGGGCAAGTTATCATGGTTCTACAGTAACATTACATAGGTCATGTTATCATGATATTACAGTAACATTACATAGGTCATGTTATCATGGTACTATAGTAACATTACATAGACCATGTTATCATGGTACTATGGTAACATTACATAGGTCATGTTATCATGGTACTATAGTAACATTACATAGGTCATGTTATCATGGTACTACAGTAACATTACATAGGTCATGTGATCATGGTACTATAGTAACATTACATAGACCATGTTATCATGGTACTACAGTAACATTACATAGGTCATGTGATCATGGTACTACAGTAACATTACATAGGTCATGTTATCATGGTACTACAGTAACATTACATAGGTCATGTTATCATGGTACTACAGTAACATTACATAGACTATGTTATCATGGTACTACAGTAACATTACATAGACCATGTTATCATGGTACTACAGTAACATTACATAGGTCATGTTATCATGGTACTACAGTAACATTACATAGGTCATGTTATCATGGTACTACAGTAACATTACATAGGTCATGTTATCATGGTACTAAAGTAACATTACATAGGTCATGTTATCATGGTATTATAGTAACATTACATAGACCATGTTATCATGGTACTATAGTAACATTACATAGGTCATGTTATCATGGTACTATAGTAACATTACATAGGTCATGTTATCATGGTACTACAGTAACATTACATAGGTCATGTTATCATGGTACTACAGTAACATTACATAGACTATGTTATCATGGTACTACAGTAACATTACATAGACCATGTTATCATGGTACTACAGTAACATTACATAGGTCATGTTATCATGGTACTACAGTAACATTACATAGGTCATGTTATCATGGTACTACAGTAACATTACATGTAGTACCATTACATAGGTCATGTTATCATGGTACTACAGTAACATTACATAGGTCATGTTATCATGGTACTATAGTAACATTACATAGGTCATGTTATCATGGTACTACAGTAACATTACATAGGTCATGTTATCATGGTACTATAGTAACATTACATAGGTCATGTTATCATGGTACTATAGTAACATTACATAGGTCATGTTATCATGGTACTATAGTAACGTTACATAGGTCATGTTATCATGGTACTAAAGTAACATTACATAGATCATGTTATCATGGTACTACAGTAACATTACATAGGTCATGTTATCATGGTACTACAGTAACATTACATAGGTCATGTTATCATGGTACTACAGTAACATTACATAGGTCATGTTATCATGGTACTACAGTAACATTACATAGGTCATGTTATCATGGTACTACAGTAACATTACATAGGTCATGTTATCATGGTACTATAGTAACATTACATAGGTCATGTTATCATGGTACTACAGTAACATTACATAGGTCATGTTATCATGGTACTACAGTAACATTACATAGGTCATGCTATCATGGTACTACAGTAACATTACATAGACCATGTTATCATGGTTCTACAGTAACATTACATAGGTCATGCTATCATGGTACTACAGTAACATTACATAGGTCATGTTATCATGGTACTACAGTAACATTACATAGGTCATGTTATCATGGTACTCCAGTAACATTACATAGGTCATGTTATCATGGTACTACAGTAACATTACATAGGTCATGCTATCATGGTACTACAATAACATTACATAGGTCATGTTATCATGGTACTACAGTAACATTACATAGGTCATGTTATCATGGTACTACAGTAACGTTACACAGGTCATGTTATCATGGTACTACAGTAACATTACATAGGTCATGTTATCATGGTACTACAGTAACATTACATAGGTCATGTTATCATGGTACTACAGTAACATTACATAGGTCATGCTATCATGGTACTACAGTAACATTACATAGACCATGTTATCATGGTACTACGGTAACATTACATAGGTCATGTTATCATGGTACTCCAGTAACATTACATAGGTCATGTTATCATGGTATTACAGTAACATTACATAGGTCATGCTATCATGGTACTACAGTAACAATACATAGGTCATGCTATCATGGTACTACAGTAACATTACATGTAGTACCATTACATAGGTCATGTTATCATGGTACTACAGTAACATTACACAGGTCATGTTATCATGGTACTACAGTAACATTACATAGGTCATGTTATCATGGTACTACAGTAACATTACATAGGTCATGCTATCATGGTACTACAGTAACATTACATAGACCATGTTATCATGGTTCTACAGTAACATTACATAGGTCATGCTATCATGGTACTACAGTAACATTACATAGGTCATGTTATCATGGTACTACAGTAACATTACATAGGTCATGTTATCATGGTACTACAGTAACATTACATAGGTCATGCTATCATGGTACTACAGTAACATTACATAGACCATGTTATCATGGTTCTACAGTAACATTACATAGGTCATGCTATCATGGTACTACAGTAACATTACATAGGTCATGTTATCATGGTACTACAGTAACATTACATAGGTCATGCTATCATGGTACTACAGTAACATTACATAGGTCATGTTATCATGGTACTACAGTAACATTACATAGGTCATGTTATCATGGTACTACAGTAACATTACATAGGTCATGTTATCATGGTACTACAGTAACATTACATAGGTCATGTTATCATGGTACTACAGTAACATTACATAGGTCATGCTATCATGGTACTACAGTAACATTACATAGACCATGTTATCATGGTACTACAGTAACATTACATAGGTCATGTTATCATGATACTACAGTAACATTACATAGGTCATGTTATCATGGTACTCCAGTAACATTACATAGGTCATGTTATCATGGTATTACAGTAACATTACATAGGTCATGCTATCATGGTACTACAGTAACAATACATAGGTCATGCTATCATGGTACTACAGTAACATTACATGTAGTACCATTACATAGGTCATGTTATCATGGTACTACAGTAACATTACATAGGTCATGTTATCATGGTACTACAGTAACATTACATAGGTCATGTTATCATGGTACTACAGTAACATTACATAGGTCATGTTATCATGGTACTAAAGTAACATTACATAGGTCATGTTATCATGGTACTACAGTAACATAAAATAGGTCATGTTATCATGGTACTAAAGTAACGTTACATAGGTCATGTTATCATGGTACTATAGTAACGTTACATAGGTCATGTTATCATGGTACTATAGTAACGTTACATAGGTCATGTTATCATGGTACTACAGTAACGTTACATAGGTCATTTATCATGGTACTACAGTAACATTACATAGACCATGTTATCATGGTACTACAGTAACATTACATAGGTCATGTTATCATGGTACTATAGTAACTTTACATAGGTCATGTTATCATGGTACTACAGTAACGTTACATAGGTCATGTTATCATGGTATTACAGTAACATTACATAGGTCATGTTATCATGGTACTAAAGTAACATTACATAGGTCATGTTATCATGGTACTACAGTAACATTACATAGGTCATGTTATCATGGTACTACAGTAACATTACATAGGTCATGTTATCATGGTACTACAGTAACATTACATAGGTCATGTTATCATGGTACTGCAGTAACATTACATAGGTCATGTTATCATGGTACTAAAGTAACATTACATAGGTCATGTTATCATGGTACTACAGTAACATTACATAGGTCATGTTATCATGGTACTAAAGTAACATTACATAGGTCATGTTATCATGGTACTACAGTAACGTTACATAGGTCATGTTATCATGGTATTACAGTAACATTACATAGGTCATGTTATCATGGTACTACAGTAACATTACATAGACTATGTTATCATGGTACTACAGTAACGTTACATAGGTCATGTTATCATGGTACTATAGTAACGTTACATAGGTCATGTTATCATGGTACTATAGTAACGTTACATAGGTCATGTTATCATGGTACTACAGTAACATTACATAGGTCATGTTATCATGGTACTACAGTAACATTACATAGGTCATGTTATCATGGTACTACAGTAACATTACATAGGTCATGTTATCATGGTACTGCAGTAACATTACATAGGTCATGTTATCATGGTACTGCAGTAACATTACATAGGTCATGTTATCATGGTACTAAAGTAACATTACATAGGTCATGTTATCATGGTACTACAGTAACATAAAATAGGTCATGTTATCATGGTACTAAAGTAACGTTACATCGGTCATGCTATCATGGTACTATAGTAACGTTACATAGGTCATGTTATCATGGTACTATAGTAACGTTACATAGGTCATGTTATCATGGTATTACAGTAACGTTACATAGGTCATGTTATCATGGTACTACAGTAACATTACATAGACCATGTTATCATGGTACTACAGTAACGTTACATAGGTCATGTTATCATGGTACTATAGTAACTTTACATAGGTCATGTTATCATGGTACTACAGTAACGTTACATAGGTCATGTTATCATGGTACTACAGTAACGTTACATAGGTCATGTTATCATGGTACTACAGTAACGTTACATAGGTCATGTTATCATGGTACTACAGTAACATTACATAGGTCATGTTATCATGGTACTACAGTAACATTACATAGACTATGTTATCATGGTACTACAGTAACGTTACATAGGTCATGTTATCATGGTACTATAGTAAAGTTTCATAGGTCATGTTATCATGGTACTATAGTAACGTTACATAGGTCATGTTATCATGGTACTATAGTAACGTTACATAGGTCATGTTATCATGGTACTATAGTAACGTTACATAGGTCATGTTATCATGGTACTACAGTAACGTTACATAGGTCATGTTATCATGGTACTACAGTAACATTACATAGGTCATGTTATCATGGTACTACAGTAACATTACATAGGTCATGTTATCATGGTACTACAGTAACATTACATAGGTCATGTTATCATGGTACTGCAGTAACATTACATAGGTCATGTTATCATGGTACTGCAGTAACATTACATAGGTCATGTTATCATGGTACTGCAGTAACATTGCATAGGTCATGTTATCATGGTACTACAGTAGCATTACATAGGTCATGTTATCATGGTACTATAGTAACGTTACATAGGTCATGTTATCATGGTACTACAGTAACATTACATAGGTCATGTTATCATGGTACTACAGTAACATTACATAGGTCATGCTATCATGGTACTACAGTAACGTTACATAGGTCATGTTATCATGGTACTACAGTAACATTACATAGGGCAAGTTATCATGGTTCTACAGTAACATTACATAGGTCATGTTATCATGGTACTATAGTAACATTACATAGGTCATGTTATCATGGTACTATAGTAACATTACATAGGTCATGTTATCATGGTACTACAGTAACGTTACATAGGTCATGTTATCATGGTACTACAGTAACATTACATAGGTCATGTGATCATGGTACTACAGTAACATTACATAGGTCATGTTATCATGGTACTACAGTAACATTACATAGGTCATGTTATCATGGTACTACAGTAACATTACATAGGTCATGTTATCATGGTAGTACAGTAACATTACATAGGTCATGTTATCATGGTAGTACAGTAACATTACATAGGTCATGTTATCATGGTACTACAGTAACATTACATAGGTCATGTTATCATAGTACTACAGTAACATTACATAGGTCATGTTATCATGGTACTACAGTAACATTACATAGGTCATGTTATCATGGTACTATAGTAACATTACATAGGTCATGTTATCATGGTACTACAGTAACATTACATAGGTCATGTTATCATGGTACTATAGTAACATTACATAGGTCATGTTATCATGGCACTACAGTAACATTACATAGGTCATGTTATCATGGTACTACAGTAACATTACATAGGTCATGCTATCATGGTACTACAGTAACATTACATAGACCATGTTATCATGGTTCTACAGTAACATTACATAGGTCATGCTATCATGGTACTACAGTAACATTACATAGGTCATGTTATCATGGTACTATAGTAACATTACATAGGTCATGTTATCATGGTACTACAGTAACATTACATAGGTCATGCTATCATGGTACTACAGTAACATTACATAGGTCATGTTATCATGGTACTACAGTAACTTTACATAGGTCATGTTATCATGGTACTCCAGTAACATTACATAGGTCATGTTATCATGGTATTACAGTAACATTACATAGGTCATGCTATCATGGTACTACAGTAACATTACATAGGTCATGTTATCATGGTACTACAGTAACATTACATAGGTCATGCTATCATGGTACTACAGTAACATTACATAGACCATGTTATCATGGTACTACAGTAACATTACATAGGTCATGTTATCATGGTACTACAGTAACATTACATAGGTCATGTTATCATGGTACTACAGTAACATTACACAGGTCATGTTATCATGGTACTATAGTAACGTTACATAGGTCATGTTATCATGGTACTATAGTAACATTACATAGGTCATGTTATCATGGTACTACAGTAACATTACATAGGTCATGTTATCATGGTACTACAGTAACATTACATAGGTCATGTTATCATGGTACTACAGTAACATTACATAGGTCATGTTATCATGGTACTACAGTAACATTACATAGGTCATGTTATCATGGTACTACAGTAACATTACATAGGTCATGTTATCATGGTACTACAGTAACGTTACACAGGTCATGTTATCATGGTACTATAGTAACGTTACATAGGTCATGTTATCATGGTATTACAGTAACATTACATAGGTCATGTTATCATGGTACTACAGTAACATTACATAGGTCATGTTATCATGGTACTATAGTAACATTACATAGGTCATGTTATCATGGTACTCCAGTAACATTACATAGGTCATGTTATCATGGTACTACAGTAACATTACATAGGTCATGCTATCATGGTACTACAGTAACATTACATAGGTCATGTTATGATGGTACTACAGTAACATTACATAGGTCATGTTATCATGGTACTACAGTAACATTACATAGGTCATGTTATCATGGTACTACAGTAACATTACATAGACCATGTTATCATGGTACTAGAGTAACATTACATAGGTCATGTTATCATGGTACTACAGTAACATTACATAGACCATGTTATCATGGTACTACAGTAACATTACATAGACCATGTTATCATGGTACTGCAGTAACATTACATAGGTCATGTTATCATGGTACTCCAGTAACATTACATAGGTCATGTTATCATGGTACTCCAGTAACATTACATAGACCATGTTATCATGGTACTACAGTAACATTACATAGGTCATGTTATCATGGTACTACAGTAACATTACATAGGTCATGTTATCATGGTACTACAGTAACATTACATAGACCATGTTATCATGGTACTGCAGTAACATTACATAGGTCATGTTATCATGGTACTCCAGTAACATTACATAGGTCATGTTATCATGGTACTCCAGTAACATTACATAGGTCATGTTATCATGGTACTGCAGTAACATTACATAGGTCATGTTATCATGGTACTGCAGTAACATTACATAGGTCATGTTATCATGGTACTAAAGTAACATTACATAGGTCATGTTATCATGGTACTACAGTAACATAAAATAGGTCATGTTATCATGGTACTAAAGTAACGTTACATCGGTCATGCTATCATGGTACTATAGTAACGTTACATAGGTCATGTTATCATGGTACTATAGTAACGTTACATAGGTCATGTTATCATGGTATTACAGTAACGTTACATAGGTCATGTTATCATGGTACTACAGTAACATTACATAGACCATGTTATCATGGTACTACAGTAACGTTACATAGGTCATGTTATCATGGTACTATAGTAACTTTACATAGGTCATGTTATCATGGTACTACAGTAACGTTACATAGGTCATGTTATCATGGTACTACAGTAACGTTACATAGGTCATGTTATCATGGTACTACAGTAACGTTACATAGGTCATGTTATCATGGTACTACAGTAACATTACATAGGTCATGTTATCATGGTACTACAGTAACATTACATAGACTATGTTATCATGGTACTACAGTAACGTTACATAGGTCATGTTATCATGGTACTATAGTAAAGTTTCATAGGTCATGTTATCATGGTACTATAGTAACGTTACATAGGTCATGTTATCATGGTACTATAGTAACGTTACATAGGTCATGTTATCATGGTACTATAGTAACGTTACATAGGTCATGTTATCATGGTACTACAGTAACGTTACATAGGTCATGTTATCATGGTACTACAGTAACATTACATAGGTCATGTTATCATGGTACTACAGTAACATTACATAGGTCATGTTATCATGGTACTACAGTAACATTACATAGGTCATGTTATCATGGTACTGCAGTAACATTACATAGGTCATGTTATCATGGTACTGCAGTAACATTACATAGGTCATGTTATCATGGTACTGCAGTAACATTGCATAGGTCATGTTATCATGGTACTACAGTAGCATTACATAGGTCATGTTATCATGGTACTATAGTAACGTTACATAGGTCATGTTATCATGGTACTACAGTAACATTACATAGGTCATGTTATCATGGTACTACAGTAACATTACATAGGTCATGCTATCATGGTACTACAGTAACGTTACATAGGTCATGTTATCATGGTACTACAGTAACATTACATAGGGCAAGTTATCATGGTTCTACAGTAACATTACATAGGTCATGTTATCATGGTACTATAGTAACATTACATAGGTCATGTTATCATGGTACTATAGTAACATTACATAGGTCATGTTATCATGGTACTACAGTAACGTTACATAGGTCATGTTATCATGGTACTACAGTAACATTACATAGGTCATGTGATCATGGTACTACAGTAACATTACATAGGTCATGTGATCATGGTACTACAGTAACATTACATAGGTCATGTTATCATGGTACTACAGTAACATTACATAGGTCATGTTATCATGGTAGTACAGTAACATTACATAGGTCATGTTATCATGGTAGTACAGTAACATTACATAGGTCATGTTATCATGGTACTACAGTAACATTACATAGGTCATGTTATCATGGTACTACAGTAACATTACATAGGTCATGTTATCATGGTACTACAGTAACATTACATAGGTCATGTTATCATGGTACTACAGTAACATTACATAGATCATGTTATCATGGTACTACAGTAACATTACATAGGTCATGTTATCATGGTACTACAGTAACATTACATAGATCATGTTATCATGGTACTACAGTAACATTACATAGGTCATGTTATCATGGTACTACAGTAACATTACATAGGTCATGTTATCATGGTACTATAGTAACATTACATAGGTCATGTTATCATGGTACTACAGTAACATTACATAGGTCATGTTATCATGGTACTATAGTAACATTACATAGGTCATGTTATCATGGCACTACAGTAACATTACATAGGTCATGTTATCATGGTACTACAGTAACATTACATAGGTCATGCTATCATGGTACTACAGTAACATTACATAGACCATGTTATCATGGTTCTACAGTAACATTACATAGGTCATGCTATCATGGTACTACAGTAACATTACATAGGTCATGTTATCATGGTACTACAGTAACTTTACATAGGTCATGTTATCATGGTACTCCAGTAACATTACATAGGTCATGTTATCATGGTATTACAGTAACATTACATAGGTCATGCTATCATGGTACTACAGTAACATTACATAGGTCATGTTATCATGGTACTACAGTAACATTACATAGGTCATGTTATCATGGTACTACAGTAACATTACATAGGTCATGTTATCATGGTACTACAGTAACATTACATAGGTCATGTTATCATGGTACTACAGTAACATTACATAGGTCATGCTATCATGGTACTACAGTAACATTACATAGACCATGTTATCATGGTACTACAGTAACATTACATAGGTCATGTTATCATGGTACTACAGTAACATTACATAGGTCATGTTATCATGGTACTACAGTAACATTACACAGGTCATGTTATCATGGTACTATAGTAACGTTACATAGGTCATGTTATCATGGTACTATAGTAACATTACATAGGTCATGTTATCATGGTACTATAGTAACATTACATAGGTCATGTTATCATGGTACTACAGTAACATTACATAGGTCATGTTATCATGGTACTACAGTAACATTACATAGGTCATGTTATCATGGTACTACAGTAACATTACATAGGTCATGTTATCATGGTACTACAGTAACATTACATAGGTCATGTTATCATGGTACTACAGTAACATTACATAGGTCATGTTATCATGGTACTACAGTAACGTTACACAGGTCATGTTATCATGGTACTATAGTAACGTTACATAGGTCATGTTATCATGGTATTACAGTAACATTACATAGGTCATGTTATCATGGTACTACAGTAACATTACATAGGTCATGTTATCATGGTACTATAGTAACATTACATAGGTCATGTTATCATGGTACTCCAGTAACATTACATAGGTCATGTTATCATGGTACTACAGTAACATTACATAGGTCATGCTATCATGGTACTACAGTAACATTACATAGGTCATGTTATGATGGTACTACAGTAACATTACATAGGTCATGTTATCATGGTACTACAGTAACATTACATAGGTCATGTTATCATGGTACTACAGTAACATTACATAGACCATGTTATCATGGTACTAGAGTAACATTACATAGGTCATGTTATCATGGTACTACAGTAACATTACATAGACCATGTTATCATGGTACTACAGTAACATTACATAGACCATGTTATCATGGTACTGCAGTAACATTACATAGGTCATGTTATCATGGTACTCCAGTAACATTACATAGGTCATGTTATCATGGTACTCCAGTAACATTACATAGACCATGTTATCATGGTACTACAGTAACATTACATAGGTCATGTTATCATGGTACTACAGTAACATTACATAGGTCATGTTATCATGGTACTACAGTAACATTACACAGGTCATGTTATCATGGTACTATAGTAACGTTACATAGGTCATGTTATCATGGTATTACAGTAACATTACATAGGTCATGTTATCATGGTACTACAGTAACATTACATAGGTCATGTTATCATGGTACTACAGTAACATTACATAGGTCATGTTATCATGGTAGTATAGTAACATTACATAGGTCATGTTATCATGGTACTACAGTAACATTACATAGACCATGTTATCATGGTAGTATAGTAACATTACATAGGTCATGTTATCATGGTACTACAGTAACATTACATAGGTCATGTTATCATGGTACTACAGTAACATTACATAGGTCATGTTATCATGGTACTACAGTAACATTACATAGGTCATGTTATCATGGTACTACAGTAACATTACATAGATCATGTTATCATGGTACTATAGTAACATTACATAGATCATGTTATCATGGTACTATAGTAACATTACATAGGTCATTTATTTCTACAGCCATAGTTACGTAAACAAATTTTGTTTACTCTTTAGAATCTTTTTTCTTCGTTGGTGTTGGGTCGTCTTTCTCTGTTGACTGAGTTGGGGGTGGTCGTGTTGGTGGCTTTGGTACTTTTGGCTTTGTATGTTGACTGTCTACATCTCCATGTTCAGTTATAGGTGTGTCAATAGGTCTAGTCCCTCCACCAGGCACCCTTGTACGTGCTAAATATTCAAATGGGGTATGTCCAGAGGAAGAACTATCAGAACTTGAAGATCCTTGAGTAGAACTAATAGTTGAGCCTATAGTTGAGCCTATAGTTGAGCCAGTAGTTGAGCCTATTGTACTTGTTGTTGATATAATTGAAGAGGCAAGCGTTTTCTGAAAAAAATAATGTTTCGCTTTTTTTATTTTTAATATTTGATCCATTTTGACATTAGAATATCATGAAAAATAATATCGCTTGTAGTATTTGGAGAAAAAAAAACAGTTTTTGCCACAAAAAAAAACCAAAAAACAACAACAAAATTAAAACTAATGGCTCCCAGAAGCATATAACTGCTCACCTGGTTTTTCATTTCAACTTCTTCATTTTATAGAAATATTTGAGCTGATTAATATTTGTTGCCATTTGGAATTTCTGTTAATAGTACTGGCAGCCATCTTGAATGGGGGATAGAGAGTGTGTGTATGTGAGGGGGGGGGGGGGGGGGGGGGGGGGGGGGCAGAGGGGAGGGGATTCCACACAATTTAGAAAGGGGACCAACCTAGGCAAATTTTGCTTAATATGATTTTGTGGTTTTGGAGAAAAAGATAAAATATGATCTTTTATCAAAATATTTCTAATTTGCATAACTGTTATAAATCGGCAGAAAAAAATGTTTCACAGAAAAACACGGATTATATGTTGAACTACGCATTTCAATGTAGCTGCAGTTAAACTTTGACCTCATTATGACTTATAATAAAGCAGTTATAGACAAATATAAATATCAATCTTAAGCGATGGCCGCCATCTTGAATCGATGCACAGGGCTGTCAGATACAATTTTTTTTTAAAGGGGACCATTCAAGGACAACCCCAGCAAAATTTTGTTTAACTTGGTTCTCAGTTTCAGAGGAGAAGATTGAAATGTGATCATTTATCAATATACAGTCAAACCTGTATTAAGAGGTCATGACCTTTGGGACATAGAAAAAGTGGCCTCATAAGACAGATGACCTCTTAAAAGAGGTTCAATTCATTTGAAATTTTCACTGACAGGACTAGAAAAAGGTGACCTTTTAATACAGATGACTGCTTAATAGAGGTGACCGCATGGACATGTTTCATTGTTTTCCTATTTTGCTTTCTTATCTGTTAAAACAGCTGAAAGTAATATTTTACAAGGATGGAATATTTTAAACTACTCATTGTCATATAACTGCAGTTCAAATTCGAGTTCATTTTGACTTACAATAAAACAGCATAGAAAATTAAATAAATTTCTATTTTGAGTAATGGCTGCCATCTTGAATAGAGGTCGGATCTGTCCCACAATTTTGAAAGGAGGCCATCCAAGGACCACCCCAGCTAAGGTTAGTATAACTCATATAAAATGATTAAAAATGGCAGCTGAGTTAATGGCAGCTTGAAAAACAGCTCAGCAATTTTTGCAGTTTTTTGATGTTTTATGAAGTTCTAATGCAAAATATTTTTGGAAAGATTATTGCCTATATAATGTGTTAAAGGATGATGTTTCTGTTGATGAAAATTTTGGATTTTTGAACATTTATTGAGTGTGTACAGATATTTTCATTGGAATTTATTGTTAGTAAAATTGACATTATGTCTGGAGGCAGTAATTCACTTAAACCTGGACAACCTAGAAGTACAAATATAAATACGGTTCAAACACTGCTCAAAGCAAAATTGGGTTCAACAAAGGAGAAAGCACCTAAGAAGGGTAGAACACATTCTCAGTTATCTAATGACTCAAACAATAGTATTGAATTTGATCTGTCAGGATTGAACCATATACAAAAGGACCTTGAGGAAATAAAATCAAGTCTTCAAGGTGTGACAAATATAACTGATCTTAACGGAGACAAATCATCTAATTTACAGACTCCTTTTGTCCCATCATCTCTACAAAATATTTTTCGAAGTTCTAAAGGTTCAAAAGATATGTACACAATTCTAAATAAAAACAGTAGTTTTCCTACAGCTCAAAGAAAATGGAATACAGTTTTCGATATTAATTCAAATGAGTGGAAACAAATTTATATACTCCCATTTAAAGCTACAGCATGTACAAAATTACATTGGTTTCAATTTAGAATAAACCACAATATTCTGGCTACTAATTATTTCCTGAAAAAAATAAAAATTATTGATGATGCAAATTGTAATTTTTGCCAAAAGGAAAATGAAACAATTGAACACATTTTTTGGGGTTGTGAAAATGTACAAAATCTTCTAGGGCAAGTAAATTCTTGGTTCGGTGACAAAGATATAAACCAAACATTTTTAAAGAAGACTCTAATTTTTGGGGATGTTGATAAAGTATATAAAGATGATGTATACAATGCCATTTTACTAAACATGAAATACTATATATATACAAACAGATGTCTGAAGAAAAAATTATCCATTCATTCGCATAAAGCCTGTTTGATAAATTTATATAAAACTGAAAAAATGATTGCTGTCCGAAATCAAAGAATTGCAGAATTTCAATTACATTGGAGTACTTTTGAAAAACTGTTTGAGGATTGTTGACATAGTTTTTATTCTTATATAAATTCCCTTTCCATAGAGATTCCACTAAATACTAACTGATATAGTCTATCTAAATATACTTTTCTTGTTTATATTTACTATACTATAGTATACTTTATAGTATATTAATTAAAACAATATGAATGTTTGATCCATCCAAATAATACTTTTGTATATCTGGTACAGTGTTATAGTTCAATTGATTGTTTGCACCAGGCCAGACCATAAAAGTTTTACATATAAATGCCAATATAAAGTACAATCTCATCTTCTCAATGTCTTTTTTTTTTGTTCTTTTTAAAAATACACTAAAATTCTTATCTACTTTTTTTTCCTAATTATACAAAAAAAAATATTTATCACATATATCAATAGTAAACAATTTTAAACTCTGCAAAATACCCCTTTTCTCATCTTTTATATTCTAAAAAAAAAAAAACCTCCACTGCAATATACATATGATTATAT
The DNA here is from genome assembly GCA_963383655.1 of Bathymodiolus septemdierum. Classification (NCBI taxonomy): domain Eukaryota; kingdom Metazoa; phylum Mollusca; class Bivalvia; order Mytilida; family Modiolidae; genus Bathymodiolus; species Bathymodiolus septemdierum. The sequence continues at coordinate 60,404,209 of OY726529.1, read as the reverse complement.
ATTGGAAAAGATTGTTCACATGTCCCTTGGCCAAGTGAGATAAAAACCATACACACACACATAAGTGCTCGCTCATGCACACAATGTGTAGTTCTTCCTGTTTCTATTTCTTTTTTTTTTAATATTATTTCCTAAATTTTGAATGAAATTTCAACAATCACAACATTTGTCTGATTAAATATATCAACATCAAATTCTTTAAATTTCATTTAATTAAAAAAAGAATGCATATTGATACAAAATATGTTACAAATATATAAGTTAGGGTTTGAAAACTTCATGTATAGGAAATAATATCACAGTTTCATCAACGATATTCTCAATTTATGCAGAACTACTGAACCAGGGGTTCTGATTGTTTAAGTTGAAGTCATCACTTCAAAAGTTTTATGGTTGCCACCATGATTTGGCTAACCGTTACGGAAAATCTGTGTCACAAATGACCACTGATATGTTTCACTTGTCGTAAACACTTTCCGGTCATTTCCTTATTCATGACTTATCACTGGGTTTGTAATTCGAGTAACAGGACGGGTGCCACTAGTGGAGCAGGAACTGCTTACCCTTCCTGAGCACCTGAGTTCACCCCCTGGTTTTTCGTGGGGTTTGTGTGTCACTCGATCTTTACTTTTATGTGTGATATTTTGTAGATCGTTGTTTGTCCTTTTGTCCTCCTTCTTTTGGCCATTGAGTTGTTTGACCTTCTTTGATTTACGGATTCTTATTACCACTTTGGTATCTTCAAACTCTTCTTAACTAGTATCCAAGCCTGCTTTAATTTACCTTCATTTTTTCTTGATCTTCCCATTCTTTTTCTTTCTTGCGTTTGAGTTCCTCAGCGATTTTTCTTTCCTCTTCTCGTGCTGCTTTTTCTCTAATGTACAAACACTTCTCAAGGAATAAATGGACTGGTTCTTTGAGAAAAATCTGTAATGCATATGTTACTTATATGGACTCTTCATGTAAACTTTCATTTAATGGGAAGGAAATTTTTAAAAGGTACACGTCCAAGTTTGTAAAACTGTCAAGCAAAAAACCAAAAAAAAAATGACAAAAGGTACATTATACCGTTGAATATTTTAAAAAATTTTTGCTTCAATGCTATAAATTCAGCTTTTTTCTGGGGAGGGAAATTTTTAAAAGGTACATTATCCAAGTTTCTAAAACTGTCAAGCAAAAAACAAAATAATGACAAAAAGGTACTTTGACCAAAAAAAAAAAATGGTTTCAAAGCATACCATTATACCATTGGATAACTGGACAAATTATTTTTTTTTGGCTTCCATGCTATAAATTCAGCTTTTTATGATATTTTTGGAAAAAAGAGGCAGGGGGCAAGAACAATCACCTTCCCCCATTTTTCAGGGAGGTAGCTGTCCTCAACTTCTTCACCTCTGTATATTATATCATACTTACCTCACAAAATAATATCAAACCTAAAATGTTCTTATATTTTTACCCTTTCTTTAAGAACCGCATCGGTGGTGTAATGGTTAGCGTGCTCGCCTTCGAGTGTGGTAGATCTTGGGTGCCTTCAAGTGTGGTAGATCATGCTTGCCTTCGAGTGTGGTAGATCTTGGGTGCGAGCCCCAGTCGGGTCAAACCAAAGACTATAAAATTGGTATTTGTTACTTCTCCGCTAAGCACCCAGTATTAAGGAGTAAGAGCAAAGACTGGCTGGAATCGGAATCAGGATAATGTGTCTGAGTGGGACGACATGTCTATCCATGGACTGTTGTTTCATTGAGCTAGCACTATAAAAATCCAACTCAGCGTGTTGGTCTAGAACAACACAGATCTCACCATCATTTCATTGAAAAATAACTTGTTCTCGCCATGATATAGCTGAAAAATTGCGGAGTTGGCCTTTAATAAGCAACAATCACTCACTCACCTTTTCTTTACCTACTTTTCCAGTTTTTCAGCTGGGAAACATACATTTGTAAAACAACCATTATCTATTTGACTTGTACAGTGAGTGAGTGATTGTTGTTTAATGCCAACTCAGACATTTTTCAGCCATATCATGGTGTGAACAAGTTAATTTTTAATGAGATGTTGATGAGGTCCACTTTGTACTAGACCAAGACGCTTAGTTGGATTTTTTATAGTGTTAGCTCACTGAAACAACAGTCCTCCCCACTTGGACACATTATCCTGATTCTGAACCACCCAGTCTGTGCTCTTTCTCCTTAATGCAGCATGCTTAGCGGAGATGCAACAAAAACCAATTTTATAGTCGTTGGTTTGACCCGATTGGGGCTCCATCCACACTCGAGCGAGTTACACAATTAGCTACCCTTCTGTAGCACCTGAGTTCACCCTCGGTTTTTAGTTGGGTTCGAGATACTCGATCTTAATTTCATGTGTAATGTTTTTTAGATCGTTGTTTGTCCTTTTGTCCTTTTTCTTTTGGCCATTGGTGTTGTCTGTCCTTCTTCGATTTACGGATTCTGATAACACTTTTGGTATCTTCAAACTCTTCTTAAAATTTGAACTATTTTTGTTCTGTTTAAATCTAAATTTTATCCGATTTTAATTCACAAAAATATTTGCTTAGACATTTTTATTGATCTTTTTTTTTTTAATTGCAAAGAGAAATGAAACTCATCACAAATATTTTTACGCTAAACACCAATCAATCATACAACCAATATATTTATTATTACGAATATTACATGTACACATACCCTATGCTTCCCAATCTTGTAACCTTTCTGAAATTCACCAGGCAGAATCTTATCAATCAATATTTGTACACTCTGACTAGGGTTGTCTACCTTTTTCTTTGAAAATTCTGGATGAAGAATGGAGTACCTAAAATGTGACAAGTCAACTTTAAAACAGAATTACTCTCAACTTAGCCCTAAAATTAGGGTTGTCTACCTTTTTCTTTGAAAATTCTGGATGAAGAATGGAGTACCTAAAATGTGACAAGTCAACTTTAAAACAGAATTACTCTCAACTTAGCCCTAAAATTAGGGTTGTCTACCTTTTTCTTTGAAAATTCTGGATGAAGAATGGAGTACCTAAAATGTGACAAGTCAACTTTAAAACAGAATTACTCTCAACTTAGCCCTAAAATTAGGGTTGTCTACCTTTTTCTTTAAAAATTCTGGATGAAGAATGGAGTACCTAAAATGTGACAAGTCAACTTTAAAACAGAATTACTCTCAACTTAGCCCTAAAAATTATCTAGATTTTTGCTTGATGTGGATTAATTTTCAAAGACATCAACATTATCACATCATCCCTTTACAATCACACCACCCCCTGTACATCACCAGTATCACATCATCCCGATACAATCACACCACCCCCTGTACATCACCAGTATCACATCATCCCTTTACAATCACACCACCCCCTGTACATCACCAATATCACATCACTTTACAATCACACCACCCCCTGTACATCACCAGTATCACATCATCTCTTTACAATCACACCACCCTCTGTACATCACCAGTATCACATCATCCCGTTACAATCACACCACCCCTGTACATCACCAGTATCACATCATCCCTTTACAATCACACCACCCCCTGTACATCACCAGTATCACATCATCCCTTTACAATCACACCACCCCCTGTACATCAACAGTATCACATCATTCCTTTACAATCACTCCACCCCCTGTACATCACCAGTATCACATCCCTTTACAATCACACCACCCCTTGTACATCACCAGTATCACATCATCCCTTTACAATCACACCATTGCCTGTACATCACCAGTATCACATCATTCCTTTACAATCACACCACCCCCTGTACATCACCAGTATCACATCCCTTTACAATCACACCACCCCTGTACATCACCAGTATCACATCATCCCTTTACAATCACACCACCCCCTGTACATCACCAGTATCACATCATCCCGTTACAATCACACCACCCCATGTACATCACCAGTATCACATCATCCCTTTACAATCACACCACCAGTATCACATCATCCCTTTACAATCACACCACCCCCTGTACATCACCAGTATCACATCATCCCTTTACAATCACACCACCCTCTGTACATCACCAGTATCACATCATTCCTTTACAATCACACCACCCCCTGTACATCACCAGTATCACATCATCCCATTACAATCACACCACCCCCTGTACATCACCAGTATCACATCATCCCTTTACAATCACACCCCCCTGTACATCACCAGTATCACATCATCCCTTTACAATCACATCACCCCCTCTACATCACCAGTATCACATCATTCCTTTACAATCACACCACTCCCTGTACATCACCAGTATCACATCATCCCTTTACAATCACACCACTCCCTGTACATCACCAGTATCACATCCCTTAACAATCACACCACCCCCTGTACATCACCAGTATCACATCATCCCTATACAATCACACCACCCCCTGTACATCACCAGTATCACATCATCCCATTACAATCACACCACCCCCTGTACATCACCAGTATCACATCATCCCTTTACAATCACACTACCCCCTGTACATCACCAGTATCACATCATCCCTATACAATCACACCACCCCCTGTACATCACCAGTATCACATCATTCCTTTACAAGCACACCACCCCCTGTACATCACCAGTATCACATCCCTTTACAATCACACCACTCCTGTACATCACCAGTATCACATCCCTTTACAATCACACCACCCCCTGTACATCACCAGTATCACATCATCCCGATACAATCACACCACCCTCTGTACATCACCAATATCACATTCCTATACAATCACACCACCCCCTGTGCATCACCAATATCACATCCCTTTACAATCACACCACCCCCTGTACATCACCAGTATCACATTCCTTTACAATCACACCACGCCCTGTACATCACCAGTATCACATCATCCCTTTACAATCACACCACCCCCTGTACATCACCAGTATCACATCATTCCTTTACAATCACACCACCCCCTGTACATCACCAGTATCACATCATCCCTTTACAATCACACCACTCCCTGTACATCACCAGTATCACATCCCTTAACAATCACACCACCCCCTGTACATCACCAGTATCACATCATTCCTTTACAATCACACCACGCCCTGTACATCACCAGTATCACATCATCCCTTTACAATCACACCACCCCTTTACATCACCAGTATCACATCATTCCTTTACAATCACACCACCCCCTGTACATCACCAGTATCACATCATCCCTTTATAATCACACCACCCCCTGTACATCACCAGTATCACATCATTCCTTTACAATCACACCACCCCCTGTACATCACCAGTATCACATCATCCCTTTACAATCACACCACCCCCTGTACATCACCAGTATCACATCATTCCTTTACAATCACACCACCCCTGTACATCACCAGTATCACATCATTCCTTTATAATCACACCACCCCCTGTACATCACCAGTATCACATCATCCCTTTACAATCACACCACCCTCTGTACATCACCAGTATCACATCATTCCTTTACAATCACACCACCCCCTGTACATCACCAGTATCACATCATCCCTTTACAATCACACCACCCCCTGTACATCACCAGTATCACATCATCCCTTTACAATCACACCACCCCCTGTACATCACCAGTATCAAATCATTCCTTTACAATCACACCACCCCCTGTACATCACCAGTATCACATCATCCCGTTACAATCACACCACCTCCTGTACATCACCAGTATCACATCATCCCTTTACAATCACACCACCCCCTGTACATCACCAGTATCACATCATCCCGTTACAATCACACCACCCTCTGTACATCACCAGTATCACATCATTCCTTTACAATCACACCACCCCCTGTACATCACCAGTATCACATCATCCCGTTACAATCACACCACCCTCTGTACATCACCAGTATCACATCATTCCTTTACAATCACACCACCCCCTGTACATCACCAGTATCACATCATCCCTTTACAATCACACCACCCTCTGTACATCACCAGTATCACATCATCCCTTTACAATCACACCACCCCCTGTACATCACCAGTATCACATCATTCCTTTACAATCACACCACCCTCTGTACATCACCAGTATCACATCATCCCTTTACAATCACACCACCCCCTGTACATCACCAGTATCACATCATCCCTTTACAATCACACCACCCTCTGTACATCACCAGTATCACACCACCTCCTGTACATCACCAGTATCACATCATCCCGTTACAATCACACCACCCTCTGTACATCACCAGTATCACATCATCCCTTTACAATCACACCACCCTCTGTACATCACCAGTATCACATCATCCCTTTACAATCACACCACCCCCTGTACATCACCAGTATCACATCATTCCGTTACAATCACACCACCCTCTGTACATCACCAGTATCACATCATCCCTTTACAATCACACCACCCTCTGTACATCACCAGTATCACATCATCCCTTTACAATCACACCACCCCCTGTACATCACCAGTATCACATCATCCCTTTACAATCACACCACCCCATGTACATCACCAGTATCACATCATCCCTTTACAATCACACCACCCCCTGTACATCACCAGTATCACATCATCCCTTTACAATCACACCACCCTCTGTACATCACCAGTATCACATCATCCCTTTACAATCACACCACCCCCTGTACATCACCAGTATCACATCATCCCTTTACAATCACACCACCCTCTGTACATCACCAGTATCACATCATCCCTTTACAATCACACCACCCCTTTACATCACCAGTATCACATCATTCCTTTACAATCACACCACCCCCTGTACATCACCAGTATCACATCATCTCTTTATAATCACACCACCCCCTGTACATCACCAGTATCACATCATTCCTTTACAATCACACCACCCCCTGTACATCACCAGTATCACATCATCCCTTTACAATCACACCACCCCCTGTACATCACCAGTATCACATCATTCCTTTACAATCACACCACCCCTGTACATCACCAGTATCACATCATTCCTTTATAATCACACCACCCCCTGTACATCACCAGTATCACATCATCCCTTTACAATCACACCACCCTCTGTACATCACCAGTATCACATCATTCCTTTACAATCACACCACCCCCTGTACATCACCAGTATCACATCATCCCTTTACAATCACACCACCCCCTGTACATCACCAGTATCACATCATCCCTTTACAATCACACCACCCCCTGTACATCACCAGTATCAAATCATTCCTTTACAATCACACCACCCCCTGTACATCACCAGTATCACATCATCCCGTTACAATCACACCACCTCCTGTACATCACCAGTATCACATCATCCCTTTACAATCACACCACCCCCTGTACATCACCAGTATCACATCATCCCTTTACAATCACACCACCCTCTGTACATCACCAGTATCACATCATTCCTTTACAATCACACCACCCCCTGTACATCACCAGTATCACATCATCCCGTTACAATCACACCACCCTCTGTACATCACCAGTATCACATCATTCCTTTACAATCACACCACCTCCTGTACATCACCAGTATCACATCATCCCTTTACAATCACACCACCCCCTGTACATCACCAGTATCACATCATCCCTTTACAATCACACCACCCTCTGTACATCACCAGTATCACATCATCCCTTTACAATCACACCACCCCCTGTACATCACCAGTATCACATCATTCCTTTACAATCACACCACCCTCTGTACATCACCAGTATCACATCATCCCTTTACAATCACACCACCCCCTGTACATCACCAGTATCACATCATCCCTTTACAATCACACCACCCTCTGTACATCACCAGTATCACACCACCTCCTGTACATCACCAGTATCACATCATCCCGTTACAATCACACCACCCTCTGTACATCACCAGTATCACATCATCCCTTTACAATCACACCACCCTCTGTACATCACCAGTATCACATCATCCCTTTACAATCACACCACCCCCTGTACATCACCAGTATCACATCATTCCGTTACAATCACACCACCCTCTGTACATCACCAGTATCACATCATCCCTTTACAATCACACCACCCTCTGTACATCACCAGTATCACATCATCCCTTTACAATCACACCACCCCCTGTACATCACCAGTATCACATCATCCCTTTACAATCACACCACCCCATGTACATCACCAGTATCACATCATCCCTTTACAATCACACCACCCCCTGTACATCACCAGTATCACATCATCCCTTTACAATCACACCACCCTCTGTACATCACCAGTATCACATCATCCCTTTACAATCACACCACCCCCTGTACATCACCAGTATCACATCATCCCTTTACAATCACACCACCCTCTGTACATCACCAGTATCACATCATCCCTTTACAATCACACCACCCCCTGTACATCACCAGTATCACATCATCCCGTTACAATCACACCACCCTCTGTACATCACCAGTATCACATCATCCCTTTACAATCACACCACCCCCTGTACATCACCAGTATCACATCATTCCTTTACAATCACACCACCCCCTGTACATCACCAGTATCACATCATCCCTTTACAATCACACCACTCCCTGTACATCACCAGTATCACATCCCTTAACAATCACACCACCCCCTGTACATCACCAGTATCACATCATCCCGTTACAATCACACCACCCCTGTACATCACCAGTATCACATCATCCCTTTACAATCACACCACCCTCTGTACATCACCAGTATCACATCATCCCTTTACAATCACACCATCCCCTGTACATCACCAGTATCACATCATTCCTTTACAATCACACCACCCCCTGTACATCACCAGTATCACATCATTCCTTTACAATCACACCACCCTCTGTACATCACCAGTATCACATCATCCCTTTACAATCACACCACCCCTGTACATCACCAGTATCACATCATCCCGTTACAATCACACCACCCCCTGTACATCACCAGTATCACATCATGCCTTTACAATCACACCATACCCCTGTACATCACCACTATCACATCCCTTTACAATCACACCACCCCCTGTACATCACCAGTATCATCCACACAATGTTTTCTTACTGGTTATAAGGGGTAGTGATTATACGGTAGTTGGATTTACAGCTATCTGTGCAATGAGTGCTTATCACCACTAAAGTTGTGAGTTTGAAGCCCGTTCATGGTGAGGTATATTCTAAACAACATTATGTGATCAAGTTTGTCAATGACTTGAGACAGGTCGGTAGTTTTTTCTGTGTACTCCGGTTTCCTCCACCAATAAAACTGACCGCCATGATATAACTGAAATATTGTTGAAAGTGGCATTAAACACCATCAACCAAAACAAACCAAACCACAAGCAATCTTTCAAAATGGACTTGTAATATTTACCTTTTATAGAATTCAATGTGCTTTTTTCTGACAGGATACCCCATCCTCCTGATTTTGGCTATTTCTGTTATGCCATTATATAACAGTTGTTCTTCTACTCTGTTAGAGTTAAAATTCTCTTTTTGTTTCATATTATTTGGTTTTATACATCTGTAAAATAATGTTACATTTTAAAACCTTTCTTAAAGTAATATGAAACGAGTTTTTGGTGAAATAAACATCTTCAAAAATATTCTTGATATGTTTACATTCCCTAAAAACTAAACCATTCGTGCATGTTTGAGGACGAAAATTGCGATCATCTGTGATTAAGAACAGAAAATCATTCCATCTCATACGTGTTTTGTCAAGACAATGGCGGCTAATTAACTTTCGGATGGACCGTTCCGATGATTGCCGATCATGAAATTTCATCACCAACGTAAACAGGTGAGCACATGTATCATTCTGGTTTTGAAAGAAGATAAATTTCTTGCATTTCTTGCCTTGCAAAGAAATTATTTCATGTATATTTTACCTTAACGATTATCAACTGCAATGAATTTCATTCTGACTTAATCAGTTCATTTGAAAAACTGGGGAGAGGGGGGTCTGGCAGCTTTTGTAAATAAACTTAATAATCTGGCCACCCAAAGTTGGAAAAAAAATTCTGGCCTTTGCTTCATAGAAAAAAAAAAAAAAAAATCTGGTCTGAACTGAGTAAACAATGTTATAACCTGTCCTGCACTATGTGTCGAATGAATTTTCTGTCAAATATTCTAACCTGACTAATCTTGCCAGGCCCCTTCAGAATCAAATTATTTGCCTATATATTATTATGAGATAAAGAATGTGTGCTTTCTTTCACATTCTTGTCTCTTAGGCCAAATAAATTTTAAATAGATTTGAAACAAAGTAGTATTCATTTTTAATATAAAAAAAAAACTAATGTTTTAACATAATTACAAGTTGCGTATGCAGTGTCCCCTTACTGGGCCCCGCGAAATTTGCTGAATTATACCAAGGAGGTATATAAGATTCTATATACATCCTTGATTATACACAAAAGACATTTACGGCGATTTAGATCATAGATGGTGATATATAGTTATTTCGCTAAGGGAAAATTATTTTTAATCGTGGATTGAATGGAAAATAATGGAATGTAAATCGAAACGAAAATGATGTTACCTGTCACGACTATAACGGAGCATGCGCACAATCTCTACCGAATGAGTTCAAATCTGAGGTCAATAGCATATGATTTGCATTATTGTCTGGGTAGCAAGAATTATCAAAGACAGAATAAAATGACGTTTTCTCCTGAATTATACATCGTAGCTCTCAAAAAGTGAATGGTTTACGTTCTTTATATATTTAATCTTTACATATATCAGTAATATTTAGAAAACTGAAAATAATGATTTTGGCATTTCATATTACTTTAACTGAATATCAAATAAAAAGTAATCCTTAAAAAAAAGCAAATAAAACAAGAAGCTAACCTGAGGCTGTATCACTCACCTGGCTGGTTACTCATGAACTGCTCGAGTTAAATTAAGATTATAAAATTCTTACATGTCAAAATTTCTTTCCAAACTGAGTATCAAATAAAATGTGAATTTAAAAAAAAAACAAAAAACAAAAAACAAAAAAACAAAAAAACTTGAGGCTAACCTGATCTTGTATCGCTCAGTTGGCTGATTACTCATAAACTACTCGAGTTCAAGAAAGTTTTAAGATTATAAAAATGTTACATGTTAAAAACCTCTCCAAATTGAGTATCAAATAAAACATAATCCTTAAAAAAAAACAAAAAAAAACTAGAGGCTAACCTGAGCCTGTATCGCTCACCTGGCTGGTTACTCCTGAACTGCTCGAGTTCAAAAAAGTTTTAAGATTTTGAGAACAAAAATAGCATTTATTGCTATTCCCATAGTTAAATGATGTCCTTTAAAAACTTTTAAATGATTTGGTTTTCCAATCTTTTCATTTCTAGCATATCTGATAAAGGTTATTCTGAGCGTATCTGATGAAGGTTATTCCAGAAACATGCCGTGCACACTAAATTTGATATCTACGTTTTTATTGAACAAAATATGTTAAATAATAATTCCATTTCTTAACAGGGCAGGTTTTCAAATATCATGCAACTTTTACGCCAAAGAAATACAGTCAAACCTGCCTTAAAGGCCACCTCTATATAACAAATCACTGTCTATAAAGGGCACCTATATTTGAAAAATCACTGTTTACAAAGGGCGGTCTCATTGTTTCCATTAACGAATAGTGCAAATAATTGTAACCTGTATATAAAAGGGCAACTGTTCAATTAGAGTGTCATTTATATACAGGTTTGACCTCACTGTTTAACCTTTACATACCTTACAAAATGAGCCTCTGCTGATTTCATCTTTTCAAGCAATTTATTCATTGATTCCTTAAATAAAATAAAAATAGATGGGTGTAAAATATTTAAAAATGCATTTTCATTTTATCCAATCAATAACTTTCAACAATATGTTAAAATCTTATCAGTAATTATCACCAATATAATAAATCCTATCAGTAATTTTCACCAATATAATAGATTATATCAGTAATTTTCACCAATATAATAGATTATATCAGTAATTTTCACCAATATAATAAATCATATCAGTAATTTTCACCAATATAATAAATCCTATCAGTAATTTTCACCAATATAATAAATCATATCAGTAATTTTCACCAATATAATAAATCTTATCAGTAATTTTCACCAATATAATAAATCCTATCAGTAATTTTCACCAATATAATAAATCCTATCAGTTCACCAATATAATAAATCTTATTAGTAATTTTCACCAATATGTTTAATTTTACTATTTGTATATTATAAAGGGTTTCTAAACATCAGTGAGTGAGAGATTATTGTTAAGCGCCAACTCAGCAATTTTTCAGCTATATCAGGGCAAGAACAAGTTAATTTTCAATGAAATGATGATGTCCGCCTTGTACTAGACCAACATGCTGAGTTGGATTTTTATAGGGCTAGCTCACTGAAACAACAGTCCACGGATAGACATGTCGCAACACTTGGACACATTATCCTGATTCCGAGCCAACCATAATGCTGCACGCTTAGCGGAGAAGCAACAAATACCAATTTTATAGTCTTTGGTTTGACTCGATCGGGGCTCGAACCCTACGATCTACCACACACGAGGTGAGCACATTAATCAAATTAGATGGTCATTAAACTTTGACTTAATTAACTCCTAATTTGACTTACTCTAAAGTATGATAAAACTGACTTACTCTAAAGTATGATAAAACTGACTTACTCTAAAGTATGATCAAACTGACTTACTCTAAAGTATGATCAAACTGACTTACTCTAAAGTATAATAAAACTGACTTACTCTAAAGTATGATAAAACTGACTTACTCTAAAGTATGATAAAACTGACTTACTCTAAAGTATGATAAAACTGACTTACTCTAAAGTATGATACAACTGACTTACTCTAAAGTATGATAAAACTGACTTACTCTAAAGTATGATAAAACTGACTTACTCTAAAGTATGATAAAACTGACTTACTCTAAAGTATGATAAAACTGACTTACTCTAAAGTATGATACAACTGACTTACTCTAAAGTATGATAAAACTGACTTACTCTAAAGTATGATAAAACTGACTTACTCTAAAGTATGATAAAACTGACTTACTCTAAAGTATAATAAAACTGACTTACTCTAAAGTATGATAAAACTGACTTACTCTAAAGTATGATAAAACTGACTTACTCTAAAGTATGATAAAACTGACTTACTCTAAAGTATGATACAACTGACTTACTCTAAAGTATGATAAAACTGACTTACTTTAAAGTATGATACAACTGACTTACTCTAAAGTATAATAAAACTGACTTACTCTAAAGTATGATATAACTGACTTACTCTAAAGTATGATAAAACTGACTTACTTTAAAGTATGATAAAACTGACTTACTCTAAAGTATGATAAAACTGACTTACTCTAAAGTATGATAAAACTGACTTACTCTAAAGTATGATAAAACTGACTTACTCTAAAGTATAATAAAACTGACTTACTCTAAAGTATGATAAAACTGACTTACTTTAAAGTATGATAAAACTGACTTACTCTAAAGTATGATAAAACTGACTTACTCTAAAGTATGATACAACTGACTTACTCTAAAGTATGATAAAACTGACTTACTTTAAAGTATGATACAACTGACTTACTCTAAAGTATGATAAAACTGACTTACTCTAAAGTATGATAAAACTGACTTACTCTAAAGTATGATAAAACTGACTTACTCTAAAGTATGATACAACTGACTTACTCTAAAGTATGATAAAACTGACTTACTTTAAAGTATGATACAACTGACTTACTCTAAAGTATAATAAAACTGACTTACTCTAAAGTATGATATAACTGACTTACTCTAAAGTATGATAAAACTGACTTACTCTAAAGTATGATACAACTGACTTACTCTAAAGTATGATAAAACTGACTTACTCTAAAGTATGATAAAACTGACTTACTCTAAAGTATGATAAAACTGACTTACTCTAAAGTATAATAAAACTGACTTACTCTAAAGTATGATAAAACTGACTTACTCTAAAGTATGATAAAACTGACTTACTCTAAAGTATGATAAAACTGACTTACTCTAAAGTATGATACAACTGACTTACTCTAAAGTATGATAAAACTGACTTACTTTAAAGTATGATACAACTGACTTACTCTAAAGTATAATAAAACTGACTTACTCTAAAGTATGATATAACTGACTTACTCTAAAGTATGATAAAACTGACTTACTTTAAAGTATGATAAAACTGACTTACTCTAAAGTATGATACAACTGACTTACTCTAAAGTATGATAAAACTGACTTACTCTAAAGTATGATACAACTGACTTACTCTAAAGTATGATAAAACTGACTTACTCTAAAGTATGATAAAACTGACTTACTCTAAAGTATGATAAAACTGACTTACTCTAAAGTATGATAAAACTGACTTACTCTAAAGTATGATCAAACTGACTTACTCTAAAGTATGATAAAACTGACTTACTCTAAAGTATGATAAAACTGACTTACTCTAAAGTATGATAAAACTGACTTACTCTAAAGTATGATACAACTGACTTACTCTAAAGTATGATAAAACTGACTTACTCTAAAGTATGATAAAACTGACTTACTCTAAAGTATGATAAAACTGACTTACTCTAAAGTATGATACAACTGACTTACTCTAAAGTATGATAAAACTGACTTACTTTAAAGTATGATAAAACTGACTTACTCTAAAGTATGATAAAACTGACTTACTCTAAAGTATGATAAAACTGACTTACTCTAAAGTATGATAAAACTGACTTACTCTAAAGTATGATAAAACTGACTTACTCTAAAGTATGATAAAACTGACTTACTCTAAAGTATGATAAAACTGACTTACTCTAAAGTATGATAAAACTGACTTACTCTAAAGTATGATACAACTGACTTATTCTAAAGTATGATAAAACTGACTTACTTTAAAGTATGATAAAACTGACTTACTCTAAAGTATAATAAAACTGACTTACTCTAAAGTATGATAAAACTGACTTACTCTAAAGTATGATAAAACTGACTTACTCTAAAGTATGATAAAACTGACTTACTCTAAAGTATGATAAAACTGACTTACTTTAAAGTATGATAAAACTGACTTACTCTAAAGTATGATAAAACTGACTTACTCTAAAGTATGATAAAACTGACTTACTCTAAAGTATGATAAAACTGACTTACTCTAAAGTATGATACAACTGACTTACTCTAAAGTATGATACAACTGACTTACTCTAAAGTATGATAAAACTGACTTACTCTAAAGTATGATACAACTGACTTACTCTAAAGTATGATAAAACTGACTTACTCTAAAGTATGATAAAACTGACTTACTCTAAAGTATGATAAAACTGACTTACTCTAAAGTATGATAAAACTGACTTACTCTAAAGTATGATAAAACTGACTTACTTTAAAGTATGATAAAACTGACTTACTCTAAAGTATGATAAAACTGACTTACTCTAAAGTATGATAAAACTGACTTACTCTAAAGTATGATAAAACTGACTTACTCTAAAGTATGATAAAACTGACTTACTCTAAAGTATGATACAACTGACTTACTCTAAAGTATGATAAAACTGACTTACTTTAAAGTATGATAAAACTGACTTACTCTAAAGTATAATAAAACTGACTTACTCTAAAGTATGATAAAACTGACTTACTCTAAAGTATGATAAAACTGACTTACTTTAAAGTATGATAAAACTGACTTACTCTAAAGTATGATAAAACTGACTTACTCTAAAGTATGATAAAACTGACTTACTCTAAAGTATGATAAAACTGACTTACTCTAAAGTATGATAAAACTGACTTACTCTAAAGTATGATAAAACTGACTTACTCTAAAGTATGATAAAACTGACTTACTCTAAAGTATGATAAAACTGACTTACTTTAAAGTATGATAAAACTGACTTACTCTAAAGTATGATAAAACTGACTTACTCTAAAGTATGATAAAACTGACTTACTCTAAAGTATGATAAAACTGACTTACTCTAAAGTATGATAAAACTGACTTACTGAAGTTACTCTAAAGTATGATAAAACTGACTTACTCTAAAGTATGATAAAACTGACTTACTCTAAAGTATGATAAAACTGACTTACTTTAAAGTATGATAAAACTGACTTACTCTAAAGTATGATACAACTGACTTACTCTAAAGTATGATAAAACTGACTTACTCTAAAGTATAATAAAACTGACTTACTCTAAAGTATGATACAACTGACTTACTCTAAAGTATGATACAACTGACTTACTCTAAAGTATGATAAAACTGACTTACTCTAAAGTATAATAAAACTGACTTACTCTAAAGTATGATAAAACTGACTTACTCTAAAGTATAATAAAGCTGACTTACTCTAAAAGTATGATAAAACTGACTTACTCTAAAGTTTGATAAAACTGACTTACTCTAAAGTATGATAAAACTGACTTACTCTAAAGTATGATAAAACTGACTTACTCTAAAGTATGATAAAACTGACTTACTCTAAAGTATGATACAACTGACTTACTCTAAAGTATGATACAACTGACTTACTCTAAAGTATGATAAAACTGACTTACTCTAAAGTATGATACAACTGACTTACTCTAAAGTATGATAAAACTGACTTACTCTAAAGTATGATAAAACTGACTTACTCTAAAGTATGATAAAACTGACTTACTCTAAAGTATGATAAAACTGACTTACTCTAAAGTATGATAAAACTGACTTACTTTAAAGTATGATAAAACTGACTTACTCTAAAGTATGATAAAACTGACTTACTCTAAAGTATGATAAAACTGACTTACTCTAAAGTATGATAAAACTGACTTACTCTAAAGTATGATAAAACTGACTTACTCTAAAGTATGATACAACTGACTTACTCTAAAGTATGATAAAACTGACTTACTTTAAAGTATGATAAAACTGACTTACTCTAAAGTATAATAAAACTGACTTACTCTAAAGTATGATAAAACTGACTTACTCTAAAGTATGATAAAACTGACTTACTTTAAAGTATGATAAAACTGACTTACTCTAAAGTATGATAAAACTGACTTACTCTAAAGTATGATAAAACTGACTTACTCTAAAGTATGATAAAACTGACTTACTCTAAAGTATGATAAAACTGACTTACTCTAAAGTATGATAAAACTGACTTACTCTAAAGTATGATAAAACTGACTTACTCTAAAGTATGATAAAACTGACTTACTTTAAAGTATGATAAAACTGACTTACTCTAAAGTATGATAAAACTGACTTACTCTAAAGTATGATAAAACTGACTTACTCTAAAGTATGATAAAACTGACTTACTCTAAAGTATGATAAAACTGACTTACTGAAGTTACTCTAAAGTATGATAAAACTGACTTACTCTAAAGTATGATAAAACTGACTTACTCTAAAGTATGATAAAACTGACTTACTTTAAAGTATGATAAAACTGACTTACTCTAAAGTATGATACAACTGACTTACTCTAAAGTATGATACAACTGACTTACTCTAAAGTATGATACAACTGACTTACTCTAAAGTATGATAAAACTGACTTACTCTAAAGTATAATAAAACTGACTTACTCTAAAGTATGATACAACTGACTTACTCTAAAGTATGATAAAACTGACTTACTTTAAAGTATGATACAACTGACTTACTCTAAAGTATAATAAAACTGACTTACTCTAAAGTATGATATAACTGACTTACTCTAAAGTATGATAAAACTGACTTACTTTAAAGTATGATAAAACTGACTTACTCTAAAGTATGATAAAACTGACTTACTCTAAAGTATGATAAAACTGACTTACTCTAAAGTATGATAAAACTGACTTACTCTAAAGTATAATAAAACTGACTTACTCTAAAGTATGATAAAACTGACTTACTTTAAAGTATGATAAAACTGACTTACTCTAAAGTATGATAAAACTGACTTACTCTAAAGTATGATACAACTGACTTACTCTAAAGTATGATAAAACTGACTTACTTTAAAGTATGATACAACTGACTTACTCTAAAGTATGATAAAACTGACTTACTCTAAAGTATGATAAAACTGACTTACTCTAAAGTATGATAAAACTGACTTACTCTAAAGTATGATACAACTGACTTACTCTAAAGTATGATAAAACTGACTTACTTTAAAGTATGATACAACTGACTTACTCTAAAGTATAATAAAACTGACTTACTCTAAAGTATGATATAACTGACTTACTCTAAAGTATGATAAAACTGACTTACTCTAAAGTATGATACAACTGACTTACTCTAAAGTATGATAAAACTGACTTACTCTAAAGTATGATAAAACTGACTTACTCTAAAGTATGATAAAACTGACTTACTCTAAAGTATAATAAAACTGACTTACTCTAAAGTATGATAAAACTGACTTACTCTAAAGTATGATAAAACTGACTTACTCTAAAGTATGATAAAACTGACTTACTCTAAAGTATGATACAACTGACTTACTCTAAAGTATGATAAAACTGACTTACTTTAAAGTATGATACAACTGACTTACTCTAAAGTATAATAAAACTGACTTACTCTAAAGTATGATATAACTGACTTACTCTAAAGTATGATAAAACTGACTTACTTTAAAGTATGATAAAACTGACTTACTCTAAAGTATGATACAACTGACTTACTCTAAAGTATGATAAAACTGACTTACTCTAAAGTATGATACAACTGACTTACTCTAAAGTATGATAAAACTGACTTACTCTAAAGTATGATAAAACTGACTTACTCTAAAGTATGATAAAACTGACTTACTCTAAAGTATGATAAAACTGACTTACTCTAAAGTATGATCAAACTGACTTACTCTAAAGTATGATAAAACTGACTTACTCTAAAGTATGATAAAACTGACTTACTCTAAAGTATGATAAAACTGACTTACTCTAAAGTATGATACAACTGACTTACTCTAAAGTATGATAAAACTGACTTACTCTAAAGTATGATAAAACTGACTTACTCTAAAGTATGATAAAACTGACTTACTCTAAAGTATGATACAACTGACTTACTCTAAAGTATGATAAAACTGACTTACTTTAAAGTATGATAAAACTGACTTACTCTAAAGTATGATAAAACTGACTTACTCTAAAGTATGATAAAACTGACTTACTCTAAAGTATGATAAAACTGACTTACTCTAAAGTATGATAAAACTGACTTACTCTAAAGTATGATAAAACTGACTTACTCTAAAGTATGATAAAACTGACTTACTCTAAAGTATGATAAAACTGACTTACTCTAAAGTATGATACAACTGACTTATTCTAAAGTATGATAAAACTGACTTACTTTAAAGTATGATAAAACTGACTTACTCTAAAGTATAATAAAACTGACTTACTCTAAAGTATGATAAAACTGACTTACTCTAAAGTATGATAAAACTGACTTACTCTAAAGTATGATAAAACTGACTTACTCTAAAGTATGATAAAACTGACTTACTTTAAAGTATGATAAAACTGACTTACTCTAAAGTATGATAAAACTGACTTACTCTAAAGTATGATAAAACTGACTTACTCTAAAGTATGATAAAACTGACTTACTCTAAAGTATGATACAACTGACTTACTCTAAAGTATGATACAACTGACTTACTCTAAAGTATGATAAAACTGACTTACTCTAAAGTATGATACAACTGACTTACTCTAAAGTATGATAAAACTGACTTACTCTAAAGTATGATAAAACTGACTTACTCTAAAGTATGATAAAACTGACTTACTCTAAAGTATGATAAAACTGACTTACTCTAAAGTATGATAAAACTGACTTACTTTAAAGTATGATAAAACTGACTTACTCTAAAGTATGATAAAACTGACTTACTCTAAAGTATGATAAAACTGACTTACTCTAAAGTATGATAAAACTGACTTACTCTAAAGTATGATAAAACTGACTTACTCTAAAGTATGATACAACTGACTTACTCTAAAGTATGATAAAACTGACTTACTTTAAAGTATGATAAAACTGACTTACTCTAAAGTATAATAAAACTGACTTACTCTAAAGTATGATAAAACTGACTTACTCTAAAGTATGATAAAACTGACTTACTTTAAAGTATGATAAAACTGACTTACTCTAAAGTATGATAAAACTGACTTACTCTAAAGTATGATAAAACTGACTTACTCTAAAGTATGATAAAACTGACTTACTCTAAAGTATGATAAAACTGACTTACTCTAAAGTATGATAAAACTGACTTACTCTAAAGTATGATAAAACTGACTTACTCTAAAGTATGATAAAACTGACTTACTTTAAAGTATGATAAAACTGACTTACTCTAAAGTATGATAAAACTGACTTACTCTAAAGTATGATAAAACTGACTTACTCTAAAGTATGATAAAACTGACTTACTCTAAAGTATGATAAAACTGACTTACTGAAGTTACTCTAAAGTATGATAAAACTGACTTACTCTAAAGTATGATAAAACTGACTTACTCTAAAGTATGATAAAACTGACTTACTTTAAAGTATGATAAAACTGACTTACTCTAAAGTATGATACAACTGACTTACTCTAAAGTATGATAAAACTGACTTACTCTAAAGTATAATAAAACTGACTTACTCTAAAGTATGATACAACTGACTTACTCTAAAGTATGATACAACTGACTTACTCTAAAGTATGATAAAACTGACTTACTCTAAAGTATAATAAAACTGACTTACTCTAAAGTATGATAAAACTGACTTACTCTAAAGTATAATAAAGCTGACTTACTCTAAAAGTATGATAAAACTGACTTACTCTAAAGTTTGATAAAACTGACTTACTCTAAAGTATGATAAAACTGACTTACTCTAAAGTATGATAAAACTGACTTATGTCTCTTGGGACTGTAGCTCATCAACATAGATTTCTCCATTCGTCTGTGGGACCTGAAATCATATCACATTTTAAAATTAGATAAATCAGAAAGCTATAAATAATTTTTTTTTTAAAGCTGTTAGGGGCAGGGTATTTACACTTTATTTCGTAGCAATAGGGGCATGTATATTTTTTTAGTGAGTACTGCTAACATAGGGGCAGTTGTGGTCATGATCGCATGGTAGTTGGATTTATAACTACCTATGCAATCAGTTTATATCACCACTAATGCTATGAGTTCGAATCTCGCTTAGGTGAGTTGTACTCGATTCAACATTATGTGATTTATAACGTTTGTCAGTGACTTGTGGCAGGTCAGTGATTTTTTCCGGGTACTCCGCTTTCCTCCACAAATAAAACTGACCATCATGATATAGCTGGAATAAATGGAATAAATGTAGGTTTGTCATCAGATACATACCCTAATGATAACTCAGGCCAAGTAACTAGAGTAACACGATGGGTGCCACTAGTGGAGCAGGAACTGTTTACCCTTCTGGAGCACAAGAGTTCACTCACGGTTTTTAGTGGGGTTCGTGTTGCTCGATCTTTAGTTTATGTGTAATGTTTTGCAAATCGTTGTTTGTCCTTTTGTCCTTTTTTTTTGGCCATTGTGTATTTGTCCTTCTGCGATTTACGGATTCTGATTACCTCTTTAGTATCTTCAAACTCTTCTTATAAACTATAAATAATAGACATAATTATAAAATTTCGTGGAACACTCCAAATAAATTAAACAATTCA
This sequence comes from Bathymodiolus septemdierum, assembly GCA_963383655.1. Classification (NCBI taxonomy): domain Eukaryota; kingdom Metazoa; phylum Mollusca; class Bivalvia; order Mytilida; family Modiolidae; genus Bathymodiolus; species Bathymodiolus septemdierum. The sequence continues at coordinate 60,382,370 of OY726529.1, read as the reverse complement.
TTAGCATAAAACTGCAGTTTTAAAATGTCATCTCATTTTAGTTTAAAATGCATTAGTAAAAAATGATGTAGCATTCTTGCACATTTGAAGAAATTTCTATATTTAGTAACTGATATCATCTTGGATGGTGCTTGAGGCTGTTGGAATATGATGTTGAAAGGGGAAAACGGCAAGGCCCATCCCTACAATGATTGGTTTCATATGTGTTAGAGAAGACCTTCAAACGTTGTTTTGCTAAAATCATTATGGATCAATTAAATCTATATTTCCTTAGTAAAATAATTTTCCATTTTCCCCTAGGACCGTATGTTAAAATTATGCACCTGACATGGCAGCCATCTCAAATTTCTGATCAACACAAAACATACATTTTGTAAAGTACCATACATGGCACATTCTAATAAAGTTTGTTGTCAAATTGTGACATGGTTTCAGATCAAAATAATCTTAAAACATTTCCCAATAGGCTCCTATGTTAAATTGATCATGTGGTGGCAGCCATTTCACGTTTGGTACAATACCATCCCAGCCAAGTCAGTTGTCAAACAGTTCAGTTATTTCATATATGAATAGTAAATATTTTTCCCATAGGCTCCTATGTTCAATTTGCTCTGTGATGTCGACATTTTTTTATATTTCCAATCCACATACAATCCACATACAAATTCATATTTTGTAAGGGACCATCAAATGAAGTGGTTTTTCCCGGTTACCTCATTTTCTCTTTATTCGTGAAAGTCATCAATCGGCAAAAAAAAAGAATTTGCATAAATTTCCATCCTTTATTCTTTATTCTTTTAAAACATTATACAAGATTTATCTTCCTACAGTACGTCTGTAGCAAATATTGAGTTGAGTTCTACTCACTTTTACTATCATTCTTGAAGTTGTTGTTGAAATGACACTTTTCAATTATCTTTTCAACGAAAACGATAAATTTGGGGGACATAGTAAACTTACAAAAATCATGGTCTAATTCATTCCTGAAAAGAATGCATATTGTGACAAACAACAGGTATATTATTTCACAACTGGAAACTAATTAATAGCCCTTTTATCTGTAAATGTCTTCCCTTATTACCCTCAAAAGCTACACTCTATAAAAATACTCTACACTTACACACTATAAATACCCTACAGTAACAGTTTATTTATATAAATACCCTACAGTAACAGTTTATTTATATAAATACCCTACAGTAACAGTTTATTTATATAAGAGCTCCACTAACGAACAGTCTCAGAAATTTTAATCGATTATTTCCAAAATATGAATATAAATAAATATTATAGAAAATTTCCTATTTTGAACTGTTTGTCACTGAAAAAAAAGTTAAAACGTGTAAGTCCTGTTTAACATAATAAAACTAAAAGTCTGAAACATGAAAAATGTTTCAATGTGGTATCAGAAAAAACCCATTCCTCAACTAATAATCTTTTGTCTCATTCAGGGCATTAATAATTATGTACAAATAAATACATATTGGAGATATATAGTACGAATAATGGCAAGTAACATTGTTTGGTTGGCAAGTAAAACCTTTTCCCCTACTAGCCAGGGACTAGTGGGTGTAGCCAGGGACTAGTGGGTGCTGGTATGAATTGTAGAGCCCTGAAGCTCGGGAGAATGAAAACTAAATACCTCTAAAATAAACCCACCAATTTGGATAATCCTGCAGCTTTAAGCTCCTGCGAAAAAAATCTAATTCTACACTGGGCTGAATTATGACCTTTTGGTGCCCCTAACCTAATGAAATTATGCCCCCCTCCGACGGAGCCCCCCTATAACCCACCCGCACCCATCTTGAATAGTTTTTACTCATGATATATTTTACTGACATGTTTATAGCTTGAAGGAAACTTAATGCAAATTCCTTAAATAAACTAGAATATTATACTCATTTAAAAAAAAAAAATATTTGAAAATCTTTTAGCTTGGAAGGCTCCAGCTTATACTAACCTATAGGATATTCCGGCCCTGCTTATACAGTATTTAAATGTCTTGCATATGATTGGATGGTCATATGACTGAAAGGTTACATGGCATGACCCCAAAACAAGATATCGTTAGATGTTAGTTTATCAGTAATTTGTGCCGCATTCCTTTGAAGTGTGTCAATAGATAAAGCTAGGGTCGATGTACTAGACCATATCAGAAATTTATTGGGTCAGTTCATCATTTGACATGCGCTGACCAACGTGGAAGGATCTACTTTATATTGTGGATATTTATAATGTAAAATGTCCGTCAAACAATAAATACCTTAAAAATTTGAAAATAAATTAAGCGAAACAAGAATGGGCATTGAAATACTTAACTAGAGAAAGTTAATCTGGTGATCACAGATACCCCCGCATTCCAAATTTTCATCCAGAAACCTTTAAAGTCCCTATCTTCTAAGAGAAAAAGGGCCATAATTCATGAACGGTAAATGTCAATTTCACCATAATCAAACTTAATCTGTATTTTATGGTACATTGCATTGTCTTAAAGCTTGAAAATATTTGGTTGAGTCGTACTTTAAATATCATTCGGAAACCTAAAAAGTCTGTATTTTCTAAGAGAAAAAGGGCCATAACTCAGGAACGGTAAATGTGAAATAAACTGTAATCGAACTTAACCTGTATTTAATGGTCCACAGCATTGTGTTAAAGTTTGAAAAGATTTGGTTGAGCCATCTTTAAATATCATCCGGAAACCTAAAAAGTCCCTTTTTTCTAAGAGAAAAAGAGCCATAACTTCTCATGGCACGTGATGATGATTTTATCTTAAAATGTGAATGAATACACATATCCGGTGGAAGTATGTGGAATGTTTACCTGTCGAAAACGAAAGAACACCATGACACAACATACACACCGTGTGCTGCACATTATCATGTGTACACAGAAAAAACCATTTGAATTCTTAAAATATAATACTATATGTTCACTTACTGCAATTTTAATTGAATCAATTTCGAAATTATGTGGGTTATCCATGAAATTTTTATGCACAAATTTGAGGAATGGTGAAAATTACGTCACATTCATAGTTTAACTGAAAATGAAGCGTGCACGGTTTGAATGAATGACGCTTCACAAACCAAAATACGCTAAAGAAGTAGTCCCAAAAAAGAATAGTTTTTGCATGGAAATAAATAGAGTTTAGATCCGAAATCTTTTCTGTAACTGCAAAAAAAATCTTTTTTCCAACATTTGAATGATTTTTGTATGTAAATTACAGATAAACAAAATAAAGGGCTATTTGTTTTCACTACTGTCTCTATCAGAAGCATCATCTGGCTCACCCTTCCTGAGAAAGACAGTATCGAAAACAAAATGCTCGTTATTCTATATGTATCACCAAAGAGAAAGAAAAAAGATACAACAAATATCTAATTTTAGATTACAGTTAAACCTACTTTTTTACAGATCTTTTAAGTTCACTAGACAATTTTCTGGCATCATCAGAAAGGTTTTTTCTCCTTGTGGTACTGTGTATTAAACCACTTTTTGTAGATTGTCTAAGGTTGAACACTGTTCTAAAAAAATAAAGAAAAAACAGTATGAAAAAGAGATTGAAATACAACATGTTTTTTTCTTGTTGGTCTTTTCATTTATTACCTACAAAAACATTAACAAAAGAATGTTGATATAATGTGGTTTTAGTCTTTTTATTGAATGATTTATTTTATACAAGCTGTATATATTCCATTCAATGACAATTAGAGTTATCTCTCTTTATATGTATATTTGTTTGCCCATATGTATTACATACATGGAGTGAGTGAGTGATTGCTGTTTAACGCCAATTCAGCTATATCATGGCAAGAACAAGTTAATTTTCAATGAGATGATGATGAGGTCCGCTTGGTACTAGATTTTTATAGTGCTAGCTCACCGAAACAACAGTTGGCAACCATCTTTAATTCTTCAGCTAATTGACCCATTATTTACTGTCTGTTTATGTTGTTTTTCATTTTTGTGAACCTGCAAAACTGACCGCCACGATATAACTGAAATATTGTTGAAAGTGATGTTAAACACCAACAAACAAACAAACAAACAAACAAACATCATTTTTGTGATAGTGGTGATAGTGGATAGTATGACGCCTATTTGACTCGTGGAATCTATACAGGATTTGTATTGTTTGCTTTAATCATATATTTTTCGATATAAATGTGGAAGAGTCAATTTTGACAGTTGTAAATAATTTAATTTTTCATTTTTACTATGTTCATAAAATATATTTTTTTAAATAAAATATATTCATATAATTACTTTAATAATTTTTTCATCTAATTATAATATTTAAAACCTCTTAATAATAAAATTAATAAGGTCTACAACTTTGTGTTATGTTTTGTATTCTAATTAGGGTTATGACCTAAGTTCACAAAGGTAACCCTGATATGTATCTTGTCTTTGCATATTTGATTAGTTAAGGTCAGTTTGACCAGTTATTTCATTTCATTGGTTATTGCAGTCACCTGAATTTTTGGTGGGAAATTCTTTTGTTCTTTGAGACATTCTATTACTTTTTCATATCTTGGAAGGCAGACATATTGCCAACTACTATTCTTTTGGATCCAATTTTAGATGACTATTGAACTGATGATATTTCTATTTGACACCACTAACATTCATTAAGGTATTTATACTAAACTTACTAATTGTCTATAAAATAACTTTCTCAGTGAGATTGAGTTGATTGATTGACTGATTTATAAAACATATTAAATTGTGATAAACTTATTTTAACATATTAAATGCTATTAAAATGTGATAAACTTATAAAACATTAATTCCAATAAAATGTTAAAGGTTAAATGAAATAATATTTGGAACTATGAAATATGAGTTTAATATTGAGCATAATACTATTTTTACCATTAAAATATTAAAAAGGTGAGTTATTAACAATTCTATGTGTAAACTGTGTTTTGTGTAATTGTGCATGTTTTGAGCACAATAGTTATAAACCCATTTTTTTATATTCAGGTTGCCATGATATATTAAATACTGATGAACAGCTTGATCTGAGGTATATCCTGTATTTCAAGACCTTTGCACCCCAGTGACAGTGTGAGGTAAAGATAATTGTTTTTATAGTTTTGCTTATTGATGCTAATTATGCTACTTTTTATTTTACTTTATTATAATGTTGAGCTTATGCTTATTTTTGCTTTGCTTATGTTTATGTTTTGTTATTATTTTGTTTAGTATTACAATGTTTAGTTTATTCTTGTTTTTGTTATTATTTTGTTTGGTTCATGTGAAACCATTATTGTACATGTAATACCACTTGTTTATTGTTTGTAAATGTCCATGAGAACCATGAGCAGGTATATAAATCATTTATAGAGAATAAATATTTTGTTAGAATAATGGAATAGAAACTTGTAATATTTGTAATTTATTTTATTCCAATGCATAAATTATCAAGAGTTATCTTTCTTGATCCATTATTTATATATTTTATATTGTCATTACAGGGTCTATTTTATATGGAAATATGAATTCCAACTGCAATAAATGTTAGAACTCACTACGTCTTGTTATAATATTCCACTGAGAATCGACCCGACGACAAAAAGATCCACATAACAAAGAGAAGAGGTTTAGAACCCCATTAACTGGTTAAATCAACCACCATTTTGTATGGGCAGATTCTAAGCCAAGATTTGGATTACCATCCACAAACAATTGTTTTTTTTTGTGTTCAATGAGGAGTTAGTTGTTCATTTGTTGATCTGTTGATCATTACTGTTTACACTTACTTACCATAATTTCTCAAGGGGCCGTCATATCCGTGATCATATGGTAGTTGAATTTACAACTACCTATGCAATCAGTGCCTATCACCACTGATGGTGTGGGTTCGAATCTCGATCAGGGTGAGGTGTACAACATTATGTGATAAAGTTTGTCAGTGACTTGCGGCAGGTCGATGGTTTTCTCCAAGTCCTGTGGTTTCCTCCACCAATAAAACTGACCGCCATGATATATTGTTGAAAGTGGCATTAAACACCATAAACCAAAACCAAACCAAACCATAATTTCTCATGTTTATTTACTGATAACAACTTACTACTAAACTGATCAGAGACAGACCTATAAATATAGTGGGGGAGGTATGGTGTTTAACGTCACTTTCAACAATATTTCAGTTATATCGTTGTGGTCAGTTTTATTGGTTATTGGTGGAAGAAAGTGGAGTACCTAGAGAAAACCACCGACCTGTCACAAATCACTTGACAAACTTTATCACATTATATTGTATTGAATAAAACAGCCCGAGTGGGATTCGAACTCACAACATTAGTATTAAAATAGTGTATTATTGACATTAATGAATATATATGAATATATATATGAATAATTTTGTGACTCAGTTTTATTGGCGAACGAAAACTTGAATACCCATGAGAAAACCCCATATAATGGATCAAATACATCTCTCCACGGTCGTGAATCAAACCCACACTCATTAATGACCATAGATGAGAGGTTAGGGTTATGGTGTTCAATGCCACTTTCAACAATGTTTCAGTTATATCGTGGCAGTCAATTCTATTGGTGTAGGAAATCGGAGTGCCAGGAGAAAACCACTGACCTGTTGCAAGTCACTGACAAACTTCATCACATAACGTTGTATCAAGTACACCTTGCCATGAGCGGGATTCGAACTCACATTAGTGGTGATAGGCACTGATTGCACAGCTAGTTGTAAATCCAACTACCATATGACCACAACCACGATGGTCCCCTCACACTCTTTAATGACCATAGATATTCACTGTATAGATATATTTTAAATCTGACTACCTTATACACCCGGTTATTATGAACCTCTGAAAAATCAACCCTGTGTTCAATATGTCAAGAAGCCCCCTGATAAATACATTGTTCCTGTTGGACCCTTTTGTACATAGACTTACTCTGATAGTGTTCCTGTTGGACCCTTTTGTAATTAGATTTACTCTGATATTGTTCCTGATGGATCCTTTTGTAATTAGACTTACTCTGATATTGTTCCTGTTGGACCCTTTTGTAATTAGACTTACTCTGATATTGTTCCAGATGGACCCTTTTGTAATTAGATTTACTCGGATATTGTTCCTGATGGATCCTTTTGTAATTAGACTTACTCTGATATTGTTCCTGTTGGACCCTTTTGTAATTAGACTTACTCTGATATTGTTCCTGTTGGACCCTTTTGTAATTAGACTTACTCTGATATTGTTCCTGATGGACCCTTTTGTAATTAGATTTACTCGGATATTGTTCCTGATGGATCCTTTTGTAATTAGACTTACTCTGATATTGTTCCTGTTGGACCCTTTTGTAATTAGACTTACTCTGATATTGTTCCTGATGGACCCTTTTGTAATTAGACTTACTCTGATATTGTTCCTGATGGACCCTTTTGTAATTAGACTTACTCTGATATTGTTCCTGTTGGACCCTTTTGTAATTAAGACTTACTCTGATATTGTTCCTGTTGGACCCTTTTGTAATTAGACTTACTCTGATATTGTTCCTGATGGACCCTTTTATAATTAGACTTACTCTGATATTGTTCCTGTTGGACCCTTTTGTAATTAGACTTACTCTGATATTGTTCCTGTTGGACCCTTTTGTACATAGACTTACTCTGATATTGTTCCTGTTGGACCCTTTTGTAATTAGACTTACTCTGATATTGTTCCTGATGGACCCTTTTATAATTAGACTTACTCTGATATTGTTCCTGATGGACCCTTTTGTAATTAGACTTACTCTGATATTGTTCCTGATGGACCCTTTTGTAATTAGACTTACTCTGATATTGTTCCTGTTGGACCCTTTTGTAATTAAGACTTACTCTGATATTGTTCCTGTTGGACCCTTTTGTAATTAGACTTACTCTGATATTGTTCCTGATGGACCCTTTTGTAATTAGATTTACTCGGATATTGTTCCTGATGGATCCTTTTGTAATTAGACTTACTCTGATATTGTTCCTGTTGGACCCTTTTGTAATTAGACTTACTCTGATATTGTTCCTGATGGACCCTTTTGTAATTAGACTTACTCTGATATTGTTCCTGATGGACCCTTTTGTAATTAAGACTTACTCTGATATTGTTCCTGTTGGACCCTTTTGTAATTAGACTTACTCTGATATTGTTCCTGATGGACCCTTTTGTAATTAGATTTACTCGGATATTGTTCCTGATGGATCCTTTTGTAATTAGACTTACTCTGATATTGTTCCTGTTGGACCCTTTTGTAATTAGACTTACTCTGATATTGTTCCTGATGGACCCTTTTGTAATTAGACTTACTCTGATATTGTTCCTGATGGACCCTTTTGTAATTAGACTTACTCTGATATTGTTCCTGTTGGACCCTTTTGTAATTAAGACTTACTCTGATATTGTTCCTGTTGGACCCTTTTGTAGTTAGACTTACTCTGATATTGGTCCTGTTGGACCCTTTATAATTAGACTTACTCTGATATTGTTCCTAATGGACCCTTTTGTAATTAGACTTACTCTGATATTGTTCCTGTTGGACCCTTTTGTACATAGACTTACTCTGATATTGTTCCTGTTGGACCCTTTTGTAATTAGACTTACTCTGATATTGTTCCTGATGGACCCTTTTGTAATTAGACTTACTCTATTGTTCCTGTTGGACCCTTTTGTAATTAGACTTACTCTGATATTGTTCCTGTTGGACCCTTTTGTAATTAGACTTACTCTGATATTGTTCCTGTTGGACCCTTCTGCACTGTAAATAAGTCCTGTAAAAACTCATTACGACTTTCCTTCATAACGTCAAACAGGTCATCATTCAATGTGTCTTTGTTTTTCTCCAGAAATCCTTCACACCTATAGGTGACCTAAAATCAAATATATGTAAAATATGATATTATACAGAGCTTCAGTTAAAAACAGTTTTTGGATACAGTTCTTTATGATACAATTTTATATCAATATTATAGCGAAACTGAAAACTGTAAAAAAAAAATAAAAAAATCCTAAAGGTAAAGTTTAGCCCCATTGTCTGAAATATGGTTGGTTCGAATCATGTCAATTCCGACCATGTTCCCTCTTTTTCGTGTCATGACGTCTGAAATGTTAGGCAAATGACTTCCGGTGTTTACGCGATTACTGTGACAATGTCAACATATCATAGTCACAGATGCGGTAGATTATAAGTAATTGTAATATGGAAATTCCAAGAAAACGGCTGAGTAAATACTGGTGTTCGGTACCCCACTGTCTGTCTGATAACAGAAATATATCAAGACAGATCGTTTTCCTTTCATGATGCTGACAGCAGTAAATAAACGAAGAAAACAAATTTAATTTTAAAGAAGTACCTGTCTGTGCATTGAAGTCTTTGATACAAATAAAGTAATTTAATTGATATCTGTCTTTTACAGAAAATGCTAAGAATTCTTTAAGTTGAGCAAGGTTAAAACACCACATATCGATTGGAGTTTTCGTTGTGTACACCGACACCGGAAGACCAGTGCCTAACATTCCATCAAAATCATGTGGTCTGGCAGATGAAAATTACAAACTTTGGATGGAATGGAAATGATTCGAAACAAGCGTATCGGTTTAATTTAACCTTTCCCCATTTTCTGAAATAGCTTTAATTTAACCTTTCCCCATTGTCTGAAATAGGTTTAATTTAACCTTTCCCCATTGTCTGAAATAGGTTTAATTTAACCTTTCCCCATTGTCTGAAATAGGTTTAATCTTCCTGATAGCAGTAACAAAACAGTGGTGTCCATAGCTGTATGGTTACTGAAGTTTTATGAACAGAACACAACAATCTAATTAATCTATTGTAAAGTCATATATGCTCAGCTTTATGAGAGGGTTGACATTTTACTCAAATGTGGAAAACACTTGCATGATCACATAAACTAGTTTTAATCCTGCCATTTGTTATTGAAGTGACTGTACCAAGCTAGGAAATCATGCATTTGTGTGTTAGGGGTATTTATTTTTTTCTCTTTCTATGAATTTGATGTCTGATTCTGGAATTGTTCTGACTGCGTGACTGTGGCTTTTCTTGGTTTTCGTTTTATACTTAATGACTACAGATAATATATAAAAAAAAAAAAAATAGATATCAAATTTAGTGTGCATGACACGTTTCTGGAATAACCTTCATCTGGTACGCTGAAAATCAAAAGATTGAAAAGCCAAATAATTTTAAAGTTTTTGGGAGTAATAAAGCCAAAGGACCTATATGTAAGTTATCTCCCCTGTAGTGTAAACTAAGTTGTCTCCCCTGTAGTGTAGCTATATTGTATCCCTTTAAGTAACAGCTAAGTTAAAAAGTGTCAACTGAGAAAAAAATTCAAATACAATATTACCGTTCCAGCAAAGTGTCTTATTCCAAACTGAGGTTCGTTGGATGAAATCTTCACTAGTATTAGTGAGTCTGAGTGATTATTAATGACCTTGTTTACAAAGTTTTCATCAGATCCCTGCTGAAGTGTCGTTTCCTCATCCAATAAATCAAAAATTCCAAGTTTCTAAAAATAAATTTTCTACCAAATTTAAAATTTATAAAATTAAACCTTATTATTTCAAACTGTTTCCTTAGATAAATCTCCAAGTAAAACTTTGTGAGTTTGAATCTGCCCAGGCGAGGCGTACTCGATACAACATTATGTGATAAAGTTTTTCATGACTTGCTGCAGGTCAGTGGTTTTCTCCTGGTACTCTGGTTTCCTCCACCAATAAAACTGGCCGCCACAATATAACGGAATTATTGTTGAAAGTGACGTTAAACACTATAAACCGAACCATCCAATTAGATGCTCACAGGGGGCATACAATTTCATACAATAATAACTCGTCTGTATTGTATTGAAAACAATACAGACTCGTACAATATCTTTCCATATTGTACATAGCACTGTATAATAACCTATTAGTATGGATTCAAAATCATGATATATTCTTTGTCCTAATATGGAAAACATTAGATATGAGGTTTGGTTGCAAAATCAGGATAAATTCGTTACACAGTGTACAATTATCCTGATATGGAAAATATCGGGTCAATAAAATTCATGTCAGGCTCGACTGCCTCGCCGATATGAATTTTATTGACCCGATATTTTTCCTTATTAGGACAATTGTACACTGTGTAACTAATAGTCTAGCGATGGTAGCATTCTTGGTTTTCCAATCAAAAGAATTCTTTGGTTTAAGCAAATTTTATGCAATTTTTACTAGCCCGAACTAATTTTTATTAGACTTGGGCTTAGGGCTAGCAGTTTTTGGGGCAGACTACAATTTAGTTGTATTTGACTATATCAGAGCATCTAAAATATAGCCTGATAAGATGGGTGGCCTTTGATGGGAGTGACCTGATAAGATGGGTGGCCTTTGATGGGAGTGGCCTGATAAGATGGGTGGCCTTTGATGGGAGTGACCTGATAAGATGGGTGGCCTTTGATGGGAGTGGCCTGATAAGATGGGTGGCCTTTGATGGTAGTGGCCTGATAAGATGGGTGGCCTTTGATGGGAGTGGCCTGATAAGATGGGTGGTCTTTGATGGGAGTGGCCTGAAAAGTTGGGTGACCTTTGATGGGAATGGCCTGATGATGGGAGTGATGGGAGTGGTCTTAAAAGAGGGGGACTGCTGTATAAGATACACTCCTGATTTTTCAAAATATGGTTTTTACCTGTGTAAAAAGCTCAATGATATTCATATTATTTGTAAAATTGACATCCTCACACGGAATTTCTTCCTCATTGTAAATAGCTTTCTCAGTCTTCAACACGGTGTCATTCATGAAGTTCTGTAGACGTTCATTGACAAAATTGATACAGAGTTGCTCAAAACTGTTGATGTGTAAATTCTCAAACCCAGCGATATCTAGAATTCCAATGGTGGCAGCAACTTTACTCCTGCGGAAATATTTTGTACATTTAATATATTTTGTAAATTTATCAGTTGTCATGCAAGTACAGGAAAATAAGGAAAAATAAGCATAAGTTGAGCCCGAAAAACATAAATTCAGGGTAAGCTTATCATTAAATCTAGTACAATGGAAGGGGTTGTCATGGTCATGATCGTATGGTAACTGAATTTTCAACTACCTGTGCAATCAGTGCATATCACCACTAACATTGTGAGTTTGAACCCCGTTCATGGCGACGTGTACTCAATATTATGTGATAAAGTTTGTCAGTCAGTTTTATTGGTGGAGGGAACCGGAGTACCCGGAGAAAACCATGGACCTGTCGCAAATCACTGAGAAAATTTATCACATAATGCTGTATCGAGTACACCTCGCAATGAAGGGGATTCGAACTAACAACGTTAGTGGTGATAGGCACTGATTGCATAGGTAGTTATAAACCCAACTACCATAGGATCACAACCACAATGGTAACCAGATGAAGTTTTTTTTATTGACAAACATTTCATGGGGGGAGGGGGTACAATATTTCTGTTTTCGCTATAACATATCAAAGTATTTCCTCTTAGCAAATGATAAACTGTTAGTTCCTTAATGTCCAGCGGCAAATCTTTTCATGCATACATCGTACGAGAACAACAAACAACAAACAGGTACTGAATGTTGCAACAGTCATATGATAGTTGGATTTAACTGCATCAGTGATGTAATGGTTAGCGTACTCGCCTCGAGTGTGGTAGATCATGGGTTTGAGCCCTGATCGGGTAAAACCAAAGACTATAAAATTTGTCCTTGTTGCTTCTCCGCTAAGCATGTGGCATTAAGGAGAAAGAGCCGACTGGTTGGCTCGGAATCAGGATAATGTGTCTGAGTGGGGCAACATGTCTATCCGCAGACATTCATTTCAGTGTGCTAGCACTATAAAAATCCAACTAAGCGTGTTGGTCTAGTCCAGAGTGAACCTCATCATCAATTCACTGAAAATTAACTTGTTCTCGCCATGATATAAATGAAAAATTGCTGAGTTTGCATTAAACAATAATCACTCATTCCAATCCAAATTAATGTCTATCTACATCAAATTTGTAATTGATTTCTTTTGTCTACATTACCTTTGTTTAGATGGGTTGAGATCTTCATTTACTCTGCGTATGATCCAACCAAACAATCTCTCATAAATAGCTTTAGCTAGAGCGTCACGGCCATCCCTGGCTTGTTCTAAACTCTTTAAGCAGTGTATCTGCTCGCCTATGAAAACAATTTGCACTTTCAAATCTCTAAAAAGTACATATAAGTGCACCTAATATCTGCCGCTATGATATGCCTCCCCCTTTTCTTTTTACCCAGCTAAAGACCTGGCAGAATCCAATTAGAGGTAATATCCGATTGAACTTTTGTATATGAATACTTTTAAAATAAAATCAACCAATCTGAGGGAGATTTATATTAGCTATGTAATAATAAACTAGAGGCTCACCTGAGCCTGTATCACTCACCTAATTATTCCTACATAGTTGGCAAGCCTTATATTCAAGCATGTCTAGATTTTGATAAAAAAAAATTCACACAAGACACTAACTCTAACTCTAACTATGGCTTAATATAAAACTAAAATTCCATGTGGTATGCAAAGCACTTTCAGATTATCTAAGTTTGACATTCAAAGCAATGTAAAGACCCCCGTGACGTTACGTAACTACAAGCAGGGTGCATGGGTTTTGCACACACTGGTCATTGACCAATCAAAAGGTGACATTTTTATCAAACCACGGATAATGGTGCTTGTTTGGCCAGGGCAGATCAGCTAAAAATGTATTGTATCATATAATAACAACTGGAGAGAATATTATGTCATTTTTCAGGTCAGTTGACAATTAATTTGTATACCTTGTCAATTTAAAAAAAAAACAAACAAACAATGTTTACTTGATGTCTGCTGAAGGAAAACCTGCACCCGGTCGTACCAGAATTTTAACTGATTCTGCTACAAAAAGAAACAGGAAAGAAGTTTTGGTGAATTGTAATAAAACAAGAATTACCAAACTTAAAGTAATAAGAAAGAAATAAAGTTTATTTGCTACCCACTGATTATCATCACATAATGTTTGTATCAAGTACAACTCAATATGAGGAAGATTGAGTCAAACTCACATACCTTAGTGATGGTAGTCAGTACAACTCAATATGAGTAAGATTGAGTCAAACTCACATACCTTGGTGATGATAGTCAGTACAACTCAATATGAGTAAGATTGAGTCAAACTCACATACCTTAGTGATGGTAGCCAATCAAGATTTTGATCAAGTAAAATTTGCAACAGGAAATAAATAACAGAAAAAATATGTACTGTTTCAGCATGAAATTATTGTTTATGAAAAACCTGAAATATATAAATTTTGTTACATGAATGCATTCTTTTTCTTTTGATATTTTTATGGTGTATATACTAGAATGTAAGCAACAGCTAAGAACTATGGAATAATACACATAGATACGAGATACTGCATACTTTAAATCTGGACTGTAGTTTTATTACTGTCACAGAGCCGTGCATTAATCAACGTTCTAGGTGTGATATTGCATGGCTTCATGTTACAAATCATTTATACCATGGTTTTCTGAGTTAAACGGTTCAAAAATCTCACACTTTCAGTTCGATTGTTTAACTGTTAAACTCAGAAAACCGTGGTATAAATATTACATATCTGACATTAATACACACAGAAGATATAGCAAACAATGTTAATGCTAGTCAAAAATGAGAAATACCAATGAAGTACAATTAATAAAAACAAGCTATTGAAAAATCTAAATGCAATTGTGAAAACACATCTACTATATGAATGGATAACTTACCTCCTAAACCTGAATAAAAGATATATCAAGTCATAAAGTACAACTGTCAAACACAAGCACATTGTGGTGGTGTAAGGCAAAAAAAAATAATTACATGAGTTTCCACTAACCCTACCGACCCTAATTGTTTGTGCTTATCCTAAAGTTTTTTTTACCATTTTTGAACAAGCACTATTAAAGTCAGAATGTGTCCCCTGTAGAAACTAGCTAAAAATATTCAAAAAAAAATAAAATCTTTTTCCTACCTACTGACCCTAATATTTTAGAGCATGTTAGCGGAAACACAGATATTTTTTTCTTGGCCTAATGGTTACATGTTTGAATATACAATTATGGCCTTCATGAAAAGTTAATATCTATAATTATCAAACTGAGGAGTTATTTCCCAAAGCCCGAAATATGCATAATCAGTATTAATCGACTGAAAGAAATATTTCACAGAAAAAACTGGAATATATGATAAACTACTCATTGTTATGTAGCTGCAGTTAAAATTTGAGCTCATTTTGACATATAATAAAGCAACATTAAACAATTACAGAAATTTCTATATTTAGTAATGGCCACCATCTTGAATGGAGGGTGGGGCTGTCGGATACAATTTTGAAAGGGGATCACCCAAGGACCTTCAGAGCCAGCTTGGTTGAATTTGGTTTCAGAGAAGAATATTTAAATGTGATCGATTATCAAAATATACCTAATTTGTATAAAGGTATAACTTTCCTAGATAAATCCAGAAGATATGTTGAACTACTCATTGTTATGTAGCTGAAGATCAAAATTGATCTCATTTTGACTAATAATAAAGCAGCAATAGAAAATTATATATCTCTTTTTAATTTTGGGTGACAAATGTTTTTTTGTAAGATGAATACCATGGGAGGTTGTTGGGTTTTCTTTTTGCTGTTTTTTTTGTTTTTTGTTTTTGCTGGTTTTTTTTGTTTTTTGAGTTTGTTTTTGTTTGGGGGTGTTCTGCTTTGCTTTTTTGTGTTAATTGCTTCTGATCCATTTTGAATATTAAGAGTATAGAATAAAAAATATATTGCTAGGAAGGAATGTAGTTTCATTTCACACCCAGGACAAAATGAAACTAACAAAACTTTTAATGCTTTTCTTTCTTAATAAGGTCATAGGTTAAATATACAAACCTCCATAGTCTGTCTTAATCTTTATCAAAGCCATACCAAGATCTAATGCATTAACATTCAGTAACTTGGCAACTGAAAGATAACAATTTGATTATATTGGGTACATTGTGCACCGCTGCAACTGAAAAAATAACAATTTAATCACATTGAGGTTAGGGTTATGGCGTTTAATGCCACTTTCAACAATATTTCAGATATATCATCACATTGGGTATCATGGCAACTGAAAGATAACAATTTGATTACACTGGGTACCATGGCAACTGAAAGATAACAATTTGATCACATTGGGTACCATAGCAACTGAAAAATAACAATTTGATTACACTGTATACCATGGCGACTGAAAGACAACAACTTGAGTACATTGGGTACCATGGCAACTGAAAAATAACAATTCAACTTGATTACATTGTGTACCATGGCAACTGAAAGATAACAATTTGATTACATTTTGTAACATGGCAACTGAAAAATAACAATTTGATTACATTTTGTAACATGGCAACTGAAAAATAACAATTTGATTACATTTTGTAACATGGCAACTGAATGATGATAATTTAATTAGATTGGGTACCATGGCAACTGATTCACCTGGCAGAAAAGTTTATTTTTCAGAATTATAAAAACAATATTAATCCATTGCTATTTAAGTCTAATCTACTCAAACATATTGGGGGGAAAAAAATTAAAATTGAGTGGGTGCAAAAAGAGAGATGCTGTTTCCTTAACCAGGCACTTTTTGAACACAAGTATGGATCAAAATTTAGCTTGGCAAAATTGATATAACATGTATCTTTGGTTCCATTGAAAAGTAAAACAAAATCAAACTGTTAATAATAACATTTGCAAATTTCACCACAAAACTTTCCTCTTATCGACAGAAAACAAATTTGATAATTTCATGCCTAAAACGAGATTTTTGTGGTTTTAATTAATGTAATAGGCAATAAACCTGAATATTATCTTCAAATATCAAAAGGCATTCACCAAAATCAAAATTGTACAAATCAACATGTTTTTTAGTGGGGTTCAACAAAATATGATGGAAACTTTGTAGTATGTTATTCATTCAAGCATTTTATATAGGACTGTTACAACTATAGGTTGGGTTATAGTGTTTAACGCCACTTTCAACAATATTTCAGTTATATAGTGGCCGTCAGTTTTATTGGTGGAGGAAACCGGATCCAGAGAAAACCACAGACTTGCCGCAAGTAATTGACAAACTTTATCTCATAATGTTGTATTGAGTACACCCTGAATGAGCGGGATTCCAACTCACAATGTTAGTGGGGATAGGCACTGATTGCACAGGTAGTAGTAAATCCAACTAACATTCGATCACGACCCTGACAGCCCTTTAAAGTTGTTAGTAAAATCTATTACACACTATACCTGTGGTTACTTCTTCACTGTTGACAATCTATTACACACTATACCTGTGGTTACTTCTTCACTGTTGACAATCTATTACACACTATACCTGTGGTTACTTCTTCACTGTTGACAATCTATTACACAATATACCTGTGGTTACTTCTTCACTGTTGACAATCTATTACACAATATACCTGTGGTTACTTCTTCACTGTTGACAATCTATTACACACTATACCTGTGGTTACTTCTTCACTGTTGACAATCTATTACACACTATACCTGTGGTTACTTCTTCACTGTTGACAATCTATTACACACTATACCTGTGGTTACTTCTTCACTGTTGACAATCTATTACACACTATACCTGTGGTTACTTCTTCACTGTTGACAATCTATTACACACTATACCTGTGGTTACTTCTTCACTGTTGACAATCTATTACACAATATACCTGTGGTTACTTCTTCACTGTTGACAATCTATTACACACTATACCTGTGGTTACTTCTTCACTGTTGACAATCTATTACACAATATACCTGTGGTTACTTCTTCACTGTTGACAATCTATTACACACTATACCTGTGGTTACTTCTTCACTGTTGACAATCTATTACACAATATACCTGTGGTTACTTCTTCACTGTTGACAATCTATTACACAATATACCTGTGGTTACTTCTTCACTGTTGACAATCTATTACACACTATACCTGTGGTTACTTCTTCACTGTTGACAATCTATTACACAATATACCTGTGGTTACTTCTTCACTGTTGACAATCTATTACACAATATACCTGTGGTTACTTCTTCACTGTTGACAATCTATTACACACTATACCTGTGGTTACTTCTTCACTGTTGACAATCTATTACACAATATACCTGTGGTTACTTCTTCACTGTTGACAATCTATTACACACTATACCTGTGGTTACTTCTTCACTGTTGACAATCTATTACACACTATACCTGTGGTTACTTCTTCACTGTTGACAATCTATTACACACTATACCTGTGGTTACTTCTTCACTGTTGACAATCTATTACACAATATACCTGTGGTTACTTCTTCACTGTTGACAATTTATTACACACTATACCTGTGGTTACTTCTTCACTGTTGACAATCTATTACACACTATACCTGTGGTTACTTCTTCACTGTTGACAATCTATTACACAATATACCTGTGGTTACTTCTTCACTGTTGACAATCTATTACACAATATACCTGTGGTTACTTCTTCACTGTTGACAATCTATTACACACTATACCTGTGGTTACTTCTTCACTGTTGACAATCTATTACACACTATACCTGTGGTTACTTCTTCACTGTTGACAATCTATTACACAATATACCTGTGGTTACTTCTTCACTGTTGACAATCTATTACACACTATACCTGTGGTTACTTCTTCACTGTTGACAATCTATTACACAATATACCTGTGGTTACTTCTTCACTGTTGACAATCTATTACACAATATACCTGTGGTTACTTCTTCACTGTTGACAATCTATTACACACTATACCTGTGGTTACTTCTTCACTGTTGACAATCTATTACACAATATACCTGTGGTTACTTCTTCACTGTTGACAATCTATTACACACTATACCTGTGGTTACTTCTTCACTGTTGACAATCTATTACACACTATACCTGTGGTTACTTCTTCACTGTTGACAATCTATTACACACTATACCTGTGGTTACTTCTTCACTGTTGACAATCTATTACACACTATACCTGTGGTTACTTCTTCACTGTTGACAATCTATTACACACTATACCTGTGGTTACTTCTTCACTGTTGACAATCTATTACACAATATACCTGTGGTTACTTCTTCACTGTTGACAATCTATTACACAATATACCTGTGGTTACTTCTTCACTGTTGACAATCTATTACACACTATACCTGTGGTTACTTCTTCACTGTTGACAATCTATTACACACTATACCTGTGGTTACTTCTTCACTGTTGACAATCTATTACACACTATACCTGTGGTTACTTCTTCACTGTTGACAATCTATTACACAATATACCTGTGGTTACTTCTTCACTGTTGACAATCTATTACACACTATACCTGTGGTTACTTCTTCACTGTTGACAATCTATTACACAATATACCTGTGGTTACTTCTTCACTGTTGACAATCTATTACACACTATACCTGTGGTTACTTCTTCACTGTTGACAATCTATTACACACTATACCTGTGGTTACTTCTTCACTGTTGACAATCTATTACACAATATACCTGTGGTTACTTCTTCACTGTTGACAATCTATTACACACTATACCTGTGGTTACTTCTTCACTGTTGACAATCTATTACACAATATACCTGTGGTTACTTCTTCACTGTTGACAATCTATTACACAATATACCTGTGGTTACTTCTTCACTGTTGACAATCTATTACACACTATACCTGTGGTTACTTCTTCACTGTTGACAATCTATTACACAATATACCTGTGGTTACTTCTTCACTGTTGACAATCTATTACACACTATACCTGTGGTTACTTCTTCACTGTTGACAATCTATTACACACTATACCTGTGGTTACTTCTTCACTGTTGACAATCTATTACACACTATACCTGTGGTTACTTCTTCACTGTTGACAATCTATTACACAATATACCTGTGGTTACTTCTTCACTGTTGACAATCTATTACACACTATACCTGTGGTTACTTCTTCACTGTTGACAATCTATTACACACTATACCTGTGGTTACTTCTTCACTGTTGACAATCTATTACACAATATACCTGTGGTTACTTCTTCACTGTTGACAATCTATTACACACTATACCTGTGGTTACTTCTTCACTGTTGACAATCTATTACACACTATACCTGTGGTTACTTCTTCACTGTTGACAATCTATTACACAATATACCTGTGGTTACTTCTTCACTGTTGACAATCTATTACACACTATACCTGTGGTTACTTCTTCACTGTTGACAATCTATTACACACTATACCTGTGGTTACTTCTTCACTGTTGACAATCTATTACACAATATACCTGTGGTTACTTCTTCACTGTTGACAATCTATTATACACTATACCTGTGGTTACTTCTTCACTGTTGACAATCTATTACACACTATACCTGTGGTTACTTCTTCACTGTTGACAATCTATTACACACTATACCTGTGGTTACTTCTTCACTGTTGACAATCTATTACACAATATACCTGTGGTTACTTCTTCACTGTTGACAATCTATTACACACTATACCTGTGGTTACTTCTTCACTGTTGACAATCTATTACACACTATACCTGTGGTTACTTCTTCACTGTTGACAATCTATTACACAATATACCTGTGGTTACTTCTTCACTGTTGACAATCTATTACACACTATACCTGTGGTTACTTCTTCACTGTTGACAATCTATTACACACTATACCTGTGGTTACTTCTTCACTGTTGACAATCTATTACACAATATACCTGTGGTTACTTCTTCACTGTTGACAATCTATTACACACTATACCTGTGGTTACTTCTTCACTGTTGACAATCTATTACACAATATACCTGTGGTTACTTCTTCACTGTTGACAATCTATTACACACTATACCTGTGGTTACTTCTTCACTGTTGACAATCTATTACACACTATACCTGTGGTTACTTCTTCACTGTTGACAATCTATTACACACTATACCTGTGGTTACTTCTTCACTGTTGACAATCTATTACACACTATACCTGTGGTTACTTCTTCACTGTTGACAATCTATTACACACTATACCTGTGGTTACTTCTTCACTGTTGACAATCTCTAGTGCCTCATTCTGTTTCTCTGACTCCTTGAACTTAACCTCTGTTAAGTGGAGGATAGCTCCTAACATGCAGTGAAGAATATCCATGTCCTGCATGAAAATTAATTTTATTATTCCATAAATAGACATATACATGTACATGTACATGGTATTGCAATATTATCAAAAAATAAGCATAGATACTCTTTTGATCTAGACAAACTTGCAGAGTTGGATGTTTATAGCAGTGACATGACTAGAAAATAAAATAACTGAAAATATATGAAAATAGTAGAAACCATCTACACCTCCTTTCAAAAGCCCAATCTTTGAACTGTTCTCTGTTCTGTCATTTTTGGAATTTTTCTGTTATAGGAAAATAACTGAAATCAATTAATTAACTGACAAAAATCTTCCCCGTTAATAGTGCTAGCTCACTGAAACAACAATCCACAGGAAGACATGTCGCTCCACTCAGGGAAAAAATACAGAGAAAGTGAAATCTTTAAACAAATTCTAGTATAACCAACCTCTGTATTAAATCTTTAAACACATTCTAGGATAACCAACCTCTGTATTAAATCTTTAAACAAATTCTAGGATAACTAACCTCTGTATTAAATCTTTAAACAAATTCCAGGATAACCAACCTCTGTATTAAATCTTTAAACAAATTCTAGGATAACAAACCTCTGTATTAAATCTTTAAACAAATTCTAGGATAACTAACCTCTGTATTAAATCTTTAAACAAATTCTAGGATAACTAACCTCTGTATTAAATCTTTAAACAAATTCTAGGATAACTAACCTCTGTATTAAATCTTTAAGCAAATTCTAGGATAACTAACCTCTGTATTAAATCTTTAAACAAATTCTAGGATAACTAATCTCTGTATTAAATCTTTAAACAAATTCTAGGATAACTAACCTCTGTATTAAATCTTTAAACAAATTCTAGGATAACTAACCTCTGTATTAAATCTTTAAACAAATTCTAGGATAACTAACCTCTGTATTAAATCTTTAAGCAAATTCTAGGATAACTAACCTCTGTATTAAATCTTTAAACAAATTCTAGGATAACTAACCTCTGTATTAAATCTTTAAACAAATTCTAGGATAACTAACCTCTGTATTAAATCTTTAAACAAATTCTAGGATAACTAACCTGTGTATTAAATCTTTAAACAAATTCTAGGATAACTAACCTCTGTATTAAATCCTATCTGTTTGAGAACAGACATTTGTTCTGTGTACATCTTCTTGTAAACTTCTGTCTGTTTCAACAATTCTGGACTGCCAAATGTCATAATTCTGTAATATTCATTTTTTTAAAAATAATTTTAATTTGATTCAAATATTTGAGACTACAGAGTATAATAGTTCTATTATATAATTTTTATAAAAAAAAATCCCATCCTCTCTATTGTTTATATATATTTGATCATTTGTTTAATGAATGAAGATTAATCTTAAAGACTTGAACATTTAAAATTAAAACTTAAAAATACAATAAATCTAGCATCGTTCAGGTAACAAAGTACAAGACTATTTTATTTTTACATCTGGCACACATGTTTCCCAGAGTTAAGGTTATGGTGTTTAATGCCAATTTCAGCAATATTTCAATTATATCCTGGATGTCAGTTTTATTGGTGGAGGAAACCGGAGCACCCAGAGAAAACCACCAACCTGCCACAAGTCACTGACTAACTTTATGACCTTATGTTCATTGTGCATACCTCGCCTGAGCGGGATTCGAACTCACAACATTATAGGTGATAGACACTGATTGCATAGGTAGTTGTAAATCATATTTGACAAGACTAATACCTATAAATAAGTGAGTGGTTGTTGTCTAATGCCAACACAGCAATTTTTCAGCTATATCATGGCGAGAAAAAGTTAATTTTCAATGTGATAATGACGAGGCTCGTATTGTACTAGACCAACACACTTAGTTAGATTTTAGCTCACTGAAGAAAACAATTTATAGGATATTATCTTTCAGTAAATACAAACTTATAATCTTTTGCTTCTTTCAACTGTAGATTTGAAAGTTGTTCTGAACTGGCACCAGCAAACAGGGAATAGAAAATATGGAAATTGCCTTCATCATAACTGTAGTTGACCACTCTGGATTTCTCTAGCATGTAATCTCTTATAACAGCTGGGGAAATTAAAATTATCATTCAATTTAATATTATGTTTGTTTGTTTGTTTTATGGTGTTTTAACACCACTTTCAACAATATTTCCGTTATATCGTGGCGGTCAGTTTTATTGGCAAAGAAAACCGCAGTACCCAGTGAAAACTACCAACCTGCTACAAGTTACTGACAAACTTTATTACATAATGTTGTATTGAGTACACCTCGCCATGAACGGGGTTCAAACTCACAACTTGAGTATTAATATATGATCAATTCTTACAAAATTGCAACAAGATTACCTCATTTTGGATGAAAATTAAACTAGTAATTTTAGACATTAGTGGAGCCATGAACTGATTGAATAGATGTAAATAAAACAGTATTATATAGTTACTAGCCAACCCACAAACAGCATTACAGATTTTCACTGTAAGAAATTTTTGAACGCAGTGCAAAATACTTTTTCGTGCTTTGTCTGCAAGATTAGCAACACTCCGATTGAATTTACCATTATTAGAAAATACTACCCAATGTACTTCTTCTATTGGTCAACTATTTCAATTTGGCCAACACCAAGATAGAAGAAAATGTTTGACATTATTTTTTACCTAGAAAAAACTAATATTTTAGTTTGACTAGTTTACATATAGATTCTCCTTCAGTTGCGCATGGGTTACGATATTTCTCCACTCAAGAGAGTTAAATTTAAAATTTTAACCACAAGTCGTAAGGCAAGTGGTTAAATTTTTTAATTTAACTCTCGAGAGTGGAGAAATATCATGACCCACATGGGCAACTGAAGGAGAATTTGTTTCTCCCATTATTTAACACAAACTTTATTTCAAAATTCTTTGGCAGACCTCTACACAATTCTGTTGCTAGGATGCGGGGAAAGGCATGAGACATTTTAATCCTCTAGAGAATTACAGATTTTTCCACCACTGGTTCAGCGGGGTTAAAACATCATAATAATGGGAGAAATTTACATTCACAACAATAATTTTGAAGAGAATTCAAACAGTGCTGTAACCCACTAGTAGATTCAGATAATAGTACCAAGTCATCTGCATAAAGCAAATGGTTGAAGGAGGTATCATAAATAAAGCATTCAAATTAGAGATCCAAGCTGATTAAAATCAGCTGCTGCAATATGACCTCTCCTAACATCTGACAGAACCCTATTACATGTACAAGTAAATCCAGATGAACTTTCATATATGAATATCTATTTAATAATTCAACCAATCAGAGACCTTTACCTTTGTGATACAATAATATAAAAAAAACTTAACCAAAGACATTGTTAAGATTCTATCAGGGGCGTTTTCAATGGCTAATCATGAGTTGATCAGGACATTGATATTTTAATTTACCTCCAAGAACCTGTCCATTTCCTTCAAAACTGAGTTCAAGAAATTTGGCAAATCTACTAGAGTTGTCATTCATAATTGTCTGTGCATTCCCAAATGCTTCTAACAATGGGTTAATCTATAATTAAACACAATCTATCCATGATTTTTGGCAATTTTAGCAGTTTGCAAACATGTGTTTATTAAGTGAACAATAGTGTTAGCAGATCAATTACAAATCAGAATCGATTATCGATTAATAATATGAAACGCTAAACCAATCAACTTTCAATTATACTCAATCATCGATCAATCACTAGTTAACAATAAACAGTTTATCTGGTTAATTTTCTCATATCAATCTCAACTTTGTTTGTCCTTTCACTATAAAATACTTCTAAGTTTGTTTGTTTGTTTGATGGTGATCAACACCACTTTCAACAATATTTCAGTTATATCGTGGAGGTCAGTTTTATTGGAGGAGGAAACTGGAGTACCCTGAGAAAACCACTGAACTGTCGCAAGTCACTGACACACTTTATCACATAATGTTGAACACCTCGCCCTGACCAAGATTTGAACTCACAACATCAGTGGTGATACCGTGATAGGCACTGATTGCATAGGTAAATTCAACTACCATGCGATCACGGCCCCACCGACCCCTAATACTTCTAAGTCTGGTAACTATGTTGATCATATCTATACAACTGAATATGAAATAAAGAATACCACAGTTACAGAAAGGTCTGCTTAAGAACTTAACCTAGCTATACCAACAGATTGACAGCGAGTGCAGTTAATAATGAAACTTTACAACAAGGATTATTTCAATTTTCCTATTGTGAACTTTCCATTTACATGTATATGTAGCAATATTACATCCGCATTTGCATATTGACTCATTGAGTATATATCTCAGCTGATGTGATTTTCCTTCGCTTGTGATTCCTATCATGATTTCCTTGATAGAGGGTTGCTGCTAACCCAGAAAGTTAAAGAATTAGGAATTCCAAATGGTTAAATCATCCCTTCGAAAGTTTTTAAGGTCGCCATCGTAACTTGGGTACTGTTAAAGAATACTTGTGTCACAGATGATCATGGGTAGGTTCCTATTGTCATATAGTCACAACCACTTCCTCCTTTCCTTTTTCATGACTTATCACCAACTTTTAAACAAGAGTAGCACGACAGGTGCCACTAGTGGAGCAGGAACTACTTACCCTTGAGTTCACCTCCGGTTTTTAGTGGGGTTTGTGTTACTCAAGCTTTAGTGTTCTGTGTAGTGTTTTGTGTTACTCAAGCTTTAGTGTTCTGTGTTACTCAAGTTTTAGTGTTCTGTGTAGTGTTTTGTGTTATTCAAGCTTTAGTGTTCTGTGTAGTGTTTTGTGTTACTCAAGCTTTAGTGTTCTGTGTAGTGCTTTGTGTTACTCAAGCTTTAGTGTTCTATGTAGTGCTTTGTGTTACTCAAGCTTTAGTGTTCTGTGTAGTGTTTTGTGTTACTCAAGCTTTAGTGTTCTGTGTAGTGTTTTGTGTTACTCAAGCTTTAGTGTTCTGTGTAGTGTTTTGTGTTACTCAAGCTTTAGTGTTCTGTGTAGTGTTCTGTGTTACTCAAGCTTTGGTGTTCTGTGTAGTGTTTTGTGTTACTCAAGCTTTAGTGTTCTATGTAGTGCTTTGTGTTACTCAAGCTTTAGTGTTCTATGTAGTGCTTTGTGTTACTCAAGCTTTAGTGTTCTGTGTAGTGTTTTGTGTTATTCAAGCTTTAGTGTTCTGTGTAGTGTTTTGTGTTACTCAAGCTTTAGTGTTCTGTGTAGTGTTTTGTGTTACTCAAGCTTTAGTGTTCTGTGTAGTGTTTTGTGTTACTCAAGTTTTAGTGTTCTGTGTAGTGCTTTGTGTTACTCAAGCTTTAGTGTTCTGTGTAGTGTTTTGTGTTACTCAAGCTTTAGTGTTCTATGTATTGCTTTGTGTTACTCAAGCTTTAGTGTTCTATGTAGTGCTTTGTGTTACTCAAGCTTTAGTGTTCTGTGTAGTGCTTTGTGTTACTCAAGCTTTAGTGTTCTGTGTAGTGTTTTGTGTTACTCAAGCTTTAGTGTTCTATGTATTGCTTTGTGTTACTCAAGCTTTAGTGTTCTATGTAGTGCTTTGTGTTACTCAAGCTTTAGTGTTCTGTGTAGTGTTTTGTGTTACTCAAGCTTTAGTGTTCTGTGTTACTCAAGTTTTAGTGTTCTGTGTAGTGTTTTGTGTTACTCAAGCTTTAGTGTTCTGTGTAGTGTTTTGTGTTACTCAAGCTTTAGTGTTCTGTGTAGTGTTTTGTGTTACTCAAGCTTTAGTGTTCTGTGTAGTGTTTTGTGTTACTCAAGCTTTAGTGTTCTGTGTAGTGTTTTGTGTTATTCAAGCTTTAGTGTTCTATGTAGTGTTTTGTGTTACTCAAGCTTTGGTGTTCTGTGTAGTGTTTTGTGTTATTCAAGCTTTAGTGTTCTATGTAGTGTTTTGTGTTACTCAAGTTTTAGTGTTCTGTGTAGTGCTTTGTGTTACTCAAGCTTTGGTGTTCTGTGTAGTGTTTTGTGTTATTCAAGCTTTAGTGTTCTGTGTAGTGTTTTGTGTTACTCAAGCTTTAGTGTTCTGTGTAGTGTTTTGTGTTACTCAAGCTTTGGTGTTCTGTGTAGTGTTTTGTGTTACTCAAGTTTTAGTGTTCTGTGTAGTGTTTTGTGTTACTCAAGCTTTAGTGTTCTGTGTAGTGTTTTGTGTTACTCAAGCTTTGGTGTTCTGTGTAGTGTTTTGTGTTACTCAAGCTTTAGTGTTCTGTGTAGTGCTTTGTGTTACTCAAGCTTTAGTGTTCTGTGTAGTGTTTTGTGTTACTCAAGCTTTAGTGTTCTGTGTAGTGTTTTGTGTTACTCAAGCTTTGGTGTTCTGTGTAGTGTTTTGTGTTACTCAAGCTTTAGTGTTCTGTGTAGTGTTTTGTGTTACTCAAGCTTTAGTGTTCTGTGTAGTGTTTTGTGTTACTCAAGCTTTAGTGTTCTGTGTAGTGTTTTGTGTTACTCAAGCTTTAGTGTTCTATGTAGTGTTTTGTAGATCATTGTTTGCCCGTTCATCTACAGTTTCTGATTACATGTTGTATCTTCAAACTTTTCTACAAAAATAGTCACATCAGGTTTTATGTTTTATCAACTAAATAACTTTCTTATATATATCACGACTTCCCGAAAAGCACATTTGTACAAAATGGTTGACCACATGCAAGTCTATACATTTCCCAAATGAAACACATTTGCAGGGCCTTCAATATTTTTCAATTGTACCAGTACTTCACTATTTACAGGCCTTACTTTTTATTAAAATTTGAACATTTTTCATGAATATATTATACAACACTCTTTGAAATTAGTAAGTACCAACTACCATTTAAGTGGGTAAAAGTACCTGGTACTGCCCCTTATTGAAAGGCCTGCATAATTATCTGTATTAAGTTTTTGACTAGCTGTGGAACCATAGCTCTTATGGTCCTTGGCCAGTTTTCTGATTATTTGCAGACCATAAGGACCATATGGTCGGAAAAAATCAGAAAACTGACCAAGGGCCATAAAAGCTAGTTTTTTTACCATAAATTTTTACCTCAATAACTTTGTCGTGTAGATCTCCACTTCCTTGAGGACACATATGTACAAAGTGTTTGACCATGAGTTTGGTACTTTCTGTTTTTCCTGCTCCAGATTCTCCACTGACCAGTATAACTTGGTTGGTATTTGTTTCACGCATCTGTTGATAGGCTCGAGCAGCCACATTGAAAATGTGTGGTGGTGCACTTGCTTCAAATTTTGTCCAGTCATATTGCTCATGGTCCTAGAAAAAACATTAATTGTATGAGGGGCCGTCGTGGTAGTGATCATATAGTAGTTGAATTTACAACTACCTATGCAATCAGTGCCTATCACCACTTAGGCGAGGTGTACTCGATACAACATTGTGATAAAGTTTGGCAGTGACTTGCGGCAGGTCGGTGGTTCTCCGGTTTCCTCCACCAATAAAACCGTCTGCCATGATAATTGATATAACTGAAATATTGTTGAAAGTGGGGTTAAACACCACCATCCCCCATAATTACATGTAGACTGTGTCATGTTCTGATTTCAAATAGAAGCCAAATCACAGTTATATTTAGAATTAGATAATCGAATACATTGTTTGGATTATCTCATTTGATGGTCCAGGTCATTTATCATTAATCGTCGGAAATAATATTACAGATGCATCTAATGACTTAATAATCAGCATCGGAAATAATATCATGTACCTATTTATTATAGGATACTTCTTTATAGCAATGGAAAGTATTTGATTAAAATAAAATATTTACCATAACATAAAATTTAATATTAAATTCTTTCCACCGGATAAAATTTCAACAGGAAAAAATTATGTCTTACATTATCAGTGTCTGATGCCAACAATACTTCTATAATATATTGTGGAGGGAACTGGATTACAAGGGGAGAACCCACTGGAATGTCACATGACACTGGCCAGTCATTGTCTATACTCCTTAAATGCTGCTTATGCTTGTTTAGTGAAAAACTGCAAATACTAATTATTTTAATCTTTGGTTGGCACGAACGTTGTGAGCTTGAATCCCACTCAGGTGAGGTGTACTCGATACAATACCACTCAGGTGAGGTGTACTCGATACAATACCACTCAGGTGAGGTGTACTCGATACAATACCACTCGGGTGAGGTGTACTCGATACAATACCACTCAGGTGAGGTGTATTCGAGACAATACCACTCAGGTGAGGTGTACTCGATACGATACCACTCAGGTGAGGTGTATTCGATACAATACCACTCAGGTGAGGTGTACTCGATACAATACCACTCAGGTGAGGTGTATTCGATACAATACCACTCAGGTGAGGTGTACTCGATACAATAGTGAATACCACTCAGGTGAGGTGTACTCGATACAATACCACTCAGGTGAGGTGTATTCGATACAATACCACTCAGGTGAGGTGTATTCGATACAATACCACTCAGGTGAGGTGTATTCGATACAATACCACTCAGGTGAGGTGTACTCGATACAATACCACTCAGGTGAGGTGTACTCGATGCAATACCACTCAGGTGAGGTGTACTCTATGCAATACCACTCAGGTGAGGTGTACTCGATACAATAGTGAATACCACTCAGGTGAGGTGTACTCGATGCAATACCACTCAGGTGAGGTGTATTCGATACAATTCCACTCAGGTGAGGTGTACTCGATACAACATTGTGAGCTTGAATACCACTCAGGTGAGGTGTACTGGATACAACATTGTGAGCTTGAATACCACTCAATTGAGGTGTACTCGATACAACATTGTGAGCTTGAATACCACTCAGGTGAGGTGTACTCGATACAACATTGTGAGCTTGAATACCACTCAGGTGAGGTGTACTCGATACAACATTATGTGGTAAAGTTTGTCAGTGATTTGCGGCAGGTCTGTGGGTTTTTTATGGGGGGTATTCCGGTTTTCTCAACCAAAAAAAACTAAAATATTGTTGAAGTGACATTAAACACCATAACCCTAACCCTAGACTTTGGATTGACCCAAGTAAGTTTAACTCCACAATCTACAGCACTTGAAGTGAACACATTTAGGATGATTCCACTAACTAGACAGAATATTTGTGTAAACAGACTTAACGTTGACAAATTGACAAAAAAGATTACATGTTTTAGTTGAGAATTTAAATGGTATTTTGTATATATAGGTTATAGAGTAGTATGAAATTCCATGTAGAAGTTAACCAAACGTTTTACCTCCAGTTGTTTGTAGGAGAGCTCATGTTTTATTTACATGTGTTGTGTTTGTTTGTGTATAGTGGTGTCCAACACATATTGTGTTGTGTTTGTTTGTGTATAGTATAGTGTCTAACACATATTGTGTTGTGTTTGTTTGTGCATAGTAGTGTCTAACACATATTGTGTTGTGTTTGTTTGTGTATAGTATAGTGTCTAACACATATTGTGTTGTGTTTGTTTGTGCATAGTAGTGTACAACACATATTGTGTTGTATTTGTTTGTGTATAGTATAGTGTCTAACACATATTGTGTTGTGTTTGTTTGTGCATAGTAGTGTCTAACACATATTGTGTTGTGTTTGTTTGTGTATAGTATAGTGTCTAACACATATTGTGTTGTGTTTGTTTGTGCATAGTAGTGTACAACACATATTGTGTTGTGTTTGTTTGTGTATAGTATAGTGTCTAACACATATTGTGTTGTGTTTGTTTGTGCATAGTAGTGTCTAACACATATTGTGTTGTGTTTGTTTGTGTATAGTATAGTGTCTAACACATATTGTGTTGTGTTTGTTTGTGCATAGTAGTGTCTAACACATATTGTGTTGTGTTTGTTTGTGTATAGTATAGTGTCTAACACATATTGTGTTGTGTTTGTTTGTGCATAGTAGTGTACAACACATATTGTGTTGTGTTTGTTTGTGCATAGTAGTGTCTAACACATATTGTGTTGTGTTTGTTTGTGTATAGTAGTGTCTAACACATATTGTGTTGTGTTTGTTTGTGTATAGTAGTGTCTAACACATATTGTGTTGTGTTTGTTTGTGTATAGTATAGTGTCTAACACATATTGTGTTGTATTTGTTTGTGTATAGTAGTGTCTAACACATATTGTGTTGTGTTTGTTTGTGTATAGTAGTGTACAACACATATTGTGTTGTGTTTGTTTGTGTATAGTAGTGTCTAACACATATTGTGTTGTGTTTGTTTGTGCATAGTAGTGTCTAACACATATTGTGTTGTGTGTGTTTGTGCATAGTAGTGTCTAACACATATTGTGTTGTGTTTGTTTGTGCATAGTAGTGTACAACACATATTGTGTTGTGTTTGTTTGTGTATAGTATAGTGTCTAACACATATTGTGTTGTGTTTGTTTGTGTATAGTATAGTGTCTAACACATATTGTGTTGTGTTTGTTTGTGCATAGTAGTGTACAACACATATTGTGTTGTGTTTGTTTGTGTATAGTATAGTGTCTAACACATATTGTGTTGTGTTTGTTTGTGCATAGTAGTGTCTAACACATATTGTGTTGTGTTTGTTTGTGCATAGTAGTGTACAACACATATTGTGTTGTGTTTGTTTGTGTATAGTATAGTGTCTAACACATATTGTGTTGTGTTTGTTTGTGCATAGTAGTGTCTAACACATATTGTGTTGTGTTTGTTTGTGTATAGTATAGTGTCTAACACATATTGTGTTGTGTTTGTTTGTGCATAGTAGTGTCTAACACATATTGTGTTGTATTTGTTTGTGTATAGTAGTGTCTAACACATATTGTGTTGTGTTTGTTTGTGTATAGTAGTGTACAACACATATTGTGTGGTGTTTGTTTGTGCATAGTAGTGTCTAACACATATTGTGTTGTGTTTGTTTGTGCATAGTAGTGTCTAACACATATTGTGTTGTGTTTGTTTGTGCATAGTAGTGTACAACACATATTGTGTTGTGTTTGTTTGTGTATAGTATAGTGTCTAACACATATTGTGTTGTGTTTGTTTGTGTATAGTATAGTGTCTAACACATATTGTGTTGTGTTTGTTTGTGCATAGTAGTGTCTAACACATATTGTGTTGTATTTGTTTGTGTATAGTAGTGTCTAACACATATTGTGTTGTGTTTGTTTGTGTATAGTAGTGTACAACACATATTGTGTTGTGTTTGTTTGTGCATAGTAGTGTCTAACACATATTGTGTTGTGTTTGTTTGTGCATAGTAGTGTCTAACACATATTGTGTTGTGTTTGTTTGTGCATAGTAGTGTACAACACATATTGTGTTGTGTTTGTTTGTGTATAGTATAGTGTCTAACACATATTGTGTTGTGTTTGTTTGTGTATAGTATAGTGTCTAACACATATTGTGTTGTGTTTGTTTGTGCATAGTAGTGTCTAACACATATTGTGTTGTGTTTGTTTGTGCATAGTAGTGTCTAACACATATTGTGTTGTGTTTGTTTGTGTATAGTATAGTGTCTAACACATATTGTGTTGTGTGTGTTTGTGCATAGTAGTGTCTAACACATATTGTGTTGTGTTTGTTTGTGCATAGTAGTGTACAACACATATTGTGTTGTGTTTGTTTGTGTATAGTATAGTGTCTAACACATATTGTGTTGTGTTTGTTTGTGCATAGTAGTGTCTAACACATATTGTGTTGTGTTTGTTTGTGTATAGTATAGTGTCTAACACATATTGTGTTGTGTTTGTTTGTGCATAGTAGTGTCTAACACATATTGTGTTGTATTTGTTTGTGTATAGTAGTGTCTAACACATATTGTGTTGTGTTTGTTTGTGTATAGTAGTGTACAACACATATTGTGTTGTGTTTGTTTGTGCATAGTAGTGTCTAACACATATTGTGTTGTGTTTGTTTGTGCATAGTAGTGTACAACACATATTGTGTTGTGTTTGTTTGTGTATAGTATAGTGTCTAACACATATTGTGTTGTGTTTGTTTGTGTATAGTATAGTGTCTAACACATATTGTGTTGTGTTTGTTTGTGCATAGTAGTGTCTAACACATATTGTGTTGTATTTGTTTGTGTATAGTAGTGTCTAACACATATTGTGTTGTGTTTGTTTGTGTATAGTAGTGTACAACACATATTGTGTTGTGTTTGTTTGTGCATAGTAGTGTCTAACACATATTGTGTTGTGTTTGTTTGTGCATAGTAGTGTCTAACACATATTGTGTTGTGTTTGTTTGTGCATAGTAGTGTCTAACACATATTGTGTTGTGTTTGTTTGTGCATAGTAGTGTACAACACATATTGTGTTGTGTTTGTTTGTGCATAGTAGTGTACAACACATATTGTGTTGTGTTTGTTTGTGCATAGTAGTGTCTAACACATATTGTGTTGTGTTTGTTTGTGCATAGTAGTGTCTAACACATATTGTGTTGTGTTTGTTTGTGCATAGTAGTGTACAACACATATTGTGTTGTGTTTGTTTGTGTATAGTATAGTGTCTAACACATATTGTGTTGTGTTTGTTTGTGTATAGTATAGTGTCTAACACATATTGTGTTGTGTTTGTTTGTGCATAGTAGTGTCTAACACATATTGTGTTGTGTTTGTTTGTGTATAGTAGTGTCTAACACATACTGTGTTGTGTTTGTTTGTGTATAGTAGTGTCTAACACATATTGTGTTGTGTTTGTTTGTGCATAGTAGTGTCTAACACATATTGTGTTGTGTTTGTTTGTGTATAGTATAGTGTCTAACACATATTGTGTTGTGTGTGTTTGTGCATAGTAGTTTCTAACACATATTGTGTTGTGTTTGTTTGTGCATAGTAGTGTACAACACATATTGTGTTGTGTTTGTTTGTGTATAGTATAGTGTCTAACACATATTGTGTTGTGTTTGTTTGTGCATAGTAGTGTCTAACACATATTGTGTTGTGTTTGTTTGTGCATAGTAGTGTCTAACACATATTGTGTTGTGTTTGTTTGTGCATAGTAGTGTACAACACATATTGTGTTGTGTTTGTTTGTGTATAGTATAGTGTCTAACACATATTGTGTTGTGTTTGTTTGTGTATAGTATAGTGTCTAACACATATTGTGTTGTGTTTGTTTGTGCATAGTAGTGTCTAACACATATTGTGTTGTGTTTGTTTGTGTATAGTATAGTGTCTAACACATATTGTGTTGTGTTTGTTTGTGCATAGTAGTGTCTAACACATATTGTGTTGTGTTTGTTTGTGTATAGTAGTGTCTAACACATATTGTGTTGTGTTTGTTTGTGTATAGTAGTGTACAACACATATTGTGTTGTGTTTGTTTGTGTATAGTAGTGTCTAACACATATTGTGTTGTGTTTGTTTGTGTATAGTAGTGTCTAACACATATTGTGTTGTGTTTGTTTGTGTATAGTAGTGTCTAACACATACTGTGTTGTGTTTGTTTGTGTATAGTAGTGTCTAACACATATTGTGTTGTGTTTGTTTGTGTATAGTATAGTGTCTAACACATATTGTGTTGTATTTGTTTGTGTATAGTAGTGTCTAACACATATTGTGTTGTGTTTGTTTGTGTATAGTATAGTGTCTAACACATATTGTGTTGTGTTTGTTTGTGCATAGTAGTGTCTAACACATATTGTGTTGTGTTTGTTTGTGCATAGTAGTGTCTAACACATATTGTGTTGTGTTTGTTTGTGCATAGTAGTGTCTAACACATATTGTGTTGTGTTTGTTTGTGTATAGTATAGTGTCTAACACATATTGTGTTGTGTTTGTTTGTGTATAGTATAGTGTCTAACACATATTGTGTTGTGTTTGTTTGTGTATAGTAGTGTCTAACACATATTGTGTTGTGTTTGTTTGCGTATAGTAGTGTCTAACACATATTGTGTTGTGTTTGTTTGTGCATAGTATAGTGTCTAACACATATTGTGTTGTGTTTGTTTGTGTATAGTAGTGTCTAACACATATTGTGTTGTGTTTGTTTGTGTATAGTAGTGTCTAACACATATTGTGTTGTGTTTGTTTGTGTATAGTAGTGTCTAACACATATTGTGTTGTGTTTGTTTGTGTATAGTAGTGTCTAACACATATTGTGTTGTGTTTGTTTGTGTATAGTATAGTGTCTAACACATATTGTGTTGTGTTTGTTTGTGCATAGTAGTGTCTAACACATATTGTGTTGTGTTTGTTTGTGTATAGTAGTGTCTAACACATATTGTGTTGTGTTTGTTTGTGTATAGTAGTGTCTAACACATATTGTGTTGTGTTTGTTTGTGTATAGTATAGTGTCTAACACATATTGTGTTGTGTTTGTTTGTGCATAGTAGTGTCTAACACATATTGTGTTGTGTTTGTTTGCGTATAGTAGTGTCTAACACATATTGTGTTGTGTTTGTTTGTGTATAGTATAGTGTCTAACACATATTGTGTTGTGTTTGTTTGTGCATAGTAGTGTCTAACACATATTGTGTTGTGTTTGTTTGTGCATAGTAGTGTCTAACACATATTGTGTTGTGTTTGTTTGCGTATAGTAGTGTCTAACACATATTGTGTTGTGTTTGTTTGTGCATAGTATAGTGTCTAACACATATTGTGTTGTGTTTGTTTGTGTATAGTAGTGTCTAACACATATTGTGTTGTGTTTGTTTGTGTATAGTAGTGTCTAACACATATTGTGTTGTGTTTGTTTGTGTATAGTAGTGTCTAACACATATTGTGTTGTGTTTGTTTGTGCATAGTAGTGTCTAACACATATTGTGTTGTGTTTGTTTGTGTATAGTAGTGTCTAACACATATTGTGTTGTGTTTGTTTGTGTATAGTAGTGTCTAACACATATTGTGTTGTGTTTGTTTGTGCATAGTAGTGTCTAACACATATTGTGTTGTGTTTGTTTGTGTATAGTAGTGTCTAACACATATTGTGTTGTGTTTGTTTGCGTATAGTAGTGTCTAACACATATTGTGTTGTGTTTGTTTGCGTATAGTAGTGTCTAACACATATTGTGTTGTGTTTGTTTGTGCATAGTATAGTGTCTAACACATATTGTGTTGTGTTTGTTTGTGTATAGTAGTGTCTAACACATATTGTGTTGTGTTTGTTTGTGCATAGTAGTGTCAAACACATATTGTGTTGTGTTTGTTTGTGCATAGTAGTGTCTAACACATATTGTGTTGTGTTTGTTTGTGTATAGTATAGTGTCTAACACATATTGTGTTGTGTTTGTTTATGCATAGTAGTGTCTAACACATATTGTGTTGTGTTTGTTTGTGCATAGTAGTGTCTAACACATATTGTGTTGTGTTTGTTTGCGTATAGTAGTGTCTAACACATATTGTGTTGTGTTTGTTTGCGTATAGTAGTGTCTAACACATATTGTGTTGTGTTTGTTTGTGCATAGTATAGTGTCTAACACATATTGTGTTGTGTTTGTTTGTGTATAGTAGTGTCTAACACATATTGTGTTGTGTTTGTTTGTGCATAGTAGTGTCAAACACATATTGTGTTGTGTTTGTTTGTGCATAGTAGTGTCTAACACATATTGTGTTGTGTTTGTTTGTGTATAGTATAGTGTCTAACACATATTGTGTTGTGTTTGTTTATGCATAGTAGTGTCTAACACATATTGTGTTGTGTTTGTTTGTGTATAGTAGTGTCTAACACATATTGTGTTGTGTTTGTTTGTGTATAGTAGTGTCTAACACATATTGTGTTGTGTTTGTTTATGCATAGTAGTGTCTAACACATATTGTGTTGTGTTTGTTTGTGCATAGTAGTGTCTAACACATATTGTGTTGTGTTTGTTTATGCATAGTAGTGTCTAACACATATTGTGTTGTGTTTGTTTGTGTATAGTAGTGTCTAACACATATTGTGTTGTGTTTGTTTGTGCATAGTATAGTGTCTAACACATATTGTGTTGTGTTTGTTTGTGTATAGTATAGTGTCTAACACATATTGTGTTGTGTTTGTTTGTGTATAGTAGTGTCTAACACATATTGTGTTGTGTTTGTTTGTGCATAGTAGTGTCTAACACATATTGTGTTGTGTTTGTTTATGCATAGTAGTGTCTAACACATATTGTGTTGTGTTTGTTTGTGTATAGTAGTGTCT
Organism: Bathymodiolus septemdierum; assembly: GCA_963383655.1. Taxonomy (NCBI): domain Eukaryota; kingdom Metazoa; phylum Mollusca; class Bivalvia; order Mytilida; family Modiolidae; genus Bathymodiolus; species Bathymodiolus septemdierum. The sequence goes on along the minus strand of OY726529.1, from coordinate 60,345,041 downwards.
AACACATATTGTGTTGTGTTTGTTTGTGCATAGTAGTGTCTAACACATATTGTGTTGTGTTTGTTTGTGTATAGTATAGTGTCTAACACATATTGTGTTGTGTTTGTTTGTGCATAGTAGTGTCTAACACATATTGTGTTGTGTTTGTTTGTGTATAGTAGTGTCTAACACATATTGTGTTGTGTTTGTTTGTGTATAGTAGTGTCTAACACATATTGTGTTGTGTTTGTTTGTGCATAGTAGTGTCTAACACATATTGTGTTGTGTTTGTTTGTGTATAGTATAGTGTCTAACACATATTGTGTTGTGTTTGTTTGTGCATAGTAGTGTCTAACACATATTGTGTTGTGTTTGTTTGTGCATAGTAGTGTCTAACACATATTGTGTTGTGTTTGTTTGTGCATAGTAGTGTCTAACACATATTGTGTTGTGTTTGTTTGTGTATAGTATAGTGTCTAACACATATTGTGTTGTGTTTGTTTGTGCATAGTAGTGTCTAACACATATTGTGTTGTGTTTGTTTGTGCATAGTATAGTGTCTAACACATATTGTGTTGTGTTTGTTTGTGTATAGTATAGTGTCTAACACATATTGTGTTGTGTTTGTTTGTGCATAGTAGTGTACAACACATATTGTGTTGTGTTTGTTTGTGCATAGTAGTGTCTAACACATATTGTGTTGTGTTTGTTTGTGTATAGTATAGTGTCTAACACATATTGTGTTGTGTTTGTTTGTGCATAGTAGTGTCTAACACATATTGTGTTGTGTTTGTTTGTGTATAGTATAGTGTCTAACACATATTGTGTTGTGTTTGTTTGTGTATAGTAGTGTCTAACACATATTGTGTTGTGTTTGTTTGTGTATAGTAGTGTCTAACACATATTGTGTTGTGTTTTTTGCTTCAGGCGAGGTGTACTTGAAACAGAATTATGTGATAAAGTTTGCTGGTGACTTGCGGCAGGTCGGTGGTTTCCTCCACCAATAATAAACTGATCGCCACGATATATCTGAAATAGTGTTGAAAGTGCCGTTAAACACAATAATTAAACCTAAGCCTAAAGCTATATAAATACCAATGTTGCCAATTCCTGATCATGATTGCCCCATCGGTTTTCTCTAATGTTTAATTATGTAGCATGTGATATTCCCTACAAATTTATTTTGACAAATCTAATAAACGATGCATCGAGCTTGAAACTGCAGTCACGTGATCAAAATCTAATTTAAATATGATGAATATTTAGGAGGAAAGTACCTGCAATTTCTGGATATGTCGACCAGTATCGATGTACCAACAATTAAATATATATATCCGAGATGTTTTTTGACACTTGACATATTTATAACCAATAAAAATTGGATTATAAGGTGTGAGGTATTGTCCCTCACAGAATGTTAATCTAAGACTAAGATTCACAAGCTCGTGCAATATACATTTGTAGTATCATTTATTTGTGAAATATCTTGACAATACCACACATTGTGTTGGGAGCGTAGCTATAATCCGACAGTCTGTTAGTCCGACAGCCCGCTGGTCCGACAGTCCGATAGTTCAATAGTCCGACAGAGATGTGTTTGATTTTCACTTTCACTGTTCAAGTAAGAGCAGCAACAAAGTACAAATTCGGGGGATAAATCTAAAGATCTAAAGCTTTAGGTTGACCAATTTTCTTGAATATTTGTTTGAATTTTACTTGTATGACGGAATTTTTTCATTCACTTAAATGAAGAAATAGAAAACTTCTTTAATTCAATGATAACGTCAAACTGACGACCATACGATTTTGTTTCGGACTGAGTGAGTGAGTGAGTGAGTGATTGTTGTTTAACGCCAATTCAGCTTTATTTTTCAGCTATATATATCATGGGGAGAACAAGTTAATTTTCAATGAGATGATGATGAGGTCCGCTTTTTACTAGACGAACACGTGGAGTGGAATTTTTATGGTGCTAGCTCACTGAAACAACCGTCCGCGGATAGACATGTCGCTCTACTCGGACACATTATTCTGATTCCGAGCCATTCAGTCTTTGCTCTTTCTCCTTAATGCTGTGTGCTTAGCGGAGAAACAACAAATACCAATTGTATAGTCTTTGGTTTGACCCGACCGGGGCTCGAACCCACGATCTACCGCACTCGAGACGAGCACGCTAACCATTATTCCACCGATGCGATTTGTTCCAGACTGAAAAGACTGTCTTGGCTAGTTGAACTAACCGGAACAAAAGGCAAAGACTAAGTATTCCGGATCTAGACAATATACTCAGACCTGTTTTTAATTCTCTAAAGTAAATGTCTTGAAAAATAATTTCATGAAACTATTTTTAATATATGCTTCAGTAAACCTTATAAGAATCTGTCAACACCAGTTTGACGACGGATCTTGCTTTCACACACAAAACTTGACTAAGCGAACATTTCTCATAAAGAACATATATTTTATTTTCATATAATAGCTATTAAATGAACTGTCGGTCTGTCGGATTACCGGACAGTCTGACTACTGAACGGTCGGACTATCGGGCGGTCGCCGCGGATTATAGGTCTGACCCCCATTGTGTTTATACTGCAATATCATGTACGTGCGTATATATATATGGATATCGTTGCGACATATGTTTTCGTCAGCGTCGTAGCTATAATTCGATAGTCCGACAAAAATCAAAAATCTGTGTAGAAAATTGGCTCGTTGCTGCAAAAAGTTCGATGCATGACATACAAAAATGTAGGACTGAGTACAAAATTATATTTCAAGATTAAAAAAATATGCGGTTTCGTATTTGCATTCCACAAATTTAGATTACAGAATTCAGCAACAATCGCTGCATTTATTTACAGATACAATTTCTTTCTCTGTGGACAACTCCATCTTACAAATGTAGCAATACCGGTCTAAATAAAATGCCGTGTTTTCAATGGCTGATAATAGCGCTTAATAGCACTCAAGTCTGAAGTGTGAAGTCCGAAGTAGAAAAGAGTGAAATATAACATCTAAAGTCTGAAGTCCGAAGTCTGAAGTCAGAAGTCTGAAGATACCTCTCGCTTTCCGTAGTAAACACAGCCCGATTTTATCTATTTTTATCTACACTGACTAATCTTTATCAGCATAAGACACATCCATATATGGGTCAACGGCAGGGCCGTCATACCAGCATAATAGGCCCCCGGACAAAGCAGTGCATTGGGGCCCCTACCTATACAAACACTCACAGGAATAAATCTGTAATTGTCGATAAAATTAAACATATATTTATTAAATTGGTACTTCCAATAAAATCAGTGTTAAAAACATTAAAAAAACATGCCGTACACAACATACATCGATTAGAATGGGAACCTGTGGTCGTGGGCCCCCGAGCAAATGCCCAGCGAGCCCATGTGTTAAGACGGCACTGGTCAATGGCTATATTGAATCAAACATCAACGACAAGAGGCTGTGAAATTCGACAAGTATGAAAGGCTTGCTAAAAGGTTTGTCGGATTATCTGACTGTCTGACTACCGGTGCGTCTGATTATAGCTCGGGTCCCTTTTTCGTCCGTCATATGTTTACGGATAACCTTTTTTTTATTTCCTTATTTTGTGGTCATGCAGTTGCTTTGATACAAATTATCACAAACTGTCCCTTTCTCATCATAGTGGCTTAAATAAAACCATCTTCGATTTATGTATCTATACGGACTGTTTGATACAGAAAGTGGAATGTTATGAAGATATATATCAGATTAAAGTATAATAAAGTATTATAAGATTAAAGTATAATAAACCGAAAAATAATAGCTGACGGTTACGGTCCGCAGCTTTGAAGAAATAAAAGAGAAAAAGGGGGGACTATCCTGTCCCCGAGTACACTCGATGCTTCCATCACACATCACTGATGATACCTCCAATAAACACAAGCATACTTACAACAAATATCGATGTGCTTTAAATAACCATCCTGATGTTATCAAGATAAATGTATCATAACAGGAGTCCACAGTACATTGATTGGTGATTGATTGGTGTTTAACGTCAACTTTAGCAGTATTTCAGCTATATCGTGGCGTGAACAAATTTTGCAAATTTATTGCCACTTCTACCAGACTCTTAGAAATAAAACATTTGTTTATAAAACAATTGTGTTATATGTACAAATAAAAGAAACATTAAAAAGATAAAAACATATTAATTAGAACTTATGTTGATTCCACTATCTATTATGTGCATATTTCATACTTATTTGATAAGAATGTTTGTGACATGTTTGATCTTTCTGAAGACTGCTATCTTCGTGAACTTTGATACACCTTGTGGATTGAAGTTTCTCTTAAAACATCAATAAAGATAACAATGGAAGGACGTGTGCAGCGTAAAACTCTTTAAATGGCTATGAAAGGATTCTGGACAATTGTTCGTCAGCTTACAAATAAGTGCCGACACTGCTACCCATAACGAAGGCAGAAATCTAAGCTGGACAATGTAATTGGCAAACTCTTAACATCTACTGTCTTGGGGAATCTGACATCTGAAAAAAATCTGCCCAAATGAAAAAAACAACAATTATGGAAATCCGCCGATTTACTTTTCTTAATACTTACTTCCAATTCAAATATCTTGAGTTTTTTGTATGGATTAACTGCTATCAATATTTCTCCACACTTTGTCTGCAATAAAAAAAATGTTTTTTTTTATCAAACAATGTAATGTACACTGTTTTTATATAGGGCTATGTTTGTCAGTATTTTATACAGATATATCATGTTTGGGAGGGATATTTCCGAAAAATACCAGTCGAGAGACCAAAAATTTCCCAAGCCGAATGGCGAGGGAAATTTAGTCTCAAGACTGGTATTTTTCGCAAATACCCCTCCCAAGCATGATATATCTGTTTAATTACACTGAATATTATTTAGAACACTGGCTAAATAAATAATACCTTTTGTTTGTCGTTTTCAGGACCTAACTTGATGTATCTGTTTAATTCTACCGAATGATGTTACATAAAACGCACAACTGATAACGTTTAACAAATTTTGTTACAAGCTTCTTGGTGAAGGGTAAAAACAGCAAATACGATTTTGCAAATACCATGAAAAAAAGTTAATCTTATGCAAATACACCTACATGAAGTAAAAATTCTGCAAATTCACAATGCAAGGCCTGAATTTGTAAAAAAATATCACGGCTATTAACCAATCAGAATCCAGCATTCTTATATAAGGTGTAATTAATCACTTCATACAATGTACTATAGCTATAGGCGCTCGTTTCATGGAATTTCCACCCCCTTTTTAACTTTCTGTTTACATATTTGTTTTCAATAAAAATTTCTTTATTATTTCATCTCTTTTTCCTTAATTTAACTTGTTTGTGTCAGTAATCATACAATCTTATGTTAACAGGGGCTGTCGTCTACGTGATCGTATGGTAGTTGGATTTAATGAAAATCGGTGCCTATCACCACTGATGTTGTGAGTTATTGCTGTTAACATAAGATTGTATGAATATGGTGGGCTTTTGATGTAAAATACACATGTACAGTCAGGGATGTGTCTACGACCAAGTAAAAACAGAAAAAATGTCTTATTTAATCTTATTTAATCTTAATGTCTTATATAATTATATGTATATATTGTCAGTCAGTGTTCATTGGGGTGTGACTTTGTAATCCTCATAAATAGAACTAAAATAATCTATTTAAATTGGATTGTAACATAAATACACATTTTTCCTTTGATGTTTTTATGCAGTAGTCAACTTAAAAATAGTGAACTTTTACAAACCATGGTCTAACCACAGGCGCTCGTGGCACGGACTTACCCCCCCCCCCCCCCCCTTTTTTTCAGACGTTCTGCTTACAAATTTATTTTCAATAAAATTTCTTTATTTCTTTATTATTTCATCTCTTTTTCCTTATTTTCGAATCCCGATCAGGCGAGGTGTACAACATTATGTGATAAATTTTGTCAGTGACTTTCGACAGGTCGGTGGTGTTTCCGGATCCTCCAGTTTCCTCCACCAATAAAACTGACCGCAACGATATAGCTGAAATATTGTTGAAAGTGGCGTTAAACACCATAAAACGAAACCAACCAAACCATATTCAAGGAATGACAATAAACATATTACAATAGGTGATTATTTGAATAACAATTAATGATAATTACAGGTGTGCTAATATCTGGTGAAATTGGATGTGTAGATCTCGAAGTCAAATATTGGAATAATTCTGTATCAGCAAAAATATACAAAATGTACAAGCTTTACAATCAATTTTCATAATAAAAAAAAAAAGCACAAACATGAATTTAAGAAATGTGCAATTTTTAAAAAATTTTTTTTTTGGTTAGATTCATCTAATCACCAAAATTTAAAAATATTATAATTCATATATTTTTTTATCAAATGTATGCTAAATTTTTTTTTGGCATTTTGTTACATGTGATGCTTGCACATAGTGCTTATTATATTCATATTTTTTGTTATTTACAGAAAATATGACAATAAAGTAGACCTTTACTTGTTTTACATTCAAAATTGATATTATTATTGTGGACATGGAGTACATTGATATCTCCCTTGATTCAATGGTTTGTTTTTATGGCGCGCCTCACCAATTTTTTTAAGTGCGCCCCCCCCCCCCCCCCCCCCCCCCCCCCCTAACTTGAAATCCTGGATCCGCCCCTGCAATCTACCGATTTTTAGCGTACATGATGGAAGGTTATTCCAGAAACGCGTCGTGTGCACTAAATTTGATATCTACGTTTTTATAAATAATACTTAACCTATTCAACATATACCAACATTTTTTTTACCTTTTTATACTCTTTATTTTAAATGTTGGCTGAGGTTGAATGAACCGCCTTTAATGTCGTGGCGCGTGACTTTATAATCCTCAAATTAAGGACTAAAAACTAATTTTAAAATCATATTCATATTGACATTTACTGTCTGCGTGTATTTCGAACTTCCTCTTCCTTGTCTAAAATAAATGCCTGATTAAGTACCAAAGTACTCTGAATAGAATATCAATCGTTTTACCCCACAGTGATCACACTTCATATATTGAATTTGATATAATTCCAAAAATACCCCTTTTTTTTTCTCATTGTTTGTTATAAAATGTAATTATCATACATACATTATTACTTGCTGGTGCATGGAATATATAATTATATAATTGTATGTAAATATATGGAGAGGATCTTTGTAAGTTGGAATAACTTGTGTCCGATCCAAATGTTATATAGTTAACAATAAACATAAGTTTAATCTATCTATAATCGTTAAAGAACCATTACAGATATAATTGGTAAAATGGATAACCACACGACTCCATTTATGATAAACTTCCTGGTCTATAATGAGTACTACATTCATTGTTTAAGCATAGTTCTTCATCTTTAAACAATTGTTTGATACATGCTATGCTTTATTGTAATTTCATGTAAGAATTCAATTTTAGTTTTCCATTTATGGGCGAAAAGTGCAAATCAATTGTTTGTCGAGTACTATTTTAACACTGACTACAACATTGTTAGTTTGAAGCAAACGGGGTGGTATTGAGAATATCAGCTTTTATAACGGGGATGATATTGAGAATATCAGCCTTTATAACCGGGGTGATATTTATAATATCAGCCTTTATAACCGGGGTGATATTGAGAATATCAGTCTTTACCTATACGTGTGCTTCATATATATACATTGTACACACAAAATAATTTTGCACGGAATTTTATAACCATCAATGATTGTTCTTGTTGTGAAAACTCACATTGAAAGTGGTGAGTTTCCACAAGCACTTGTGAACGGTGCGCCCATTTTAATGACCGAGCCGCGATTTTTACGAATTTGAATCAAATGTAACCATACAACGCTCAATGGAGGCACTCTGGTTGTTTCTAGAATCAAGTCATTTGAAATTATTGTAACTGAAAATGTGATGATGAGCGATCTTTGGTGCAACGGTGATGTTCGAGTCATCAAGAAATACACAAATTAATGAATTATAGACATTTGAAAAATGTGATTTACTGTTCAATCATTCAAACAGATATTGCCTTTCATTACAAATCTAATGTAAATATAACTAACTCAAATCATTAAAATGTGGAAGCTTTCCAGGGAGCTATTCTCCCGAATCCCCCACTTTCAGTGACCCTGACAATTCGCCGCTAATCACCTTACGCGTAAACTTGATTGAACTCTTGCTACACTAACCGAGTGACCAGGTTGTCAGCTATCTATATTCATGAAGAGAATAAGTTAAGGAAAAAAACAGGTGGACCTATGTAAAAAGAGAACACCGGCCTGGCGCAAATGTAATCTCGTTGAGGTTACGATTCTGGAGAAATGATCTGTCTGTATTTACATTCTAGGACTAGATATAGATACAGACAGAAAATTTCTTCGGAATACTACTCTCAACGAGATTAGCGCAAGTGAGTATTTTAAAGTGTGTCTGGTTTGTGCGTATTTTAAAGTGTGTCTGATTTGTACGTATTTTCAAGTGCGTCTGATTTGTGCGTATTTAAAAGTGTGTCTGATTTGTGCGTATTTTAAAGTGTGTCTGATTTGCGTGTATTTAAAGTCATGTTTTACAGTAAAATATTCGTATGCTAAATCATGACTTTCCATAACCCGAATAATCCTGTCGTTATATTACTCTCCCGCTAGTCGCTGCATTAACGCCTGGATGCATTCATTGAAAAAATCCGTCAAACCGGAAATAGTAAATCGCTATGACTTATGAGTATTACGACATAAAATAGGAGTGTTTGTAAATAATGTCCAATGGAGCGATCAGATGATGTAATGTTGTATGCAATACACATATCCGGATAAATACAACCAAACATGAAATAAAACATAACTGAATAATTACTACTTTTTAAATATTAAAACATAATGATTTTTATTTCAAAGTTGGAAAGTAAATAAAAACTTGAATTGAATTCACTCTTATAATGATTTTTTAATTTCATTTAAAATAAAGATTAAAAAAAAATGTATTTTATGATACTGATGGCTGATTTAAAATTGTTTGTCATGCATTAGCTGTCAGTTGTAATATACAGGATGTAACCAATATACAGGAAGAGCTCCTACTGTGAACTTCACAGTGAAGCCATCTATTTTGAGATGCCATTCAATGAAAATTACAACCTGACCATATTGTTACATAATAAGAATAAGAATTAGTTAAGAAATTAAAATTGATAGATCCAATTATATTTTTACTTTGGCCCCATAGAGACACAAAAAGTTGTGTTTCAAACCATAAAACTTTGAATAAGATTTTATTGAGGAGAAGAGTAGGAAAAATTCGAAATAAATATGACTTTATAACTGCAGTAATTGCCATTTAGGCAGCCTTCAAGACCAAGTTAGATAGAGCAGGGGGTGCAGGAGCCAGTTCACTTACAAAGCTTCCCCCTCCACGTTCATGTTCCCTCGGAAAGTTTCTGATCCAGTCGTAAGCCTCTGTATGTTATTTACACCACGTCGAATAAGGAATGTATTATAAAATGAATCCATTTTGGAAAATTTGAAAGTTGGGGGTAGGTAAATTTTAATTACTAAAAAGACATATATACAATGCATAGTTTTTATTTATGTTTGTTCAATGTAACATTATTGTAACAGGAATGCATTCTTTTCCTTTGATCTTTTATGGTTTATATACCAGAAAATAAGCAACGGCTAAGAACTATGAAATATTACACGCAGATATACGAGATATGTTGCACACTTTAAATATGGGCTGTAGTTTTATTACTCTCAGAGAGCCGTGCAATAATAAACGATCTAGATGCGATATTGCATGGCTTCATGTAGATACGATAAGGTAACCCTCAGTCCGCTTTTGCTCCCAGCGAGGGTTACGAATCGGTCCGGGCGGTTTTTTGCCCTAATTCCGTTGTAAGTGGTTGGAAAAATTAACGGGGGTGAAAGATACATATATTTAGGTAAACCTTGAGGTGTTATGTAAACGCTGCATCAATCCATGGTAGACTTATATCCATCTGAAAATTTGAATGAATGAAATCTTCTTTCTGTTCCACATTTTGCTTACAAGTTGCTATTTCACGTGCATTTGTCTCGTTTTGGAGATATCCTTATTTGGATCGATTGCCGTAAAATCGTAGTAAAATCGTAGTGAAAGTTTTCCATATTTGGCATTGAGATCCATATATGGATAGACTCCGCCCATCGCGAGAGTCTACGTAAGGTGTCATGGCGGACAAGAAAGAATTTTCGAATACGAAATCGACCGTGAAGGTAGAAACAGGTATTGTAACACTTATTTCGTATCACCATTACTTAAAAATTGTAGGGAATAATAAGTTATGACCAGATATGCAAAAAGAAAGTTGAAATATTCACTTAACGAAAATTTTAATTTGCTCCCATACGTTGAATGGGACCGATTCGCAACCCTAACTGGAGCACAAACGCAATGAGGGTTACGTTATCGTATCTAGGCTTCTTGTTATAAATAATTTATACCACGGTTTTCCGATTTAAGTGGTTAAACAATCTCATACTTCGCTTAACAATTTAACTAGGAAAAGCGTGGTTTTTGATTGTTTAACCGTTTAACAGTGGGAGAAAGACTGGTTGGTGTCGTTTAATCCTGACAAATGTGAAGTCATCAGAATCACAAACAAGAAAAAGATCATAGTTGCCAAATATACCATCCATGGCCAGGTATTACATGAAACTAACAGAGCAAAACACACTATCATGGAACAGTCATATTGATATCATGACTAAGAAGGCAAACAATACCACAGCCTTCCTACGTAGGAACCTATCATCGTGTCCAAATCAACATGCTATAAGACATTAGTAAGACCACAGCTAGAATACGTGGCCACTGTGTGGGACCCGTGGACACAAACATCAGTAAAATCGAAGCGGTACGACGAAGAGAGGCACGCTTCACACTCGGTGACTATAGAAGAACAAGCAGTGTATCATCTATGCTTCACCAACTTAAGTGGGACGACCTCATCACCCGTCGACAACAATCCAAAGTCACCATGTTATACCGAGTAATCCATCAACTGGTCGCAATACCATCAGCACCTTATTTACAACCAACCGGTGTAAGAACAAGAGGAAATGAAATGAGGTTCCTAGTACCATTCACAAGTGTCAACTTATATAATAACTCCTTCTTCCCGTCTACCATCAGACTCTGGAACAGTCTTCCATCAGATATTACAAGAATGCAACCCCTAGAGGCTTTCAAGGGGGGATTGCTTCCAGCTTCCACTAGACCAGCCTCAGATGTTTTTAACCAGATCGTTTTATCGTCCTGCACCTGTAATTTTTTGTAAATACACTAACCGACCCTCCCTCACGTGTACATAGTCAATAGTGCGAAAATGTTCCAGAGGAATGATGCACACTAGTGGAAGAAGAAGAAGAACTCACAGGTGCTCGTGGCACGAACCTTCCACCCCGTCCCCCTTTTTTTCAAACTTTCTGTTTACAAATTTATTTTCAATAAAATTTCTTTATTTCTTTATTATTTCATCTCTTTTTCCTTATTTGAACTTGTTCGTGTCAATATTCATACAATCTTATGTTAACAACAACTTGCATGTGTCGACCCTATTTATATAGATACTAATCCACAAGGCATGTAACTCCGCAGGTTTAAAAATCGTACACCTACTCGCTTCGAGTACATTTATTTTGGCTCAATATTTTGAAATCTTGACCAAGGTAGAAAAAAAACCAGTCCACAGATACATGGTAAAATATTTTATTTATTAAGTTTGTAGTTACCATTAACAGGCGATGAGAAAAACTGATATTTAGTGGTTTTAGGGATATATGTGATTTTCATATCATTCATTTTGGATATATCTGATGTGACAGTTTAAGGTTTTTTTTTTTTTTTTTTTTTATATATGATATTGCCTTGGCTTAGGGGCTGGGACAAGGCGGACAATTTGTTTTGTTTATTATATTTTTCGTTTGCTTTCTTGGCGGTTTCAGAAACTTTCCCACCCACCTCCATGTCCATTCCGGCACCCACCACACTGTCTGATCCACAATTAAAACTCCACCCTCTTCACCAGACACACCCTGTCTAGTCCACTCCGACAGGATATTTGCCCTGTTTATTATGAGTGAGTCATTGTTGTGTAATGCCTATTGAGCAATTTGTCAGCTATATTATGGTGAGAACAAGTTCTATATTTTTTATTTCAATGAAATGATGTTGATGTCTGCTTTGTACTAGACTAGCATTCTTAAACAACAGTCAGCAGGTAGACAGGTAACTACACTCTTGACACATTATCCTGATTCAGAACCAGCAGGTAGACAGGTAGCTACACTCTTGACACATGATCCTGATTCAGAACCAGCAGGTAGACAGGTAGCTACACTCTTGACACATGATCCTGATTCAGAACCAGCAGGTAGACAGGTAACTACACTCTTGACACATGATCCTGATTCAGAACCAGCAGGTAGACAGGTAGCTACACTCTTGACACATGATCCTGATTCAGAACCAGCAGGTAGACAGGTAGCTACACTCTTGACACATGATCCTGATTTAGAACCAGCAGGTAGACAGGTAGCTACACTCTTGACACATGATCCTGATTCAGAACCAGCAGGTAGACAGGTAGCTACACTCTTGACACATGATCCTGATTCAGAACCAGCAGGTAGACAGGTAGCTACACTCTTGACACATGATCTTGATTCAGAACCAGCAGTTAGACAGGTAGCTACACTCTTGACACATGATCCTGATTCAGAACCAGCAGGTAGACAGGTAGCTACACTCTTGACACATGATCCTGATTCAGAACCAGCAGGTAGACAGGTAGCTACACTCTTGACACATGATCCTGATTCAGAACCAGCAGGTAGACAGGTAGCTACACTCTTGACACATGATCCTGATTCAGAACCAGCAGGTAGACAGGTAGCTACACTCTTGACACATGATCCTGATTCAGAACCAGCAGGTAGACAGGTAGCTACACTCTTGACACATGATCCTGATTCAGAACCAGCAGGTAGACAGGTAGCTACACTCTTGACACATGATCTTGATTCAGAACCAGCAGTTAGACAGGTAGCTACACTCTTGACACATGATCCTGATTCAGAACCAGCAGGTAGACAGGTAGCTACACTCTTGACACATGATCCTGATTCAGAACCAGCAGGTAGACAGGTAGCTACACTCTTGACACATGATCTTGATTCAGAACCAGCAGGTAGACAGGTAGCTACACTCTTGACACATGATCCTGATTCAGAACCAGCAGGTAGAGAGGTAGCTACACTCTTGACACATGATCCTGATTCAGAACCAGCAGGTAGACAGGTAGCTACACTCTTGACACATGATCTTGATTCAGAACCAGCAGGTAGACAGGTAGCTACACTCTTGACACATGATCCTGATTCAGAACCAGCAGGTAGACAGGTAGCTACACTCTTGACACATGATCCTGATTCAGAACCAGCAGGTAGACAGGTAGCTACACTCTTGACACATGATCCTGATTCAGAACCAGCAGGTAGACAGGTAGCTACACTCTTGACACATGATCCTGATTCAGAACCAGCAGGTAGACAGGTAGCTACACTCTTGACACATGATCCTGATTCAGAACCAGCAGGTAGACAGGTAGCTACACTCTGTTTTTGCTCTTACTCCTTAATGGTGTTTGTTAAGTGGAAAAACAACAAATTCCAATTTTAGTTTTTTTTTTTACCTGACCGGGCTCGAACTGACAATCTATTTACCACACACAAGGGGAGCTTGCACCACAGATACGGTTTATTTATGATAAGATACCAAATATTTAATCAATGGGACATGGGATTCCTTGAATTATTTCCTGATATATTTCAAGTAAAAAAAATTAAGGACAGGGGATATTTTAGGAATGGATACATGTCCTAGTTTGAATGACATAATGGAAATAAGGTGCAATAAATGTACTCGAAGCGAGCAGGTGTACGATTTTTAAAACTGCGGAGTTTCATGCCTTGTGGATTATTAGTATCTACATAGGATCGATACATGCAAGTTGTTGTTAACATAAGATTGTATGAATATTGACACGAACAAGTTCAAATAAGGAAAAAGAGATGAAATAATAAAGAAATAAAGAAATTTTATTGTTTGTAAACTGAAATTTGGAAAAAGGATGTGTGTGTGTGTGTGTGTGGGGGGGGGGGGGGGGTAAGTCCGTGCCACGAGCGCCTGTGGTTTTACTCGGAAAACCATGGTATAAATATTACGAAGAACGTCGCCATTTTGTTGAAACACTTTTGACCTTAGATTGTAACAGATAATTATATAGTGGAACAAACCCATTTAAATAACAAGGAATGCAAAGTCACGTCATGGCTTCACCAGTGTCAATGTTTAATAATAATGTTATAAACGTGGAAATGTAATGTGAGATTGGTTTTTTATAAAGTCGGAGGTGTAAATAGATAAATAGATAGCATCGTTAATAGCATGGTTCAAATTTCATTCGAATTGTGAACAAAAAAGAATACAGAATTTAAAATCCTGTTCGTGACTTCATGGTAAAATTGAAACATAAATAAAGGAAAACATGCATATTACATGTATGTGTACATTGTACAGGTTTGCAAAATGTAACAAGAAGCATGAATTGAATGCTATGACTTCTTTACTCTATGCTGATGACACTGTTCTAATGTCTGAATCACCTGAAGAATTACAAAGAGAATTGAATAAATTTCATGAATATTGTACAACATGGAAGCTAAAAGTTAATGTAGAAAAAAACTAAAATATTATGTTTCGCAAGTGGAAGACTCCCGAACAATTTATATTTCAGATATGACAATAAGGACATAGAAATAGTCAAAGAATTTAATTACCTAGGTACACATACATTGTATATACAAACATAAACTGACATTAAACAGACAATGTATATACAACTGTATATGTATAGGATACAGTACTATTGAAACAAAAGAAGCGGCTCGTATTGGATATAACGGGTTTCTTTTTCCGCACGAGTACTCAAGTGAAGGCCGAGGTACGGGTTTCTTTTTCCGCACGAGTACTCAGGTGATGGCCGAGGTGTGTAGCACCAAGGCCGTCACCCGAGTACGAATGCGGAAAAAGAAACCCGTTATATCCAATACGGGCCACTTCTTTTGTTTCAATAATAATGTATCTAACTTGTATAATAATAGTGTTGTTGCAAAAATATATGGTATGGCATATATTTTTACACTTTTAATGTTTAGAAAGCCAAATAAGACAACAATTAACAAAAATAAAACGACAAATTTTTATCGGTCAACGTCCTTTCGATTCTCGTTTATATTTAGATATTTCAAGGTCTTTCAAGTGAAAAGAATCGTTTATATTTAGATATTTCAAGGTCTTTCAAGTGTCCCAAATCTTCACCTGTGGTCTGTCTGATTTGTTATTACTTGGGGTCGGTTCGTTAGTTGTTTTTGTATTGCGAGAATACATTTTAAAAATTCACATACTCGTCAGTTCTGAACATAAATTATGTCAGATCCGAAATACAAATCTTACTATCAAGAATCAAATATACTAATTATAGCTTATAGCAGTATGGTCACTGTAGCCGAGTGGTTAGATGGAATTTTTGAAAGTCAACATCGACTTTGAAAAGCCCAGCAGTGGTTCGAGACACGAAAGCCCAAAAATAAGTAAAACGCGTTTTTAAGCCTAAAACAGTAAAAGGTTAAAGTTCATATATTCAAGAACAAAAGAATAAACTGTAGATTCTTAAAAATAATCCACTGTTCGAACAATAGTGTGACGTCAGAGAAATGCATTACGTAAACGATATCAACCTTGTCCCAAAAATGGGTCAAATTATTAAAGTACAGCGGCCTGTATCATCGGCCTCTTAGCGGCCTGTATGTGATATTAGAGGCCGCATTTACAATAGCTTTGCTGGGGGTATTATTGTACAATATTGAATAGAACAGGAAATTTCAACCTGGCTATTAAAGCTCAGGCTGATAAAGGAACAAGAGCTATGTATGAAATTAAAAAAAAAAAGGGAAATACCATAATCTTTCTGTTTCGTGTCAACTAGATCCGTTTGATAAAGTAGTCAAACCATTGTTTTATACGGTTCCGAAGTTTGGGGTTTTAGAAACTATCATATGGTAGAAAAAGTTCACTTGAAATTTTGCAAATTATTGTTGAATCTAAAAACTTCTACTGCTAACTGTCTAGTTTATGTTGAACTAGGACGTTTTCCCCTATCTGTTGATATCAAACAGAGAATGGTTTCTTACTGGACAAAACTTATAACAGACTAAACTATGTTCTATTACTTATAGATTAATGTTTCATTTATTTAGTATTCAAAATGTTAATTTTCAATGGCTGACTTATGTCAAAGGTATTTTTGATGAATGTGGGCTTACTTACATATGGAATTCTCAAAACTTTATAAACGAGAGATGGATTAAGGATTAAGGAAAAAAATTAAACAATGCTTATGCGACCAGTTCCAACAAAATTGGAATGATGACCTTCAATTCTGTTCAAAAGCCATTAATTATAGAATTTTCAAAGATACTTTTGGATTTGAAGATTATTCTAACATATTAGACGAAAAAGATTTTTTTCATATTTTGCAAATTTCGAACAGTTAACCATAGACTATCAATTGAGTGTGGTAGATCACAGGCGCTCGTGGCACGGACTTACCACCCCCCCCCCCTTTTTTCTAACTTTTTGTTTACAAATTTATTTTAAATAAAATTACTTTATTTCTTTATTATTTCATCTCTTTTTCCTTATTTTAACTTGTTCGTGTCAATATTCATACAATCTTATGTTAACATCAAATTGCATGTGTCGACCCTATATAGATACATGTACTAATAATCCACTAGTCTCTATATACTGGTCGACACATGCAATTTGATGTTAACATAAGTTTGTATGAATAACGACACGAACAAGTTAAAATAAGGAAAAAGAGATGAAATAATAAAGAAATAAAGAAATTTTTATTGAAAATAAATTTGTAAACAGAAAGTTAGAAAAAAAGGGGGGTGGTCCGTGCCACGAGCGCCTGTGTGGTAGATGGAAAAATTTAGAACGAGAAAACAGAAAGTGTCATTTATGTAATTCTGATATTGGCGATGAATTCCATTATATCCTGAAGTGTCCATTTTTTGAAAATGAAAGAAAAACTTATATTAAGAAAAATTTGTACAGAAGGCCCAACATTTTATGCTTTAAAGAAATTATGTCATCCAAAAATAAACAGAATCTTATAAGCTTGTGTAAATTCATCAAAATTATCAATAAAAGAGTGAGTCCCCCTGACTAAATTTGATTAAATGATACTCTGTTTGTATAGATTGTAGATATTGTAGATATTGTATATATGTTCTAATATTTCTCTGTACCTATGTATATGGAGATGAGAATACAGATATTGATTGAGATGTAAATTAATTGAACGTGTGGCTTCTTTATGAATAGAAAAGGAACATCGTACATACTTCAGATGTATTTGTGTATCTGTTATTTGTTTGTCATGTATGCGTTGTGTTATATTATTCTGTTGTAGTTTCTCTATACCATTATAATATAAATGGCAGATAGTAAACAATAGTTAACTCAGAAAAATTCCAATGTTCGAGAACTTTGGGTATCGATCCCAGGGCCTTTCGAATAAGTTAATAAGAGATGAAATAATAAAGAAATTTTACTGAAAATAAATATGAAGAACGAAAGTTAAAAAAAAAAAAGGGGGGGGAGGATAATTCCGTGCCTCGAGCGTAGGTGGTTTCATCTATTGCTTTCATATTTGTAAAGCTGTGATCCGTAATATAAAATGTATTACAGATTCTGACAGGTTATCTAATGTAATGTTCCCTACTTAGGAATATAGTCTACGAACCTGTCTGAAACTGGAATGCTTGTACCTCCAACCCAGCAGTATATGCCACGATAGTTATATTAAGTTACGATTGGTACAGACATTCCCCTATAGAATGGATACATTGTGCTGTCTCTATAATAAATAAGAGATAAAACATTTTACTTACGTATATTTCGTCTCGTGCGTATCTAGATCTTAAAGCTTCAAGAATAGCCGCCTGATCTAGGTTGTCTAGCTGTGATAAATCTGTTAGTCTGTTGGAATCCATTTTTACTCCTCAATTATCAATTAGTTTCTCTTCATTATTCAAATTCCTTTTTTTTCTCAAATATTTTCTAAAACTGGTACGATTCTAATTAGGTAGACCGACCCTACCCTTTAAACATTTAAAGTTTTAATGATCTATGTTATTGTTAATCTATTTCACCATGGATCAACAACTTCCTGGTTCCATATAGTGGAACTATTCTTTGATTGTTCACATAAACGACTCAATAATTAACTGTCTACGTTGATCACACCACAATATATACATATACATCTATATGTATATATCAAACAGTTTAAAAAACACACAATAGTAAAAAAAAAATCACCCAAGAATCAAATTTCCTATATCACTGGCTATTTGACGGGGAATTTACAAAAAGTCCCATTACACAAAAAAACCGTCATAGCAGTGTAGCGCTGTCTCGTTGTGGTGTCTCCTAATTTGAATAATAATACCCGGTATTTAATAATTGTTTGCCTATGAGGTGCAGTGGGGTATATAATTAATAGATGCTATATTTATACTATGAACAAGTTATATACATTGTATGATTATGGTAATAAAAGTCAATCATAGGAAACTTAATACCACGTAAGTGAACTGGCACCCAATATTTACTAAGAGGATAAAGAAAGGAAAGGAATTTTCTTTATGTGACTGTAAAGGGAGGTAATAAATCACAGCATATCTGTTACATAGCAATCTCGTATATGAAGCCAGACCGGTTCATGTTTCTCTGAATAAAATATTCGGAAATTAACTAAGCAATCTCGTATGTAAATCGACATAATTTGCAGACTGTTGTTATTTTTTGAGAATTTATTCACATATTTTTTTTTAAGTACTGGCGGTATCTTTCAGTCTACAGGGGTTTAGGGTAATGAAGTTGATCGTCCCTTTCAACAATACTACAGTTACATCGTGGCTGTCCGTTTTATTGGTGGAGGAAACCACCGACCTGTCACAAGTCACTGACAAACTTGATCACATAATGTTGTATCGAGTATACCTCGCCATGAGCGGGATTTGAACTCACAGCTTTAGTGGTGATAGGCACTGATAGGTAGTTGTAAATCCAGCTACCATACTATCATGACGACCCCTTTTCAATCTACATCTATAACCACAAATAAAGTACGAGTTAGTCGTTCCTTCATTGCACCTGTATGTCTAAAACGCTGAAAAGGGTCTTTAATCGAATAACTAAAAAAGAGTTTCCTTATTATAGGGTTAGGGTAATGGTGTTCAACGCAACTTTCAACACTATTTCAGTTCTATAATGTCGGTCAGTTTTATTGGTGGAGGAATCCGCATAGCGAAGAAGAACAGACAACACAATGACCAAAAGAAAAAGTACAAAAGAACAAACAACGATCTACAAAACATACATATAAAACTAAAGATCGATTAACACGAACCCCTCTAAAACCGGGGGTGAACTCAGGTGCTCCGGAAGGGTAAGCAATTCCTGCTCCACTAGTGACACCCGTCGTGTTAATCTAGTTACAAACCCGGTAATAAGTCGTGAATGGGGAAAGGACAGGGAAGTGCTGACGACAAGTGGAACATATCCTTGGTCATTTGTGACACTGATATTCCATAACGGTCAAGCAAGTCATGGTGGCGATCGTAAAATTGTCGAAGTGATGACTTCAACTTTACCAAAAGGAACCCTTGGTTCAGTAGCTTCTTTGTTAGCAGCAACCCAAGGAAATCCTGATAGGAACCACAAGCTCTGGAATATCGTATCAACTGAGAGATATATACTCCATATGCAGGTGCTGCTGGAATGTTGCTACATATAAATGGAAAGTTCAAAATGGGAAAATTGAAATCATCTCTTTTGTCGTAAAGTTTCTTTCTTAACCGACCCTCACTGTCGATTTCGAGGTGTAGGTCAAGGTATGAAGCAGACATATCTGCATTTGTGGTATCCTTTATTTCAAGCTCAATGGGATAGATGCGATCAACAAAATCACCAAACCTAGAATTATTTATTGAAATAACATCATCTATATAGCGGAACGTGAAATTAAAGGATCGGGCTAGCTTCTTTTCGTTTTTCTTGAGAAGCCCCTGTAACATTGGAAATATTTATGCATAAAACAGGGTTGAGTTATAACTGTGTGTATATTCATCTTTAACAATTCTACAACTATTTATTAACCAACTTACTATATTATGATTGTACATGCATATGTTTTATAAATCTCCTGGCAGGGCCATTACAGGATTTACGGGGCATGAAAACAGGGCCATTATGGAGAAAGTGGTCAATTATTAAAACAATGACCGCCAAATTTTAACACGTTACTTGAGTTTTGTTTCTTTCGTTTTTTACTTAAAGATCGTCATCTTTTTTTAAATAAACAACGATGGATTTTCTGAAAATCGGGATTGGTTAAATAGGCTATATATTTCGATTTAGATCACAGACCTTGGACACATAACATGGCCATTATGAAAACACCCATTTATTAATACTATAATAATGACTACCAGACTTATTAGGGGAGGAATATAATGAACTGGCCGATGAAACACTGGTCTTGAGTAGATGTCTTGACATATTTTATTACACTTCATGTGGGTATGGGGGCTCGAACCCAGGTCAGAAGTCAACTTCAAAGGACCTTAACTTGGCCATTCGATCATCAAACGCAATATAAATATAAGTTTGAACCGTAAACATGGAGAATGGATTTATACAAAAATGTCGCTGTATGCAATATACTATTTGAGGTTATTTATGTTGTAAAACATTAGTTTAACTTTTATTTTTAATTGATTTTATGTATTGACTGGTCTCTCGTCGAGTTATCAAACATTACACACTAGTTCTATTGTTATCGATAGGTATTCAAATTTTGCAAATACCTATTTGCCAATATTTAATACATATCATAAACATATACAAATACCGTATGTTCGCATTTTAATCATCAAGTGGGTAGACTTTACAAATGTCATATAAGAAATGCTCAAACAAGTTATTTTTATCTGAGTATAATGTCCTCCACATATATTCCATCATGTGTTTGTCAAATGTCTTTGCTCTGGTATGAGTCGTAGGGAGCTGTCGTTTTATACACCACCATCTATTTTCAATAAGATTTGTGCATGCTCCTGTACTAGGATCCACAAAGTTCTCACTGTGATTTACAGTTTCATGTTTAAAACGCTTCAATTACAAAGATTTATCAAGTGTTTGATCATTACCAGGTATGACCACCAAATTTATTGGCATTTGTCATCCAACTAATTGTAGCTGGATTTAGACTCAAATTTATGATACGATTTTTAGATAATGACTGTAATGTACTATGGAAATATATTTTTAAATACTTTTTATCAAAGATATATGATATGAAATTAGGGGATGAAATAATATATATGTCATTACCAGATAAAGCTATGTTATGTGTTCCAAACATTTACAGAGAAATGCTGAAATCTTTTAATAATATCAGAGAACATGTTATTTTTCAACATAGTATTGAAAACATTTATGATCAACCATTATTTTATAACCCTGAAATATTACATTGTGGAAAGATTATAATATGGCATGATTTTATAAAAGCTGGTATAGTACAATTGAAAGATATATGTTATGAAGTCAAGACAGGTTTTTTACCAAACAAAGCAATTGTTGAAATGATATGTAATATAGATAGTGATTGTGATAGTAATGATATTGTAAAAAGAATAGATGTACTTAAGTCTGCAATACCAGAAGATTGGACTAAAACTATTCAAACTGAAATACACAACAGGAAAAACAATAGAACTGTAGATATCAATGTAAATAGAGATAGTAAAATATTAGATTTCAAATTATGTACAACAAAACAATTGTATGTGATGGTTGTAGAAAAGTTATATGAATTACCAATATGTTATGACAAATGGAAAGAAATTTTTGATATAGAAGAAACTGAATTATATAAAATATGGACAATTGTTAATTTCCATTGGAAACCTTCTAAAATGATAGAAGTAGATTTTAAAATTGCACATCACAGTATATTTACCAATACTAAATTAATGAAAATGAAACTGATAGATTATGAAGAATGTGAAATATGTGAAAATGAAATAGAAAGTATTACACATTTGTTTATTTCTTGTGAACAACTTGTAGAATTTCATCAACACATTCAAGAAAAAATTGAAATTTTGTTTGAGAACTGTAACTCAGATAAGATGACTTTGGTAGTATATGAAGAAATATTTATGTTTGGACTCACAAATACAATGAAAGGTGTAAATGTAATATTTCTAAATTTCATGTTATCAATTGCTAGATATTGTGTATTACGAAGGAGAAATTTAGTTAAAAATGGACAGAACAATATTGACTTAATTAGATTATTTTCATATACTTTAAAACATTATGTTGTATATTTTTATGAATACCTATGTAAATTAAAAGATATGAGAAAAGTGTTTGAAAAGAACTTTCTGTCAGATAATACTATCGTACAAGAAACAAATGGTGTAATTGTTTTTAATATGTAGCACATTAATTAATTTAGGAGTAAACTTCGAATTACATAAATAGCATTATAACTGTAATATAACTATGTATTAGAAATTGTTTTTAATGTAATGTATATGAATTATTTTTAATAAAGATAAAAAAAAAAAAGTGCTGTTGGCTACAAACCTCAAGGTTTCGGGTTCGAGTCTCACTGTGACACCTGGCGTTTTTCAAGGTAAGTTTGGTAAAATAGAAGTCTAAAAGTTGTGAGAAATAAGGTAATGAATGGGATGATGAAAGAAATGAGGATGCCAAACTAGGTTGGGGGTACCAAAAAAGAATGGAGGTGTCAAAAGATATAAAGTAAAAATTTTTTTAACTTTTTTAATATTATCCCCCAAAAAGCCACGCCCCAATTTTTCTAATAGGCCCCTTAAAATAAACCCTTTTCAGAATCTTTTTTATCCGGGATTTAAATTCTTTTTAAGTGTGGGTGCCATATGGAACTCTTTCCGTTCTTAAAAATGACAAAGAGTAAAATTATGAAAATATACACCACAAAATGAGATCATGTTACCTTGCACACAAAAAAACCCCCAAAATAATTTAAAAAAACCTGTAATATCTGTGGCTTCATTGGAACTTGAATGTTAATTCAAAATTTTCAAAATATAGTGTCAAACACCGTCTTCATCCAAAAATGATTTGCGAATATGAATAATTCGTCTTTTCTCCAAATTTAAAACGAATTTAATTTACACAGGAATCGTACTTAATGAGGTGCAGTCATCGTGCAAGTTGCGGACTTGTAATATTAAATTTCCAATACAAACTGATAGATAGCTAAAATGAGAGAACGATGTTATGTTGGTATGACTGTTTTTTTTTATTTGGCCCGGGAGGGGGGGGGGGGGGGGGGGGGGGGGTGAATTGCATTTTAAATGTTTAGGTAACAACACTACTGTTATAGATTTAAAACAATAGTTTATTCCAGAATAGTATGTAACATGTATGTTTTTTCTCTCAAATACTACAATATAAATGTACATGTACTTACGACTTTGGCCACTTTCACTCAACAAGTAGAACAAAATAATGCTGATGTAATGATTGTGTTTATTTTTTATAAACAATATCACTAGAGTGTAAGTCAGTTACCGACTTCGATCTCGGGTTCAAGCTAGATAAACACCCTCGTCCGTGCTTTGAGCACCTCGACCGCTACGGGCTCAGGTGTTCATCTAGCTTGAACACCTCGATCTCAGTCGGTAACTATTACGTCATTTTTTTATGATTTTATATATTGACTGATCCCCTCCCTCTCGAGTTATCACATAATAATTTGTTTATTGATTTTATATATTGACTGATCCCCTCCCTCTCGAGTTATCACATAGTAATTTTTTCTATTGATTTTATATATTGACTGATCCCTCCCTCTCAAGTTATCACATAGTAAATTTTTTATTGATTTTATATATTGACCGATCCCCTCCCTCTCCAGTTATTAGAAATATAAAACCTTAAACTATGTCCTTTTTCTTTTTTGTGTATGTCTCATTTATCAGTCATGAATGTTTGTATTGTTAATGATGCCTCATGTGGGCCCTATGATTAGGCAATACAATATGTTCTATTCTATTCTCATATTCTCATAGTAAATTTGTTTACTGATTTTATATATTATGTATTATGTATTGAATGAGCACATCTTTCGTGTTATATATCACACATGTTATGCATGTAATTATTTCGAAATGCTTCACAATTGGTTGAACAAGGAAGTACAGACAGAACCATATGTATAATTTAAATTCTTCTTGTCACATAAAGAAAATCAATAATTAAATGGTTTATATGTAATAGTAAACCACCTTTTTATTCTTTAGTTGTATGGCTTTGAGTACCTATTAATCTATATCGTGATGTCTGTTCCATAAAAACCAACAAAAAACAAATATACACATACATGTATTTTCTTTCATTTTATTTTATAAAATTGTTGTTCTTGTTCGAAAATGCACATTTAAGTACATTTTAAAAACTTAGTTTAATTTACAATTTACATACATGTAGTCAGCAGGTGCGGATACAGGGGGAGGGGGGGGGGGGGGCGCACCCGGCGCGCGCCCCCCTAAAATTGGAAAAAATATTATTTTTTTGCGTAAAATCGTGATTTTTCACACGAAATACCCCAAAAATGTACGTGCCTCCTCCGCTCGGCGCAATTTTTTCTAAGTGCGCCCCCCCTAACTTGAAATCCTGGATCCGCCCCTGGTCAGTGACTGTGACAGGTCGGTAGTTTTCTCCGGGTATTCCGGTTTCCTCCACCAATAAAACTGACCGCCACGATATAACTGAAATATTGTTGAAAAGTGGCATTAAACACTATAAACCTAATCAAATCAAACCTACATACATGTACATGTGAACATACAAAACATGTTTTTATTTGATGTAACGGGGCCGTCGTGATCATATGGTAGTTGAATTTACAACTACTTGTACAATCAGTGCCTACCATCACTAAAGTTGTTCGTTCGAATCCCGTTCATGGCGAGGTGTACTCGATACAACATTATGTGGTAAAGTTTTTCAGTAACTTGCGACAGGTCGGTGATTTTCTCCCGATACTCCGGTTTCCTCCACCAATAAAACTGACAGCCACGATATAACTGAAATATTGTTGGAACTTCTCCAGTAGAGAAAAGAATTACAAAGGTATATTATTGCATTGAAAACTGTTATCTCAAAGTTTCCAAACTCTTGTTGAAAAGTAATCCTTTTCCTTCAGTTATTTCCCCTGGGAATGAGTCACACTGGAGGAGAGTGAGTGAGTGAGTGATTGTTGATTAACGGCAATTCAGCAACTTTTCAGCAATATCATGGCGAGAACAAGTTAATTTTCAATGAGATGATGATGAGGTCCGCTTTGTTCTAGAACAACACGCTGAGTTGGAATTTTATAGTGCTAGCTCACTGAAACAACAGTCCGCGGGTAGACATGCCGCTTCCCGCGGACACATTATTCTGATTCCGAGCCAACCAATCTTGCTCTTTCTCCTTAATGCTGCGTGCTTAACGGAGAAGCAACAAATACTAATTTTATAGTCTTTGGTTTGACCTGACTGGGTTCGAACCCACGATCTATCGCACTTGCGGCGAACACGCTAACGATTACGCCACCGATGCGGTTGATCACAGGAGAATAGGAATGTTTTATCATAAAGCTGTTGGAGGTAATATACAATTATCTGTCGTGAAAGTTTTCACTTTATGTCTACCCAGATCAGGCCTAGGTGTATAATATATTTGATACTGTCATAGGCTTTTCTTACATATCATATCATAACAAACTAGTCTGTAAGCAGTCCTTGCAGGCGTGAGGGTGGGGGATTGCATGGGCGTAGCTTGGGTTGGAATTTGACCGAGGCAGGGGACTGGGGACTCAGTCCTCTAGAAGCTATCGAGTTTTTTTTAGGGGGGGGGGGGGGGGGGGGGTTAAATTTGGTAAATTAGCCACAAGTAGGTTTTTTTTAATTGACATTAGAATATATGAAGCTATGCGTTCATCCCCCTAAAATGTTAATTACGCTCCTTACACTCCTACATAATATAAGAGTTGATTGACACACCAAGGGATCTTCAATTATGTTTATAAGATATATGCCTCAAACCTAACCCTTACTGTGACGTTCCGATAGTCATAAGGTTCAATAGTCCGAAGGTCCGATAGTCCGAAGGTCCGATAGTCCGAAGGTCCAATAGCCCGAAGGTCCGATAGTCCGAAAGTCCAATAGTCCGAAGGTCCGATAGTCCGAAGGTTTAATACATTTTCGCAGCTGTTAAGTTAATATATACATATATATTTATTATGAAACTACCCCTTTACATCGGGGGCGCAAACCGCCGGGGTGTAGGTGGCGCGTCTAACTACAGTTATTAAAATGTACATTTATTATGATAAAAGCACATGCAACAAAAATATGATAAGACATCTGCCATATATACACACACGTTATAAACTGTCCATAAACTCTCCATAAAACATCATTTATAATTATACTTAAAATATTTTAAACAGTAACACTCAATATTTCACTTCGTAATCTAAAACATGTTTCAATATACATTTTACCGATAAAATCATAAAATATTCCAATATCATTATTAAAAGCATATCCAATATCACCAACAATAAACTGTAATTTGGCACTAGGTGACTGTTCAATAAAGTCTACACCAATATAATAATCACTAGACTGTTTAGAAACAATATTAAAATATTCATCGCGAACACTAGACAGGACAGGGCAATTTAACAAAAAATGTGCGAGATCTTCATCTTTACCGTTATTGCATAAAAGGCATTTACTGTGTGCACTTAGGTGCATCCTGAACAGATATTTCTGAAGGGGTATGATTTTGGTTCTTGACAGTAGTTTCAGACGGGAGGCATAAAAATCATTATGGTTATTTAAGTAGTTTTGTTTGCCTAAACTAACAAAACACTGTTGATAGAAATCAAGGCTACTTTTAGAGGAGATTTCCATTAGTAACTTGTGTCTGGCCTGAGATCCATATAACTTGTTAAATTCCTTAATGTTTTTACCAAAATTTACGTCAGGCTGGTTTATTAAACTAGAAACATGTTCCTTGTAATTCCAAAAGCTGTCACCTTTTCTAACCATTTCATTAAATACGGATTTGCATAGTCTATTATCGGGAAGTTCTAAGAGCCTTTTATAATATGAGACCTTCTGTCTATTAATAAAGTTGAGAATATGTTCCCACCCCAGTTCTAGTAACAGAGCAGCTTTTGGTATATTCATTCTAGTTTTCATAACGATTTTAGCTGCCCTATATTGCCAGGATTCTAGCGCTTGTTTACACGTTTCGGAAAGAGGCATCCAAACAGCACAAGCATGGGTTAAAGATGGCCTCATAACCGAATTCCAAAGTGATTCACCAAAATTTATGCGATTGAAATCACTATGTTCACCAAGTAGACGGATAAGACAATTCAGCTGCTTATCTGCTTTTTCCTTAAGAAAACTATGCACGTGGAAGTTAGATTTTAAGGATCTATTAATGAAATAACCCAGATATTTGTACCGTTTCTTCGATTGGTTCATTTCCTAATTTCCAGGTACCTTCCTTGTTAATTTTTTTACCTGTTATTAAAATTTTAGACTTTTTAGGGTTGAATTTTAGGTTCCATTTGTTGGCAAAAGCGTTCGAAATATTTAAAAGCTCCTGTAACTCTTCGGGTGATTCGGCTATGAGGACAACATCGTCCGCAAATAAAAGACAATTTATCAATTTTGACGAAATATTTGCACCAATACTGCTATTTTCTAGCATGTTTGCTAAATCCGTCATTAAAATAGAAAAAAGGGTAGGGGACAAAACGCAGCCCTGTTTTAACCCAAGCTCTTGGTCGAACCAGTCGGATTCAAAATCACCAAATATTACCTTATTTTCATCCTTTTCATACATTTTTCTTAGTAGTCTCCAGCATTTCCCTTTTATACCATTTTCCCACAACAATGCAAAAAGGCCATCTCGCCAGACTCTATCAAAGGCCTTTGATAGATCCCAAAAAGCCAAAGAAAGAGGTTTTCTTGAAGATTTATATAGGGATGCAATACCCTGTAAAGAAAATATTTGGTCTTCAATTCTTCTATCTTTTCGGAAGGCACCTTGAGTTTCACCGAGTATATTGTTTGATTCTAAAAAATCTAAAATTAATGTTTCCAGGATTTTGGAAAAAACCTTGTTAACATTCGAAGTTAGAGTAATACCTCTATAGTTGTCCAAATCATATATGGATCCAGATTTATGTAATGGTTTAATAATACCTTTACACCAATCATCTGGTATCAATTCGAAATCTGAAATACATGTAAAAAGATCCGACAATGATTTTATCATTATATCCCCTCCATATTGTAGGAACTCATTTGGTATATCATCGATACCGGGAGCCTTACCAATTTTAAGATTATTTAATGCTTTCGTTATTGACTCTTTTGTGAAAACCATTGAAAACATATTATCTCCATGACTCAAATCGTTTTCCATTTCTCTAACAAATGTAAGCATATGCTCCATACGCCCTGGAGTAATATTTATGTCTGTACCAATTTTACTAAAATGTTCACTGAGACAGGTTTCAATTTATACCTTCTCTTCAAACATGACAGTTTTACTAACAGGGTCAATGATCTGGGAAGGGTTAATTGTAACACGAGGCCCCTTTAACATGTTCCAAAACATCTTAGATTTATTCTTACCCCCTCCATATTTATCATTGAAAAAGTTAATTTTATTATTGACTTGTTTATTAACAATTGCATCATGCAATTGTTTCTTCCGTTTTTGGTATAGGGCAGATAATTGCTTACCTAGTTCACTATTATATGGTCGTGTTTTGTTATGTAAACGCTGTAGTCGGTTAGCCTCCCGTCTACGCTTTAAAATTTTGTCTAGACCTTTATCCCAAAAATTCTTGTAATTTTTTAATTTAGGTACTTTCCTTGCGACGGATTCCGCAGCGGTATTTACGATGTACTTCCACGTCTCCCATATATCATTAACATTATTCGAAACGTTAGCCCAATTATCTTGGAAATTATCTTTTAAATTACACCTAAACAGTTCCCAATCGGTGTCATCAGTAAACTTCCAAAAATGCTTAATACTAGAATAGCTGTCCTACTTTTAAAAAATTTGGGTTATTTCCCTTAATTTAACACTGATGATGACATGATCACTGTTCAAATCAAACACACCCTTTTCATCAATTAAAACGGAACTAACATTAGTTGAAAGACCTTTAGACATTAGTACATAATCTATAGCTGATCTTTGATCATTGAGTATTCTAGTATAGAAGCCGTCGCAACAGTTAAATGTATTAACAATATCCAGTTCAGAAGCTTCACTGAACTGTAAAAGTCTAATACCGTTATAACTCTGATTATCTTTACAAAGTAACGATTTTCCAGTAATTTCGCATTGACGTAGGCTTTTACCATTAAAATCGCCCGTCAGGCATGTTTCATATCCATGCGATTGAAACACGGAACAGTTTTCTAAAAGTTCATAAAACAATAAATCAGTTTTATTTTTGTCGACTCCGTCGTTAGGGAAGTAGACAACTCCGACTGCGGTTTTTATCCCATTTATACGACATAAAATCCACAGACGCTCGAACGTATCGCATTGACTGTTGATCAGGTTATCATCTAAAATCTTAATGTCTGAATTCACACAAATACCAATACCCCCTTTACCATTAGATTGTGTTCTACACTTTCCAATCCAGTTAAAATCGCTATGAAGGTCTCTGGGTTTATCATTTCCCCTAAGAAAAGTTTCGCAAGACAAAAAATATCTACAGAATTGTCTGCTATATGTTTATTGACTTCATGGACTTTACTTTTCATGCCTCTAATGTTCAAAAAATTTATATTAAAATGCGATGTCGTTTTCTTTTTCTTACCTTTACCTGCCCTACGGTGGCGGCGGCAACCTTTCTTACGACCTTTACCTTTATCTAAATCTAAAAAATTGTACTTTATAGAACTATCACCATGGCCATGTACTTAGTATACCTTGCACATTTTAACAATGTGACCATACTCATGGCAACTGTCACACTGTATGTGAGTTCCATGTTTGCATTCAGAGTGAGTGTGGTTACGTTCCCCACAATACCCACAACATACATCATTACTACCCAGGTCCATTACATCATCCCTACTCATGTCCCATACATCATCCCTACTCATGTCCCATACATCATTCCTACCCATGTCCCTGTTTCTAATATTATAATATTCCATATTGTTTGTATTGCTTTGTTTGTGAAATTGTCCACGGTTTTCCCTAAAGGTAGGTCTTGTATCTGTTCTTTGTTGTGAGCGTCTCGTAATGTCACTATTAAAAGTAGACAGTATAGAGTTATTGATGTTGGTATGACGCCGCTTTGGCACCTGACGTTTCTGTTACTCTGAGATGGAGTTTTGGTTTTACATGTGATTCCGATGTTTTCTGCTAATTTGTACGATCCGGATAGGTTGAGATGTACGCCATCTTTATGGTATAATCTCATGTTAATGGATTTGTTCTTCATTCTACAACAAGAGTCATTGTCAACGAAATAAAGATTTTCGTCATGTGCCATTTTACTCAGAATTCTATTTCCAGCACTGATATGACCATCCTTATCATCCAGTCTAGGACATATACCAGAAATGACAACATTGTCACATGCGGACCTTGCAATTTCTACAAGTGCACAATATTCTTCACGGAAAGTATCTTTATCAAAATCATCACTAACACAGTCGTTACTGCCAACTTCAATGATAATGTTTTCAAGATTAGTGTTCTCTGGAAGATGTAAGATAGCAGATGAGATATCATTAACTTTGCCTCCGCGGATGCACACTGGGTCAGTGTAACACTCGAAGGGTCGCTTGTTAATGTCTCTGATAATTGAACTTCCTATCAGAAGCGTGCCTTTGGGTTTCCGTACATCACTATTTTCTGTTGGTGTACTGGTCGACAAATGTAATTCTTCACATACATGTATCTCAGTATCCTGATTATTGGTGGATATAGACTTAACGGAGTCTCGAAGTCGTTTGTTTTCTGCTTCCGTTTCATGTATTCGCACTATTTTAGCTGCTGTATCTCTGACCAGACCCATGTTATTTTTAATTACGGCGTCAAGTTGTTCACTTATTTTGAGAACGGTCCTGGGCAGTTCTCTGCATGTAGGACAAACCCAAAACCCGATAGTCTCCTTTTCGGATAAATTTACACAGGTTACATGCAACCACATTTGACACCATGAACACTGTATTAGACTGCGTTTACCAGTACCTTTACAAATACATTGCACGTCTGAATTGGATTCGTTATTTGTTTTTTTCAAGGATTTTGAGGATTTTCCTGTCTTTGCTTTCTTTTTCTTAGCATCAACTTGTTCATTATCTATGCTACTTATATCAAATTCTGTCATCTGTGAGGGGGTTTCTTCGTTATTTATTTCCTTTTCAATCGTCAAACTATCATTCAGAGTGTTTGCAGAAACCGTTTCATCAATATTTTCATCTCCGAGATCGGAGGGCTCATTGATAGTTCTACATAATTCTGATAGATCTAGATCATCTACTTGTGCAAGTAAGGCATCTGTTTTTGTGGTAGATGTATATACTGTTTCCTCTGTCTTGTTCCTTGTGCTATTTCGTTTGCGCTGGCCAACAAGTTTCTGACTTTCATTGTTTAGGGCATTCGAAATATAATGACAGGTTGAACTGATTATTGTATCGCTAATATCGGGTAGTAGTTTTTTCATCTGAGGGATCATCATTTCTTTATACGTGTGTTTATTGAAACTTTTAAGTTCCGTTAGCGATAAGCTTTGGATCATTTCCATATATTCACTTTTGATTGAGTTTTCAATTGTCAATATTCTTGATCTTGCCGCTGGCGATAAACGGAACAGTGCACCGTCGTCAGATCCAGACATGCTTAAATGATTTTGGGTCCAAAGTCCAACTTGGATTTTTCTGACGTGCGTTCACTTGGGTATGTAGTACGAATAGTCTAATGAGTTGAGTTCACTGTTGTGTAATGCAAAGTTTTATACTGATCTATCATCGAAAATAGAATTACGCAAAATCACATATATGAAAAAATAGAGACAACTCACGGCTAGAGAATACTAAAATATCCAATAACTAACAAAAATCCAGTATCCAGAGATGAGAATTATATATGATATTCACAAAAGTTTTGAGAGCTCGTTGAGTGTCAAAAACATATATAAACATATATATGTGTTCAAAACATATATAAAAATGAGACAGCATTCCGTATTCCGTTTCCATAATCCGTGCGGAATTCCGTTTTCCACGTTTAGCAAAACCCAATAAATATATATATATATATATTTCTTATTGATGGTTATGAATTCGGAAAAATAAATCCTTGATGATAAACATTTAATGTGTTTTATATAACTTGCATGTCTCTTTCATGTATTATATTATACGGAAGTATCATATCATAGAACCTCTCTGTTTTCATTATAATGGATCGGCAGGCGTATCTTTTTTACTTCAACAATGCATTGCTTTGGACAATTTTTTGGAAGGTCATTCGGACTATCGGGCCTTCGGATTATTGGGCTTTCGGATTATTGGGCATTCGGAATATTGGGCATTCTGTCTATCGGGCCTTCGGGCTATTGGACCTTCGGACTATCGGGCCTTCGGACTATTGGGCCGACACCGTCTAGGTCATTCAGACAGATTGCTAGTTGATAGAGCGAGCCGGTTACATTGACGACCGACGGACCAAGGTTAGTGTTAATGGATAGAAGAATGAATAGAAACTACGACGGATGTACAGACGAGTATTCATTATCTCAAAACCTGTTAATGGAAAAAGAAAACAATTTTAAAAACAAAACTGTTACTTGTTTTATCTGCACATACACAAAAATATTAAGCTTCAAATGTCACACTAACTAGCAAAGATCTAACAAATATACTAATCAAACTTTAAAACCATATTTGAAATGTTGATGTCTGTACATAATACTATGAATGTCAGCAAAGTAATTTACAAGTGCAGAGAGCCAATTCTTCTATTACCCGTATCGAATTTGTCTAGTATTTTGACCCTGTCACTAGTGGAGCAGGAACTGCTCACCCTTCCGGAGCACCTGAGTTCACCCCCGGTTTTTATTTTGGTTCGTGTTACTCGATCTTTGGTTTCATATGTATGTTTTGTAGATCGTTGTTTGTCCTTTTGATAATTTTCTTTTGGCCATTGTGTTGTCTGTTCTTCGATATACGGATCCTGATTAACCATTTGGTATCTTCAAACTCTTCTTACGTCTCTGTGAATGTGCAATAATGCTAGTCCGTTTAGTCTGTACTCGACCAGTGTTGTTCTGTTCCATTACTTTAGATGCTTCAAGGTAGAAAAAGATCGTTCACATGGTACGTATCCTATTGGAATGGTTAGTAGAATGTGGAAGATTTCGCGAATGTTTGGGTAATAATCCGGCTAAAATGAAAGCAACGAATAGGGAGGATGGCTTGTCTTTAAGATCTTGACGGAACGTACTCCAGCGGTGGATTTCCCGTTGAAAAGTTATATTTTGGGGTAGGTCGGCACTGTACCAGTCAAATACTCTCTCAATTTCTGCTGGTGTGATTGTTTGAAAAGTCAGTTAATGGTTGTGCTTTTCCATTATTAATTTGTTTACATTTTCTTTTTACCGAGGCAATTACCTCGGTTGCCTCAATGGATGCTACGCCTTTGGATTGGAAGGGGCCTCACAAGTGCAGAAGCCTAGGCCCTCTCTTTATCTAAATCCGGCACTGACTCAGATCATATGGACTTGAAGCATTACCATATATTATTTTCCTCTTTGTAATTTTTCGTTTAGTGGTTTTTCCAAATTTACACAGGGTTTTTCACAATATACTGGAGTTTCTTTTTTAAATATAGTGCAAAGTGTCTATTCAAATTTGCTTTGTGTTATAGTATTCTTATAGCAATATCACCGCCACGATACAACTGAAATACTGTTGAAAGTGGCGTTAAACACCATCAAACAAACAAACATATAGCAATATTATTGATAGGAAGACAACAAATATAAGAACGACATACAAATATATGATATACATAAAAAAGGAAGATCAATTTGTAACATACATGTATAAGAAACAAAAACAATAATTTTTTAAGGAAATAGATACATGTATATGTAAAATTGGTAATTTTGATTGATAATATGCTTATAAATGTATCCTTAAAAGTTACCCACTATGAATATACCTCAGGTGCAGTAGGCCCTATATGTAGATCTACATATATGTTATGATGTGTATCCTTTTTACCTCCATTATAGGAGATGTCTTGTTATTTGTCGTAAGTCGTAACTCTTACGATTGGGCATGAAGGACCCTTCCCGAGCACCTGGGATTTTTTTTAAAACAATTTTCTTCCCTGGTTTTTACCGAAAAATATAATCTGACATGGTAACATCTTGAAAAAATTAATATGGCCCACCACTTTGCCTTTTTGAAAAATAGAATTTTGCCAATACAATTTTCCTGTATAAAGTATATTAGAAAAAAATTCTGGTCTGCAAAGACGTCGCGCAAGGTGTTGCGTTTTTAACGAATTTCAGAATAATTTGTAATCATAATAAGAATATACAGTACCCCTGCCTGTAAATATCTACAATTTATATATCATGATATTCGTTGAATATAGCAGATTAAGTTTAATAAAATGTTCTTCTAATTAAATAAAGCATAATTAAGATTTATGAATATTAAACAGTCATACACGTATTTTAAGTGCCTGTCACGCGTAACATTTTACAACCTTTACTCCTATATCTGTGTAACAAAAGTATAGAACCCGTCGTCGAATTTTCGTGAAATTTTGTACAACACTTTCATATGACGGCATAATAGAAGGGTCGACATCATTTTAGATTTGGACGCCAACTACGCCATGTCCGATAAAAAATCTACAATGTAAAATTCTGTCACAATTGATGTACTATGAGTGACAAAGTGGAAACAGATGACAAATAAGTGATCAAAAAGTTTTCAGTAAGTAACCAAAATATTATGTAATAATCCTTTTGTGATGACAAATTATTCAGCACAACTATTTGAAAAATGGTCAAGTATTTATTTTATTAGAGCATTTTAAAGACGTCAGTTAGAATTGTCCAATGTGTGAATTTAATCTGTCTTAACGTTAAGTATCGAAATTCACGCGTATGAAAAATACCGTATCTGATAATGAAGAAATAAATAAAATGACTGAAATACGTCTTTTTTGTCATATATCATGATATTACAATGACTTTTGATTTCCACAAGAAAACTGCATAAAAAAATATACGTTATACAGAAATGTCCAATGTTACATTTTTCAACCAGAAACGTCATTCAATGTCTTCGCATGGTAGAATGAAATCCGACATAGCATGTTGAATTGTCCACGTACAAACAAAAGAAAATCATTCTCAAAATACGTTTTTGATCTACATTGTATAGTTGAAATTTCTTTGGAATTGACTGTAAAAAGAAAAAATTACAACGTAAAATGCTTGTCTCATACAAATGTCCAATAGTCTCATTTTTGACGTCAAACGTCATTAAAATTTAAAATCTAAAACCATATGGTAAAAATTATACGATCATAAAAAAATAATTCACGTCAGAAAAAAATATGAAAACATTTTAGAAATACGTTTTTTGTAATTCTTTTTCGATGCACTTCAAAAAACAAAAAAATATACCAGAAAATGCTTGTCCCAAAAAATGTCCAATTTAAAGGTAACCATTAGCCATGAATTTCAATATTTGAATTATTCTAAACACTAATGGTTCAACTTATTACAGGATAAACCAGAAATAAGAATTCATATCACTGCTGTTCACGATTGCCAACATCTGCTGTCAGTGATAGTCAGTTTCAAAATAATCTACTGTCCCCGATAGCCAAAACCATTGGAATGAAATTGCGTATAATATTCTTACTACATAACACTTCGAGTTCCCGTTGTACAGGAAGGTAGAAGAAACACTATATTTTTCATGTATATGATAGAAACTTCGGATATTTTCCGTTCCGGACCGCGTTTACACTCCACCTGTAGTAAACAATTTCCTAGTGTTATTGTGTTCTTAAACAATAAAATAATGATGTGTTAATATTTTATTTTAAATCACGCAAGTAATAAATTACATACATGTATGTAATATAAAAATTAAGGACTTTTTACTCTGTCAATATGTTATAAAAAAAAGTCCATAATTGATCAATATATATATTAGGGAGTGGATGTGGTCGAGTGGTCTAGGGCGCTGGACGTAAGGCTAAGCGAATGGTGCTGCAGTGTATCAATGGTGTGGGTTCAAATCCCGTCGAGGGAAGAACAAAAATTGGACAGCTCTAAAATCTAATTCTAACACTGTTTGGTTTAATTTTCAGACGTACATATATATATATATTGCTTTATATAATTTATATTATGCAATTGCTATGTTGTGTGTTTCCTTATATGATATAATTGATATTTATGAATATTATTGTTAATTTGCTGTATAAAAACCTCATTAACTTATTCATAGCTTTATTTTCTTGTTCAGAAAATCCAACTACCGAATCGCATCGGTGGCATAAGATCGTGGGTTCGAGGCCCGGTGGGGGTCAAATCAAAGACTATAAAATTGGTATTTGTTGCTTCAATCCATGTTCAGAATCTGCTCAGAATTTTCAGTAATGTTCAGAATCTGTTCAGAATTTTGAGTAATGTTCAGAATCTGTTCAGAATCTGTTCAGAATTTTCAGTAATGTTCAGAATCTGTTCAGAATTTTCAGTAATGTTCAGAATCTGTTCAGAATTTTCAGTAATGTTCAGAATCTGTTCAGAATTTTCAGTAATGTTCAGAATCTGTTAAGAATCTGTTCAGAATTTTCAGAATCTGTTCAGAATTTTCAGCAATGTTCAGAATCTGTTCAGAACCTGTTCAGAATTTTCAGTAATGTTCACAATCTGTTCAGAATTTTTAGTAATTTTCAGAATTTTCAGACTCTTTTCAGAATATCTAGCACAAAAACTGGTCTGTTCAGAATCTCTTGACTTTATAGTGGGCCTTACTTGTGGTACATCCAAGATATTTCTGTATCTAAAGTAATATTTTGAAATTTTAGTATGGAGTAAATTTTGTAAACATACAGGAGCCAAATTGTGTAGAATTTTGTAAGTCTCAAGTGCCATTGTCCTGATACGTCTCACTTGTAGGATGGGAACCTTTGCATTTTCAAGCAAAGTTTCAGAGGAGGATGAATAATCATCATATACAAATCGCAGAGATCGCTCTTGAATTCTTTCAAGTTTTTTGGATTTTTTTTTCAGTACAAAAATGCCATGCCAAAGGGAAAAAATTAAAATTACTTAATATAAAAGTATGAAAAATGGTAAGTTGATGATGAGATTCATTTTTTTCTGCAATGCCAAATAAATAATAATCTTAGAAATGTTTTAATAAATAATATTAAAAAGTATCATGCTAATTTCAACCAACTGGACTTTTTTTTCCTAAGTAAGAATTATATTAATTCCTGATCAAGAATTTTTGCCCAGTGTTGACTATATAAAGTAATCGTTAGAATTGCGAAAATGAGGTTCACATTGGTCAATGTATAACTTTAACTATGAATATATGACATTTCTTTATGTTGTTCATGTATATATGTTTTGTAATGTTGTATTGTATTGTATTGCTTTACCCGCAAGGGTTTTATTTGCAATAAAGATTATTATTATATTTAATGCCACTTTCTACAATTATTTCAGTTATTTCGTGGCGGTCAGTTTTATTGGTGGAGGATACCGGAGAAAACCACCGACATGCTGCAAGTCACTGACAAACTTTATAACATAATGTTGTATCTAGTACACCTCGCCATGAGTGGGATTCGAATTCACAAATTTTCAGATTAGGTTAAATAACCTCTATCTATTTTTATGCAAATTCATATTGGTCATCTCATGCACAAGTATTAGAATTACTTTTTGAACCCTTTCTGCTTGTGTCATTTACTTTACTTAGTATTAATTTATCTTCCATTTTACAGTGAGTACCAGTACAACAGAAGAAACATTTATACTATTGTCTGAATTCTACACACCTTTGCTTAAACATGATGGATTTTTTAACAAAAAGGAAATAGCAAAAGCAAGGATACCAATCTATGAAATGATGACAAAACATCTCTCCGATATGCATGTTGTTTCTACAGGAAGTTCAGTTGGTGCCTCAATTTTATCAGGAAGTGATGTTGATCAGATGTTTGTTGTCGAAAACATGACTATCTTTGAAGAAGTTGATATTGACGACCGAAGTAAATATCACTTTCAGATTGAAACAGACAAAGATCAACCATGCTATGTCAAACTTGTACTGAAATCAAAGCTTGATCAACCAGATATGGATCATATCATGACATTCTTGGAAAAGGTCGAAGGGAGCCTCTATCTCTCAAGTGAGAAATACAGAAATTTGAAAATTATTCCTGATTCTTCAAAATGGAAATCATCGTATGGATCTGCATCTAATTTTGTGGAACATGGACCATGTGGAACTTCAATTTGATAATAACAGCCAAAAGACCATTGATCTTGATATTACAGAAGGCATCCCATGTACCGAGTGGCCAGTTGCAGCTCAGGAGTGGGTTACTAGACAGCGTATGAATGGCTGGCCTTCAAAAAGTATTTTAAGTCAAGTAAGAATCCTGCCAATTTATGTTGTTCCAGTAGGAAATCACGAGTCTGGACAATATTCTTTGGAGTCGAGATTGTCATTTATCAGCATTGAAAGGGAGCTTGTTTGGAGTTTTAATGAAACTCAGTGTCATTGTTTTTTCATACTCAAATACATCACTAAATGTAACTTTGAACCACTGGCACCAGAAGAACTAAGCACATATCATATAACAACAATTATTTCTGGCTATCAGAAGAAAGTCAAATGGAATGGAAACCATCAAATTTAATCAGTCTAGTGTTATTGAGTCTTGAAAAACTGAAAGATGCCATTTCTCAGAAGGTTCTCAAGCATGACATCCCTAATAATCACAAGTTATTTCACAATAAATTTACAACGTTAGATCTCCGCAGGACCATTGTTGACAAAATTGATAGCTTGACGAACCATTTTATTTCCAGTTTACTAGAATGTCAATTACCATTCCAAGAAGATAATGAAGAGAGAATTAAAGTTGCAGAATATTTAATGAAACAGGATGAAAATGCACCCAGTTTGTTAGAACTGTTTGAGGACGACACAGATAAAATTAAAAATGACGAACATTGTCGTAAATATTCTGCTATATTTAGTATTATAATATCCATCGTCAGAAACCCTATAAATGGAACAAAATTAACCGAATTACTAGATATTATTAATGAATCGGTCAATGTTTCAAATTTTGAAATAGTTCTTGTCACGAAAATGTTTGCTGTCATTAGATTATCGATGCTTTACCATTTAGACTATATGAATATAGCAGACCCAAGTCCAATTTATTTTGAGGGAGGTATATTTAAGTCGGATGTCATCGATTCTTCTAATCCAAATGAAAAAATCGTAAGGCTTGAAGCTGCAAAATGTGCATTTGAACTTGGATGTATGTTGGATAGCATGTCTGGTCATCTGTGTTATATAATGTTTTTACTCGTACAGAATGATTTAGATCAAATGGCAGAAGTAATGAATGAACTATTGGAGAAAAATACATTACTTATATATGAAGGGCTTTGTTCTCCAAGAAAAGGTGTGAACATTTCCGATGGAGACATTTCTCAAGTGAATGACATTCCTGATAATGTACATAATGACCCGATCCCTGGTCCCATCTGTAATGTACATAATGACCCGATCCCTGGTCCCATCTGTAATGTACAGAATGACCCGATCCCTGGTACCATCTGTAATGTACATAATGACCCGATCCCTGGTCCCATCTGTAATGTACATAATGACCCGATCCCTGGTTCCATCTGTAATGATGTCATCTTTATAGGAGATGATGTACGCTGTGTTCCAGATCCCATCAAATTTGAATATGAACTAAATGACTATACAGATGAAGGTTTTTATTTTCTATACCATCCTGCAGTATTTGCCTACTTCTTGGCTTTTGAAATGCACCACAGACTAAACTAGAGATTCCCAGGAGCCTGTAATCGCTCACCTGGTTTTTAATTTGACATCTAAAGTTGATAGAAAAAGATCATTTCAACTCAAATTTCTGAGCAACAGATTTTGATGTGATTTTTCTCTCTCATAATATTCCTAAACGGAATAAACTGGCAGAACAAAATCTCCCAGAAAATCCCATAATGTATGTTAAACTACAAATTGCCATGTAGCTGCAGCTGAAATGTCAGTTCATTTTGATGTGTAATAAAACAGAAATTGATAACTAAAGAAATTTCCATTTTTTGTAACAGCAGCCATTTTGAATGGAGGACGGGGCTGTCGGACACAATGCAGAAAGGGGAACACTCAAGGACCATCCCAGCCAAATTTTCGTTAATTTAGTTTAGCACTAAGCAGTTTCAGAGGAGAAGATTTAAATGTGATCTTTTATCAAAATATGTCTAATTTGTATGATCGGTATAAATCCGTTGAAAGAAAAATTTCACAGAAAAACCCAAAATATTTGTTAATCTACTCATTGTAGCTGCAGTTAAAATTTGAGCTCATTTTAATTTATAATAAAGCAGCAATGGACAATTGAAGAAATTTCTATTTTTAGTAACAGCAGCCATCTTGAATGGAAAGCGGAGCTGGCGGACACAATTTTGAAATGGGACTACCCAAGGACTATCCCAGCCAAATCTGGTTTAATTTGGTTCAGCGGTTTCAGAGGAGAAGATTCAAATGTGATATTTCATCAAAATATACCTAATTTGCATAATCGGTAAAAATCGGCTGAAAGAAAAATTTCACAGAATTAGTACTTTGAACCATGGCTTCAGGTGCCAATGTAAAAACTTTGATTTTTTAACTTGTGTAAATAATCATTTGATTTGTGTATTTGTTTGGCCCTTATTTTTGAACAGTGAAAATTAATATTTATATAATTTGAACAGTTAATTATATTATATTAATCATATACAAAATTTCTGTATTTCATATATGCCAAAATAAAATATTTTATTTACGAATGATTACTATACGCCACGTAATCCTGGTCAAAGATGCTTGGGTTTTGTTGTCCACTTGTAGATAATATTGGAATATGCTCTAGATGTATATGTTCATGAGAATATATCAAATTTGATTTATACTGGAATTAATTTTTGGTGTACATGTTCATGAGAGTTTAAGTTTCGAAGTCCAATTACACAAAATATATAGATACATAATACTAAAATGAAACAAGCGCGACAAGTATCAGCCAAGCGACGATAGATGTCTCACACAGATTGACATATCTTTGTAATAAGATGTAAATGATATATAAAAAATAATAAAATATTTTCCACGTATTAAAATAATGCAGATACTTAAAAAAAGACTATCAGTTAATTCACATACACATTCCTAAAAGAGCATATTGAATGACTACCATTCACATAATTTTAAGACACATACAGAATACTTGCATTCACATGAAAGGACAAACCA
This sequence comes from Bathymodiolus septemdierum, assembly GCA_963383655.1. NCBI lineage: Eukaryota > Metazoa > Mollusca > Bivalvia > Mytilida > Modiolidae > Bathymodiolus > Bathymodiolus septemdierum. The sequence goes on along the minus strand of OY726529.1, from coordinate 60,303,109 downwards.
GAATTCCAAATTTCACTAAGTAAATTAAATGACTAGAATAGAATGAATATGTTTTCTGTTGGCAAAATAACCAAGTATTGGTTAATATTGTTTAAAATTGAAGTTAAATTGAAGTTAAAAAATTTATTTTATTTGTTCCAATGACTGGAAAAAAGTTAATAAATGGGCACATTTTGAAAAATTCTTTTCTGTAAAAGAAAATTTATAAATTTCGGCATTAATATTCATAGATAAAAGATAATTATATTTCTCATAAACAACAGGCAACATAAGTACCTTTTTATCTAAAAAAAAAAAGCATGAATAACAAATTCAACAACATGTTGGAGTGTATACAAGTCTAAATGTCTGTAGAAACTTGTTCAACAACTTGGTTCTGGTTCAATATATCTATAAGAAATTGAAAAGTTTGAGATCTTGTTTCAGCTCCACTTTCTGACCTAGAAAATGTGTTACAACTGTTATAACAATATGTACCACAATATAATTTATCTTCTGAGCCAAATTCTTTAAAGAAATTTAATTCATTCTTGAAATGTTTAAGACAAGTCCTGGTTTTCAATTGAAATTGAAATAAACCTTTTGACTTTCAGATGAAGTTTCACAAATTACACAATCAAAAAGTTCTTTTCTGAATGACTTTATTATAATTTATGACACAAGGTGGGTGTAAATGCTTGACACGAACTAAATATGTAGCCTTATATGTTAATCTAGAGTGAATTTAACATAATCTTTCACCATTCTCTGCATGACAAGATAATACATTATAATGCAGACCTTTTTATTTCTAAAATGTATTTATTAATTATGTCAATATTTTGACATGTCCATTAAATGCCATGGAACGAGTCAACGAAAATGAAAGATTTGTTGTTAAAAATGGAATAAAATGACTCTATATATGTGTGACTATGATTGGTCAAGTGGTTCTTTCGTGTTTAAACGTTAGAATCTCGAAATATAGTGCTTCTTGTTTACATCCAAATATGGAATTCTAGTGACGAATGATGGGGAAATATGCAAATAATCCATACTCTAATACGTGATTCTAGCTATTTTTACCAAATTTATTAATAAACAGCCAATGGGATGCAATTGTTCCACTTAGTTAAAGAGTCTATTTTTAGCGCCATTTTTTTTTACAACATTTCATCAGCAGCGGTATCCCGAGTTCCAACGTTGATTTCAAGCAAACGATATCATAAATACACGTATTCACGCGTCAGTCACGTTACAATTTTATTTAAAAAGTGGATTCAATAAAAATGAATACTTCTTTCAGTTTAATTTATGAAGATATTCAGTAAAAACACATGGGGTGTCGACGTAAACAATGCATGGCCGCTCACTTGTAAAGCGTCATGTCTAAAAAAAAAATAGAGTTACGTCCCTTGATTTCGGGATTTGACTTTGCATTGTTGGAGGTACGGAATCTGTGCGTGGCTTCCCGACTGAAATGCGTGTGTTATTCACTACACTTATTTCCGAGTTACACAATATAGTTTTGAATATTTCCTCGTTACATATATATTAAAATAAGTAAACCTCCTCTCTTATGATACAATATTTTTCGTCAGAATTTATTTGGATTATATCCTGACGATAAAACATGATAGCTAACTACAAATATTATGATCTGAAGGGTGGGGGAATTACCTAAATGTCTACATACGACCAGTTTTATATTTATATAGAAAAGGGCCTAAAAGGCGTAATTCTTATCAGAATGTCGGTCAAGTCCACAGGATTCACATCGTAATAGTTGATTGATATTTATAAACTGTGTAGTACTAACGGGTAATATATTAACATTCGAGTAATCTACTTTAAAGAGCATCAAAATATATGTGTGGTTTTTTTTCTATATTTTTGCCATAATTTTGCATAATGTAACATATATTTCAAGGTTAATCTTCCATTGTTTTGACTGAAGAAAAAAGACAAATGATCAGAAAATAGCACTATTGATGAAACATTCAAATTTTAGAAATATTCTTTGCTTTTGAATAATTACCTACTACTAGAATGTTGTGAGTTCGAATCCCGCTCGATGCAACAAATAAAACTGACCACCACAATTTAACTGAATTCTTGTTGAAAGTGACGCTAAACACCATAACCCTAACCTACTTTCATACCTTTTATTTGCATGACAGTTTTGGAAAGTTGCCCCGCCCCATCCCCACCTCACCCTAGCATATTTTATTGGTATAACCGGCTACTAAGGTTACCCACATATATAAATAAAACAGTTACAAATGTAAATATATTTACCAAGAAAAACATGCAAAAATATCTATGACATTCTTGTTACACAAACACATGTGTCCTAGAAACAAACAACTCAATTAAGATTGAAGCTTAAATTCAATTATGTATTAAAAAAAACCAATCTACATACAAGGAAACAATACACATTGAGATAATAAACGTTAGCGAATACCGAAGGGGCAATCAAAAATGAACAATCCAGAGAAACTGGCAACATAAGGAACACAAGACCGACAAAGACAAACAAAGCAAAAACACAACACAATATGTTTTGGACACCACTATTCGCAAATCAAACAAAATTAACGTAGAAAAACCATGAGCCCTCCTACAAACAACTGATTGATTGATTGATTGATTTTTGGTGCTTTACGCCACTTTCAGCTATATCATGGCGACCAGTTTTAGTGGTCGAAGAAGCCAGAGAGAACCACCGACCATGGGCAAGCAACTGGTAAACTTTATCACTTGCGCTGTGAGTCGAGTGTACCTTTTTTGTAATTTACAAAGCCGGGCGCGAACTCACGCCGCATTGGTGATAGGCTTGTATGAGTTGTTGGGTAATCCAACTACCTAACTCATTGAGCCACCCGGGCCCTCAAACAACTGGAGGTAAAGATGAACCGAACACCGTTTTTATGTAGAATTCGTAACGTAAAGACACATAATAGGACAACACAAAAGACTATATCTAGAAAAGCTACCTCAACAGTGAGGCGGAAAATTACATACATTGTACCAAAGAATTTGGCCCGAAACGGGGTAAAATATATATATGCATGCTGATTAAAATGTTATATTTGCGTGATAATTATTTATACAATGAAAGACAAAAATATATGTATGTAGCTGAAATATACAGAAAGTGCTTTAAAATATTAATACAAAGAGATTGGATAAGATTGAAAGGGGGAAAAATATTATGTGAGCATGTCAGGGAGTAATTATTTGACTTTTTATTGTAATGATGGAGCAGGACACAACGCGTACACTGCAACAATCACAAATTATAGGAACAAACAAAAACACGTCTGCTGCCATAAAATAAATCCGGACAAAGTACAAACGGAGATAACTCTTACACAAACTTACGGGACCATACACACAGCTACATAATAATATGATGAAGATTTGGACCGATTGTTTCTGGGATGTATTCACTTTAACTCCTATAAATGACAGTACGCCAGCGATGCCTGCATCGTCCATACACTGGTATGAAATAAGAGTAACATCAAAATATTATTTTGCCGGCTAGCCCGCCGAGTACGATGGACGCCGGATTTATTAAATATACAATAAACTTTCACAGTGCCAAATTCATGTTATTCAATGTCTACCAAGAAAGCTCTTCCCCGTACCAACGGCCAAGGCACGCTCAGGCAAAAACAGAGATAAATCTTAATATTATAAGGAAAAAGCTCTGGAAACCTGTGTTCTCGAGCAAAAATACCTTTCGACAGACCGTCTGCTAGGGACAACGCGAGAACTTGCGTTGATTTTGAATATGTGAAGCTTTCCTTACAAAATTATTTACAAAATAATTCCTATATATACAATTAAAAAATTAAATGCTCTCTAAAGTTAACAAAAAATACCGAATGACTCCAATGACCCATAAATTAAAATGAACTTTGACATGTACACCATGGAACGGCGGCTAGAAATGACTCTACCTGTGCAAACTAACTTAAATACCTCAATCGGGTCCACCCGATTGGTCACATTCACGGAACATACCGTTAATACATACATTTTCCCGCTTTTACTACCGAACCGCGGGAAAATTCATATATCCAAATGTAACACGAAAACTTGTTGTCTTAGAGTTGCATACTGGGGACAATCTAATAGGAAGTAGGATACAGTTTCAGTTTTCTACAAGGATTCTAATAAAGAGGTGTGCGTTTAAAACACTACAATTCATAGAGTTAGGGTTCTAGTGTTCAACGCCATTTTCAACAATATTTCAGTTATTCTAGTGACGGTCAATTTTATTGGTAGAAGAAACCAGAGTACCCGTAGAAAACCGTCGATCTGCTACATGTAACTGACAAACTTTATCACATGCTTTATTCGAGTACACCTCGCCATGCGCGTCAATTCAAACGTAATCTCGCGTGTAATATCTGACCTAACCTACACCCAACATAATAATGGGCTGGAACATTAGTATTTTGAGTGTTAATTTGAGATTTAAATTGAGTTAGTGTTTCCGAAATACGAGTGGTAATTTAATTTAATTCTTTATTTATTTCATGAGGATTACATACAGCCAGACGCTACGAGTGGTAATTATATATAAGCGGTAAATCATTCCATGTTTTTATATTGAGGACAGAAAATATTCAGAATAAAGACTAGTTCGACATATTATATTAACAATATTGTTTATTTTTTCTAGTATTATGGCTGTTTCTGGTACCTACATTTTTTGGAATTACTACGGCTAAATATTGGGGTGTTTTAGTATAATTAACTTTATGAAAGAGAACAATTTCCTCTATCTTTCAATTTTCCCCATTAAATATTCTCTAATTTGTTTTTTAAATTGTGTTTTTGGTTATCACATATAACATCAGCGTACTCCATTAAAGGTTTAATAAAAGTAATATAAATCTTTTCTAGCGTATCTATCAAGAAATGCCGTTGATTTTCTCATTATATAGGTTTGTTTTACCATTGTAGTTAATATGATAATTCCAGTGGCCGTTATCTGAAATTATTACAACTATGTATATTATAAATGTTTGTGAAAGTTCACGGAGATCTTCATCGTTCATTTGTAAAGGGAGTGATATATGGCTTGTTTCTCTTACTAGAAATAACGATAGTTTCAGCTTTACTCGGTTTAAAATTTACCAGCAATTTTTCAAACCAACGTTGTATTTGATTGAGATCTTGGTTCAGGAGGACACCCCTAAAATTTCACCCTTGTCAGGTCCACTCCTAAAACTAGCCCCACTGTGCCACACATGTGAATGTATATTTCTTCCGCATGATATTTATTCTTACCAGAAAGAATATTATAATAATAAACATTCCACAGTCAAAATATTATGTAATTATTCTTCTTTATCCATAATATTTTTTCCTTATTAGCAGAAGACATTTTATGGAACATCCAACACATTCAAACATGGCCTGGATGAAATATTATGAGTAGTCGTATAATATATTTTCCGGTACTCATTCTCATACATACATTACACATACATATGCTATCCTTTAAAAAAATTTCCATATTAGTTTATTGAAGGACGTATATGAATTTCGCTTTAATATATATTTGAATTCTACAAATGTCATGTTGGAATTTTACATATACGAAGATTTTAACATGCATCTTTATAAATTTTTTCATTTCAATATATAAATAATTAATTAAATAAATGCATGCAAGTCAAAATGTAGCAAATGTACATCTAATTCAGTTATATTGGCAAATAATAATTTGCATCGGTAATTATGTTATATGCACAAGTTATAATATTATACCCACAATTTATAATATTATTTCCACAAAGTAATTATATCATTTTCATCTGTTATAATATTATTTCCACATGCTATAATAATATTTCCAATGGCAATTATATTATTTCCAATGGTAATATAGTTTTGGTCTAGAATATTTTTGTCATTAATGAAATATTTCTTCCGCTATAATATTTATTCCAAGAAAATTTTATTATGTATTAATTTTTCTGTATGGAATCTATTTTATGGAATATTTTTTTCCGTTGTAATGCTAATTTTATTACACATGGAAAAAATATTACATGAAATTGATTGCTGAAGAAAGTGGTCAATAATCCATATTGCATCGTCAGTCATGCTGCAAAATGCAGAAAATGCTATGAATAAATTAAATATATTCTAAATAACAGGCAATCCGCGCAAATGTGAAAAAAACCCCAACTATCAGGTATATTTTACGGGCAATTGTAATGCTCTTTCTCCGTGCAAATGTAATACCTGTTAATCCCCAAATCCACGAAAATGTAATGCGCCCTTTGTGCTTAACTTTATTTTTGAGCCATCGTTTGTACATGTACCCGATATCGTTCATTTCTTGAAATTTCTTCTAAGTATCCTCGTTAAGAAAATATGTTGATATTGTAAATGCTGAACTGATAGAAAGTACACTGAAACAAGCAATAATGTGTGCTTAGCTGCTTTAATGATTTTTTATGGCTCTCGAAATATAAAAATTGTTGCGTGCATCTAATATGTATTGCTCGCTTCATTTGATCAATGTTCATATTAAAAAAATACAGATAGCAATTCTTCTTTTCAAAAATAGATTTACGATTTACGACTTACGAGTACCTACCACCACTCTTAACTTTGCGATCACTTTTTATCGTAAGTTGTAAATCCTAACTATTAGTGAAACGGTCGTACGTTTACGACTTACGACCTTTAGTGAAACGGTCGCCAGTACCTCAGATCTATGTCTTTGTTCAAATTCTCAAATCAGCATCTAATTATCAAATCTATGTCCTTGTTCAAATTCTCAAATCGGCGTCCGAACCCTACCCCTAGTATGCAATGCTGGCGACCGTTTCACTAAAGTGATCGTAAATCGTAAGTCTAAGATCACTCAAGATTACGATTTCCTTACGTGCCCATATACGTGCGTTTCACTAAACTAGTCCTAAACTTACGAGTTACGACAAGCTTACGACTTGCGACAAGTAACATCTTCTATAACGGAGATAAAAAAGATATCGTATCATTAATAGTATATCTCGGAAACTTATTCCATTAAAGTTCACATTGGGTTAATTAAAAATTTTAAATTATTTAATTAGCAGGACAGTGAAATTTTTATTTTCCTTTTGATTTGGTTTAGTTTAAGCATATTTTATTTGCCAATAAAATAGACAAAATGGATAAGACACAAGTTAAACAAACTTATGAAGTCTTCTCCAAATTACAATTTATTGCATTAAATAAGTACATAAAAGGCATGCAATTACTATATATAGCACTAATAACGAATCAATGATGAATATTCACGAACAGAAGAAAAAATAAAATCAAGATGGATTCATATGATATGCATGTTCACCCAATTAAATTCCAGTTATACCAGTCATACGATAAGGAATCTTTTTAAACATTTAATATAATCAAAAACATATTTAAATATAATACAATTTTGTTCACAAGTTAAATTTACATTGCCACATATCTGATGTCAAATACAATTCCTGAACTTCTTAGCTGGGTTAAAATAATATTCAATTTCCGAGGACCATAGAAATAATGTTTAGGAACTGCATGATTTTCAGTTTCATCAATTTTCTTTAATTCTGATTTAAATTTTGATAAGGTATCAACGTATCGAATAGAGTTATTTAAGCTATTCCACATTTTTATTATGGAAGGGATAAAAGAATCTCTAGACAGTCTACAGAAAGATATCATTCCAATTTCTCAGTGAGTGCTTTGCATAGGGGAGGGGTATCAATGTACAAAGATAATTAGGGGTATTTTTACTAACTATATTACAAAAAAGTTGAAGCTTCCTTCTCTTCCGTCTCACAGATAGTAATTCCCAACCTGTCTATATATAAAATTTCAGTTTTTGTAAAAATAGGTAGGCCTGTAACAATCCTGGCAGCTTCCAGTTAAAGTTGTTCCAGTTTTTGTGAATTCCCAATCCCACAGTTATCCCATAGTTCACAGGCATATTCAAAAAGTGATCTAATATACACAAGATATACAATGTAGTTTATCTGGTTTGATTTGGTACACAAGTTTGATCGGTTTTATTTTGGGTGGTTCTACTTGAGAAATTTGCTCAATAATTAAGAAATTTTCTTTTCCTTGGTTATGTAAATTTCTTTGTTAAAGTTTGTTATATTACATGGAATATTTAGCTGTTAGGATTTATATTGAAAGTTTTTTACTATGACTTGATTAAAAAAAAACACCTCCCACGTCTTAATCTATATATGTGTATGCATATATTTAAATGAGGAAACGATAGGTGGACTCTGTTGCCCAAAAAAATAAATTGGTATTTTTATAATATTGATATGATTTGTGAAAAATATTGATATTGTTTGATATATGTACAGTATATGCTTATTGAATTTATTATTTCTGGCAATACAAGTTATACCTATTGGCTTGTTTTCATTTCACTCCTTGATAATAATAAAAAAAATCCTTCACATTCCAACTAGTTCTTAAATATATTTGCTTTAAGGAATTTTGAATAATAAATAAATCAAAGCTATTAGAAAAAAATGTATTTGTTAATAGGAAAATGTTACCAAACTTATTTTATAGAATAAATAGATAAATTACATGCTATGTATACCCGACATCGTTCCTATCGATATAGTGGGATTTTTTTAAAGAAAAAAAATTATGTCTAAATTAATCTAAAAAATATTTTATTTTGCTCTATGTGAAAAAAAATTTAAGTCTGAAAATACCAACAAAAAAATTGTGTTAAAAAAATATACATTCAATGAAAAACTAATAGAAGAATCTTCAAGAAATGTATGCAGTGCATATCTAGATGACAGCCTTGGAAAAGAAGAACTTTATTTAAGGAAAATAAAACATTTTGATGTTTGAGATTATTATAGTAGCAATTATGAAATTATGTTTATTCAACTCTTTTGGATCATAAAGACAAACTATATGCAAATATACATTTTTATGAAAAAACAAGAAGCAACATAAACATTCGAGATACTTGAACTTGTTGAAACTAAAACATGACATAAAACTGCTGGAATATATGAACACTACCAAGTAAAACAAAGTAAGAATTGTGACTAGAACATACAAAGTCTCTTTTGTAACTAGTTACAGAGTGAGTGAGTGATCGTTGTTTAACGCGTACTTAGTAAATTTTCAGCTATATCATGACAAGAACAAGCTAATTTTCAATGAGATGATGAGGTCCGCATTGTTCTAGACCAACACGCTGAGTTGGATTTTTAGTGCTAGCTCACTGAAACAAGAGTCCGCGGGTAGACATGTCGCTCCACTCGGGAACATTATTCTCATTCCGAGCCAACCAGTCTGTGCTCTTTCTCCTTAATGCTTTGTGCTTAGCGGAGAAGCAACAAATACCAATTTTATAATCTTTGGTATGACCCGAGTGGGACTCGAACCCACGAACTACCGCACTCGAGGCGAGCACGCTAACCATTACGCCACCGATGCGGTATTTGTAGTTATAGAAAAGCTCATTAAGTTTAGAAAATTTGTTTCCAAGCAACACACGATATTGGGAGGGGGTGGGGGTTAAATACATATGCTTGTTGTTCTGATTATTGTATGTAGACTTCTCATCTCTTTTTGTAAAGTTTGAGCTCTACAAGGCGTCTTTTGATAAATATCTGCTTGAATTTACTAGTAAATTCTTAGTAAAAACATTATTTGAAAAATTGTTTTTGCCTCACGTATGTATAAAAAAAATTGATCTATCTGATGTGTGAAAAAAAAAGGTTTTCTACTGACATGAAAAAAAAATTCTATCAAGCATGGAAATACCTCTGTTATAAAATGGTTGGTGCCTAAGAGAGTTGTAATTGATCATAAACTTCGCATTCAATAATTTCTAGAGAGACGTTTAATAATTCTCCAAGTAATGTTTTAATCTATAAAATGAATTGAAGAACTAGGTTCAAATAATGATTTGATGCAGGTTCTATTTATTTGTTTCGCGGTGCTAGTAAATCCGCCGTGTCTTCTCTAACATATGTCTCTATTCCTGAAAAAGAGGCTAAAAACAACACGGTCATCTTTGGTACATGCACATAGGTTTATGATTTACGACTTACGAGTACCCACCACCACTCTTAACTTTGTGATAGCTTTTTATCGTAAGTCGTAAATCTATTAGTGAAACGGTCGTACCTCTTAAAAGTACACTTACGTCTACGTTTACGACTTACGACCTTTAGTGAAACGGTCGTCAGATGATGTACATACACGACACATGTCCATCATTTGACAAATTAAAAGCACATGTACAGGTCTTCGCACTGAAAAGGACGTCGATTTGATAGCAATAAATCTGCTATAGAGTCCTGATCTGAGTCTATCATATAGATTAGGAACTTGTTTTAGAATTGAACATTTTCTAATTTCAGCGTTTTTATTGATGATAAGTGCCAGTATCTATGGGGTCAACTACCGGAACTCAAGCTGGTTACCAAATCATCATTTAGCTGGTTCCTTTGTTGTCGTTCTAATTGCATTCTTCCTGTATGCTATAGCCGGGGTAATACTATTGGTTGTAGCGTGTCATGGTATGTATAGTATAAATTAACCAGTCTCTTTTTGTTAACGACATATATTGTTGTAAACATAAAGACTGACCATTGCCTGTCTCAATCTAATGGATATAGAGACAGAGGAAGACTAATTTGTCGTTGGCGTTCATTGGTTCTTACTTAGCTCTTTTTTGATTGGTGGAGCTATTTTTTGTTACAAATACTGGGAAAAGTTTCTGGTATGCAGTGATCATCTCTGTTTGAATATTTCTCCCGCTTGTTTACATCGGAAGTTCAATATGTATGCAAAAACGTTTTAATTTTATTTCATGATTTTTATAGAAAAATAAACTCTTTACCTTTAAAATACTCATTTGTATAAGTTAAAATAAGTTAAAGATAAAAAAGATCAAGGATTTTATAGTGATGACGTCACCTAAGTAGAAATTCCACTGCAACAGATTAGTGTTTATCTGTTCCTTGAGCCGAGGTACGAGCCAGGGGACAGAACTCGTCAGTTTAGTAAACCTATAGCTATTCAACGTTCGATAAATAGCAAATAGTTCATGGCACTGAGGGTCATATGGCAGTATATGGACCGGTCCGTCAACAACAAAATATTATATGGACCGAAGCTTCTGACCCGAAGTGACATGAACTATTTGCTATATTATACCTTTTATCTAAAATAATGCAGGTACCTGGCCGGCCCATATACTACCGGTCCATATACGAAAATAGTGACCGGTTGCGCTAACAAAGACAAATAGGGAAAATAAAAACGTAAAGTGTAATATAGGAATATATTATATAAAACGTGAACGCTTTTACAACGTGTACATCGATTCTAAAGTCGTTTGAAAAAACCCTCCGTTATATAAAAAGAATCCATCATAAAAGAACAAGTTAGAAGCATAAAAAGAATTCATCATATAAGAACAAGTTAGAAACATAAAAAGAATCCATCATATAAGAACAAGTTAGAAACATAAAAAGAATCCATCATATAAGAACAAGTTAGAAACATAAAAAGAATCCATCATATAAGAACAAGTTAGAAACAAATGTACTATGAAGACTCAGTAGCTCTAATAACTGTCCAGATTATAAATGACTCATTAACCATTTGCAGAGAATAATAAACAGATATCAAATACCGCAACATTGTCGCTATTCATATTGGGGGGTGGGGGGAGGGAATCAATGAAAATATTTGTATACTAGTATTGCGTCTCAAGTTTAAGATGACCATTAAGAATGAACCCGATTCAAAACCTGAGAAAAAAAAATCAAATAGTACCCTAATCTGATTAAACCCGATAGCACTATTTTTCGCAATTAAATATCGCTTCGTTCCGTTTCGTTTCTGTTGCATCTCGTTTCGTTTTGTTTCGTTTCTTGCTTTGCAATCACCCGTCGTAAGTAAGTAAGTAAATAAATTTTATTTAGAGTCGGTATATATATACATAGACAACAAATTAAACATGAGTGCTCTTATACCGACTATACAGATATATACATAAAACAACATAACATCAAATCATGCATCAAAATCATATATAAAAGCAGAGCACAAAACACAAAAGCACATAAATAAAATTGAAGCACATTACTACATAAGCAGCACTAAAATGAAAACAGCACATGCATATATAAGCAGAAGCAAAAAGCGGTAGCAAACATTTCAAGTGTGAGGCAGCACTGGCTGGATACGACATGCACATTTTTGTCCTCCACACAGCTGTTTATGTACTTGGTCATAATTCTGGCCTCATTTGATAATGAGTTCCATACCTGTGCTGCCTCATATCTGAAAGATTTGTTACCATAGTTTGAAGTTCTGGGTCTGGGTACCTCAGCAGTATTCGTGTATCTGAAATTATATGAATTGTTTTTAATTATAGCAAGATCTTGAATGAAAAGGAGGCTTTTTTATTTATTATTTTGAAGGTCTCCAAAGCAATAGTACGCATTCTGCTGGTTTTAAGAGAGAGCAACTTTGACTTTTCTAACAGAAATTCATAGGAATTTTGAAAATCATCATAAATGAAACGAAGTGCTCGTTCTTGTATGTTTCTATCTTTTTAGTGTTTTGTTCACCACAGAAATGCCAAGTCAAAGGACAATAGCTAAAATTTGACATAATGAATGAATAATAAATTGTGAGTTTACCAAGACGATTTAAGTGTTTACCTATTATTTTTAGAACATTTAATTGCCTTGCAGCCTTCTTACAGATATTAGAGATAAGTGCATTAAAGTTAAGTTTACAATCTATGGCTACACCTAGTAATTTTACTTCATCTTCACAAGATATATTAATACCATTTAAATTAAACATTACATTTTTATCATGCGTTTTTCTACCAATAGAGATGGCCTGAGATTTGTCAGGGCTAGCCTGCATTTTTTTTCTCAGAAAACCAATTAATCAGGGAGTTACTGTCTTCCTCTAAAGCAGTAATAACTTTTTCTAAAGATTTATCAGATTTTGACAATGTATCTACGGCATCCCGAAAGGTTACCGCGATGAATTAAATACATGTATATTTATTTATATAAACGACTGCACGTTTAACATAACAGTATTAAAATTAGATTTTAGACCTGACAACAATAGTGTTAGAATTAGATAATATTACTTTATATTATACAGATCGACAGTCATGTGCTACAGTTACCCCCGGTCCGGATGATGTTGTACCTAACATAGTTCAACCTACGGCCCCACCAGCGCCAGTTCTACCAGCAAGACCTTCACGTAATGAAGCTAATAATGATTGTATCATCTGCATGGATCGACCAAAGGGAATGATATTTCTTGATTGTGGACATATAGCTTGCTGTGAAGAATGCTCTGGTGTAATCATGAACGGAACCAGAGAATGTCCGACTTGTAGACAATACATTCGAGAATGTAGGCGATATTATAATGCATAATTTGTAGATATTGGTGGAATGTTTAAACATTGATGGCTATACATAGTTCATATATGTTGTTGGAATTGTTAATCGTCACTGTTTAAACTTTCTTTTCATTATTCAGTAATAATGAGTATTGACTATGGTTTCTTTATCCTGCAATCATTAAATTTACTTTACAAATATACTATGCGAATAAATTCGTCTAGTATGCGAATAACTTTTTAAGCCCCGCCTATTACGGAACTACTGTTTTATGATCTCTGTTAGACAGACCAGTAATCAATATTTAAACAATCGGTCACTATTGTTAATCAATGTGATCTTTCGCGTTTCTAAACACAAACAAAATGAATAATATGAAACTAATAATTCTAAAATTCATCATTCGTTGTATTCTTATTTTACGTTAAACAACGCCTAGAAATGAAAAAGTCCACATATGTACTTTGTCAGAAATGACAGCATGATCATGACCAGGGTGTGAATGTTCGTAATTTTACCACTTATCTGTGAAATAATAAATTTAGAATAGAAACGCAATGGGTGGGGTAAAAATATAATCAAATACATTGTATACAGTCACCAAGAATACGTCCTTGACAGTCACACATGGAAAGTCCTATATTTGGCATAAAAACATGATAATTTAACAAGACCTGGTCATTCATACAATTTATGTTCAATCAAGTCTAGATTTTCAGAGAAAATATTCTACTTATTTCACATATGTTAATATCTGTAATCCATTAAAATATCACTTGGTCCTCTCATATTTGTGTAATGGTAAAAGCTGCAACAAATATGTCATACTCAAGACAGGACACAAATCAGATTTCAAATGAAAAAAGTTATCATTTTGGGTGTTGGTCCCTTTTATCTTAGAAATAATAAGAGCTAGATCAACTCTTGTTGACAAATGCTGGCATGAAATTTCATAAGGAGTCTAAAGAACAAAATCAAGACTTGAAATAAAAATCAGAAAAATTTGGGTGTCGTCCATTTTGGCTCTGTCATATCTGGGAAAAGGTAAACAACAAATGTGATCCCTTACTCCAGACATGAATTTCTTAAAGGAATTCAATAGAAAAAACTGCATACAAATCCAACTTCAAATAAAAAAAGTTATCATTTGGGGTTTTGGTCCCAATTGCCTCCCTTTAACTCTTTTTATCACGGAGACCACAAGAGCTAGTTCAGATGTGGTTGGAAAATATAGGCAGAAAATCTCAGTAGGAATAAAAAAAAAAAAATTATCAAAATCGGACTTGGAAATAAAAATTCTAAATTTTGGGTGTTGGCCATATTTTGACCTCATTATATCTTGGAAATGGCAATAATTGTGTACTGCCAATCGACAAAATAAAACACAAACGTTTTAATAAAAATTCTTATCAAGGTTGGTTCTAATTGGCCCAGTGGTTTCAGAGAAGAGGATTAAAAACAGGAAAGACATTTTTGGGCCTCTTGTTTTTTTTTGTGTACTTTCGTCTTAATTAGTGGAGTTCATGTTATTCTTTTTGTCTTATGTGTTTTTACGTTCTTAGTTCCATGTTGTGGCATCCGTTACATTTTCCACATAAAAACAAAGCTTGGTTTGTCTTCACAACCAGTTTGTAGGAGGGCTCATGTCTTATTTGTTTATTTGTTTTATTGCATATAATGGTGTCCTGCACAACTTGTATATATTAGTTTCCAATGAACATTCCTATCAAGCTGATTGCCCGGGTGGCTCAATGAGTTAGGTAGTTGGAATACCTAACAACTCATGCAAGCCTATCACCAATACCGCAAGTGATACAGTTTACCAGTTGCTTGCCCATGGTCGGTGGTTCTCTCCGGCTTCTTCCACCACTAAAACTGGTCGCCATGGTATAGCTGAAATATTGCTGAAAGTGGCGTTAAGCACCAACTAGAGGCTCAGCACTGAGCTGAGCCTGTGTCGCTCACCTTTCATTCTGCTCTGGGGAAACTTAATACAGAGCCTTCCATAGCCTATAGGTGCTTCCCACCAAATTTTGGTTCGTTTTGGCAAAGCAGTTTCAGAGAAGAAGATCATTAGAAAGCGACCAATCTAAAACAATAATTGCCTGTGAATGAGCAATCTCTATAGAGGACCTTCCATAGATGCTTATTACCAAGTTTCATATCATTTGACCAAGCGGTTTCAGAGGAAAAGCTGTTTTGGAAATCGAACAATAAGAAACAAGAATTGTCTACGACAGCCATGTTTGTTAACGGATCACAACGGAATGAGCAATTCCCATAGAGGACCTTCCATAGATGCTTCCTACCAAGTTTCGGTCTATTTGGCCAAGCTGTGTCAGAGAAGAAGATTCTTAGAAATTGACCAACCAGAAAAAAAGAATTCTCTGTGGTGGCCATGTTTGCTAACAGATTGGGACAAAATGGGCAATCTTTATAAGAGGACTTTCCATAGATGCTTCCTACCAAGTTTCGGATCATTTGGCCATGTGGTTTCAGAGGAGAAGATTTTTAGAAATGGACCAATCAGAAACAAGAATCGCCTGTGGTGGCCATGCTTGTTAATGGATTGGAACAGAATGAGCAATCTTTATAGAGAACCTTCCATAGATGCTTCCTACCAAGTTTCGCTTCATTTGGCCATGTGGTTTCAAAGGAGAAGATTTTTAGAAATAGACCAATCAGAGACAAGAATCGCTTGTGGCGGCCATGTTTATTAATGGAATTGGAACGAAATGAGTACTCTTTATAGAGGACCGCCCATAGATGCTTTCTACCAAGTTTCAAATCATTTGGCCAAGCGGTTTCAGAAGAGAAGAATGTTTAAAATCAGCCAATCAGAAACAAGAATCGCCTGTGATGGCCATGTTTGTTACTGGATCGAGACGGAATGAGCAATCTCTATAGAGAACCTCCCAAAGATGCTTCCTACTAAGTTTCCGATCATTTGGCCAAACGGTTTCAGAGGAGAAGATTTTTAGAAATCGATCAATCAGAAATAAGAATTGCCTGTGGCGGCCATGATTTTAATGGATCGGAACGAAATGAGCACTCTTTATAGAGGACCGCCCATAGATGCTTCCTACCAAGTTTCGGTTCATTTACCCAAGCGGTTTCAGAAGAGAAGAATTTTTAAAATCAGCCAATCAGAAACAAGCGTCGCCTGTGGCGGCCATGTTCGTTAACGGATCAGGACGAAATGAGCAATCTTTATAGAGGATCTTCCATAGATGGTTCCTACCAAGTTTCAGTTCATTTGGTTGAGGGGTTTTAGAGGCATATTTATCTGTAATTCAATTCAGAGATAACTGCATTTTGAATAGATACAAAATGTAACTATATTTAAACTAGAGTTATCTCCCTTTTAACAGAAAACATGATTGTTTAGATATCAATGAATCAGAAACAAGAATCGCCTGTGGTGGCCATGTTTGTTAACAGATCAAGATGAAATTAGCAATCTTTATAGAGGACCTTCCATAGATGCTTCCTACCAAGTTTCAGTTCGTATGGTTGAGGGGTTTCAGAGGAGAAGATTAAAATGTGAAAAGTTAACGGACGACAGACGACGGACGCCAAGTGATGGCAAAAGCTCACCTTGCCTTTGGCAAGGTGAGCTAAAAATCTAATCAAAATCAATCCTATCAAGCTTGGTTCCAATTATTACACTTATGCAATACTCAATAAATAATTCTTTATTTTATTTAAATATCATAAATAAATGTACACAATAAACTATAGCCTTGATTAACATAACATTAGAAACAAAATAAAATTGGTATGGTTTACCTATTCTATTTTCTTCTTAACGTAAACTTATATACTCCTGTAATAAGAATTAGGATCCTTCTAAAGTATTACTTCAAGTTAATTGAGAATTTAATGAAAATTAACAGGCCTTTCAATAAGGAGCGGTACCAGGTACTTTTACCTGTCTAAAATGGTCTTTGGTACCTCCTGATTTTAAAGAGTGTTGCATAAAATATTCATGAATATTTTTTGAAATTAAAAAAAAAAGTACCACATGTAACTAGTGAAGTTCTGGTACACTTGAAAAATATTAGCTCTGCTTAATGGAGATCATTCACCCATTTTTCCCCCAGGTGGCGTCGCTGTACCAACGGTGGTTAGGTAAACGTTTGTTTTCCATAAACGCTTGTAACCAATGTAATCAAATGACATTATTACCTAATTGTAAATTTTTTCTTGTTTATTAAGTAACTACATATTTTAAGATATTTTTGCGTTTTTTGCTTCCCTGTGATCTATTGACGCGTCAATAGTCTTCAAGAGACTATTGCACGACAGACTATTGAACTGACCTTTGAACCGTTTTTTCATTGGATAAGAGTATAATTAGATGCATGGTTTGTCAAATCAATTTATGTCACACAACGATGAATTGACATTACGTAAAACGCAAAAGTGAATCAGACGCTTTATTTACAGACGACAACAAAAATGACCAAACGATTTGCGTCCGTTGAGGACGAAGAGCTGGATAATGTCCTAAATAACAGGGATTCCTCCAACACAAAGAACGTAATTCGCATGGCCACGAATGTTTTAAGGGAATATGCCAATGAAAATTCAATTTTAATGGAAGATTTAGAGCAATTACCAAAGCAGGACCTGTGTGAAAAGCTCAGAACATTTTATGCCTCTCTACGAAATAAAAAGGGCGAATTCTACAGTAAAAAATCCATGATTAGTATCAGGTATGGCATTCAGAGACACTTTCTAAAAGTTCGTAAGTTTGATGTGGTTAATGATACAGATTTTAAACCCGCCAACTTGATGTTTAACGCCATGTTGGTAAAATTGAAACAACTTGGCCTTGCAGTAACCGTTCATAAACCACCCATCGCTAAGGAAGACCTTGGGAAGCTGTACAATTCATTTGACTTGAATTCTCCTGTTGGACTGCAAAACAAAGTATTCATTGGCTTTATGTTGTATTTTTGTAACCGGGGCAGAGAAAACCTAAGAACTCTAAAGAAAGAGGACTTTCAGTTTTTTGGAAGAAATGATGAACGATACGTACAACTGAGAGATCACTTCACGAAAAACCACCTTGGAGATACTAATGATGATGAGAGTCAGGGGGGTCGATTGTACCCTGTACCGGGTCACAGACTTTGCCCAATTGCTACACTCCAGAAATACCTTGCAGTCTTGAATCCTAAAAATGAATGCTTTTGGCAAAGACCCAAGCTCGGAGTATCGGAAAATCAGACGGTCTGGTATGATAATATTGCAGTGGGACAAAACACACTAGGTGCAAAATTGAAGACTTTGTCACAGGAACTTGAACTATCAAAAATGTTTACTAACCATTGCCTGAGAGCTACTACTATAACACTATTAGATGAAAATGGTTTTGAGGCAAGACACATCATGTCGATAAGTGGTCATAAATCTGAATCCAGTATTCGAAGTTATTCGAGGACTGACGATACCAAAAAGAGAAGGATGTCGAGTACGCTCAGCAACATAATTACAGAAAATACAGGTAATTAATAATTAATGAGATACGGTCATAAGCCAGAATAAAATAATTCCTAGATGTATCCATTTTTTTTAAAGTTTGGGGGATCCATCTTTTTTAAATATTTTTGTTGTAATTTTTATTACTACAGATACGGTACATTTACATGACTCAAAAACCAAACATGGGATGGAATGACTCAATGAGTATACTAGTTCATGTATCTAGGAATTCAGTTTATTTGGCTTAATATCAAATAAAACGAAGAATCTCTGAATGTACTGTGTCGCTCCTGGCACTCACTGAAGCTGATGAAATCACAAAACAACATACTACATATTTTAATGTATTTGCATAGTCATCATGTACCCTGAATTCATACACACATTTACTATATACATGTACAAAAATGTAGATTGTATCTGTTGAATCATGTTTGTAACTGTTGAACATTACAGAAACTAGTCTTTATTGGGTGTATCGGTATGGTGATCGTAATTGTGTCATTTAAATTGTACTGAAATATTCTCGTTTTAATTTTATTTTTGTCAATATTTTTTAATATGTTTATAATTACATGTTTATGGTTTTTTAGATGGTAATGTCAGCACCTCATCTGAACCAGTAGACCTTGGTACTAATGACAAGATGGATACAAATGTGACTGATCATGGAACCCACCTATGGCTATGAAAAAATCCTCCTTACCATTGCAACATGCAGGTAAATATCGACCACATGTACAATTGATAATATACTGACTCTTAAGCATCACTACAAAGTACACCCAAAACACCAATTTTATATTTTTCAAGCCACCACCAAGGGAGATAATTTGCCAAGGAATGATATTTAATTTTTCAATGACAACTGTTGATAAAGTCGGGAAATGGATGGTAGCTGGACAGTTTTTTTTTTATTCAAATGCGATTTTCAACATGTTTGTTGCAGTATTCCGGTCTTCCAATCATCTGGATTCTAGCATCACCGATGAAGAATCAATTTTTGAAACATGCAGGTATGGTGCATCTAATTTTAATATGTTTAACATTGGTATATTAATACACATTAATTGCTGTATGCAATGTAAACATGATACATGTAGCAGACATTGTAGAATAAAGAACAAATGAATTCATTATCAGATCTTGGAAAATTTGACAATCTGACATTTTGCAATAGAAATCAGAACTTAGTTTTAACTTTTTATTGTAGGAATGAACATGACCAATGAGGAAAACATAGACCCACTCCTTGACATTGAGAATGCCGATTTTTTGGAACTGAGTGCCTCACAGGAAGAGATCCTTGTAAAATCTCTGGAAATAGCCTCAACAGAGACACACACAGCTGTCGGAAATACCGGACAGACATGCAATGCAACTAAGACATACACACATTCTCGCAATTTAACTGTTCCCATGAAAATAATGAACAATTTTAACAATGTTGGTGAAATTCACATTCACTATCACCATGATCACTGAAATCCAGTTTTGTTTTTGAAGTAGCTCAGAAGGACAGGATAAAAAAAAAGTTAAACGTTTTCAATATTCTACTTGTTTATTGTTATCTAATTCAACAAATAAATCATTTTCATCAGTTTTTCTACAATATTTGCATGAATATATTTAAGTCATGTCCACTACCTTGCTTCTGTTTAATTAGGAAATAAAACAGTTATTTAATGGGTGTGGATGCAATAGACCAAACTATTTGTCCTTCGGTGTTGGGAATGACCAAGTGTTCTATTGCATTCGGCCGTTGGCCTCATGCAATAAAACACTTGGTCATTCCCAGCACCTCAGGACAAATAGTTTGGTCTATTGCATCCACTCCCATTAAATAACTGTATAATATCATTACCTACGCGGTGTCTTTGATCTGAAGCGTTGCGTAATATGACGGTAGGCACGGCCTATAGAGAGGACGGAAGTGAACATAATAGATTTTAATTTGATATTTCCAATACCTTTTTTTCTAGTTTATTTCACAGTGACCGGTAACAATCATAGCCTATAGGGCCCAATGGCTGCAATGGCAATGTAAAATTGCATGTACGTGTTTTTTTTTTACTTCATTTGGTGTCTGATGACGTAAAATTGCACACGAATTTTCAGACTAAATTGAACCCGATTGAAAATTGTACACGTATTTTCTTCACACTGTATAGGGTCTAACCATGTAAATTTGCGTACTCGCTTTTGCTTCAAAGACAATGCAAGAAGAGTTTTAAGATCCCCAAGCGCAAGGGCAGGCAATACAATGGCCAAAAGAAAAAGGACAATCACTGATCTACAAAACACTACGCAGAAAACTATCATTTCCCCCACAGCGATATATTTTTCACAGGAAACAAAAATCTGATTTTTATTTTTTGGACATAAAAAAAAATCAGTAATTTCCCTTCAAATTTTTATCATAAATTTCTCGTTGAGAACTGTAGGGCCGGATTAATGATATTTTTGCATCTTTCGTGTCAATTTATTTTGCTTCTTTAAAATTTCACCTCATAATTAATGTATTTTTTTTTCAGAAAAAAAACTTCCTAAAAGTTAAATGGTCGTCCCCTTAATGACATGAATGTGTGTCTCGGCCGCGTCCATGCAGCTTCGTATAATACGAACCGCATCGGTGGCGTAATGGTTAGAGTGCTCGCCTCGAGTGCGGTAGATCGTGGGTTCGAGCCCCGGTCGGGTCATATCAAAGACTATACAAATTGATATTTTTGCTTCTCTGGTAAGCACGCAGCATTAAGGAAAAACAGCAAAGACTGGTCGGCTCTGAATCAGGATAATGTGTCCGAGTGGGGGACATGTCTATCCGCGGACTGTTGTTTTAGTGAGCTAGCACTATAAAAATCCAACTCAGGTCTAGTACAAAGCGGACCTCATCATCATCTCATTGAAAATTAACTTGCCATGATATAGCTGAAAAATTGCTGAATTAACGCTAAGCAACAACAATCACTCGTATAATACGTGTCCGGATTTCAAGAACCTTATGCAAGAAAGTTCAACAGTTTAATTATTGCTTCTGATTCGCGGATTTGTCCCGATAAGATTGATTCCTTAAAAAGTAAACCTTCAAAGAGATAAGTTGCATTTTAATGCTTGGTGCTTTAACCATTCATATGGGTTCGAGCCCCGGTCGGGTCATATCAAAGACTATACAAATTGATATTTTTGCTTCTCTGGTAAGCACGCAGCATTAAGGAAAAACAGCAAAGACTGGTCGGCTCTGAATCAGGATAATGTGTCCGAGTGGGGGACATGTCTATCCGCGGACTGTTGTTTTAGTGAGCTAGCACTATAAAAATCCAACTCAGGTCTAGTACAAAGCGGACCTCATCATCATCTCATTGAAAATTAACTTGCCATGATATAGCTGAAAAATTGCTGAATTAACGCTAAGCAACAACAATCACTCGTATAATACGTGTCCGGATTTCAAGAACCTTATGCAAGAAAGTTCAACAGTTTAATTATTGCTTCTGATTCGCGGATTTGTCCCGATAAGATTGATTCCTTAAAAAGTAAACCTTCAAAGAGATAAGTTGCATTTTAATGCTTGGTGCTTTAACCATTCATATGGGTTCGAGCCCCGGTCGGGTCATATCAAAGACTATACAAATTGATATTTTTGCTTCTCTGGTAAGCACGCAGCATTAAGGAAAAACAGCAAAGACTGGTCGGCTCTGAATCAGGATAATGTGTCCGAGTGGGGCGACATGTCTATCCGCGGACTGTTGTTTTAGTGAGCTAGCACTATACAAATCCAACTCAGGTCTAGTACAAAGCGGACCTCATCATCATCTCATTGAAAATTAACTTGCCATGATATAGCTGAAAAATTGCTGAATTAACGCTAAGCAACAACAATCACTCGTATAATACGTGTCCGGATTTCAAGAACCTTATGCAAGAAAGTTCAACAGTTTAATTAATGCTTCTGATTCGCGGATTTGTCCCGATAAGATTGATTCCTTAAAAAGTAAATCTTCAAAGAGATAAGTTGCATTTTAATGCTTGGTGCTTTAACCATTCATATGCTTTTCTTCTATCATCATAAGTAGCACTATCATGTAATTTAATCAACACCGCCCAAATATATGTTGTATTTAGTGTAGAGGTTGTTAAATAGCTTGTATTACCGTTGAAATGAAACAGTACACTTCTTGTTTCGTGACGCCAGTTTTATTCGGTCCGTTTTATTGGTGGAGGAAACCGGAGTTCCCTGAAAAAAACACCGACCTGCCGCAAGTCACTGACAAACTTTATCATATAGAAATCACATTAGTTTTATTACCAATCAATAATAAAAATAGTCAAGCGACTGTTGATGAAAAATAAAATCCACACATGACTGTTGATGAAAATAAAATGTACACATGACTGTTCATGAAAAAAAATCAACATTATCTATAATACGACCCAGGTATTCACGTTTGAATTTTATTTATCAAAATCTGAAGAATGTTTGATGCCTTTATTTGAATGGCTTAAGATAAAGCTGAAATCGTAAAATTTTTAATTTTGCTTTTTTCAATTTTCGCAAAATTAGAGCCCACGCGAACAGTTTGACTAAACAGGGCAATTTAACACCCCTTCGAAAATAACCACTTAAATAGTAGATTAATAAATGTAGATATTTATGTTTGAGACAGAATATGTTTTTAACATCATGTTGGGGATCAGTGAGTAATTGTTGTTTACGGCAATCTTTCAGCTATATCACGACGAGAACAAGTTAATTTTCAATGAGATGAGGTCCCAACACGCTTAGTTGTTGTTTTTTTATAATATATATATATATATAATATGTATCTTAAAAATGATATAGGGGTGCATATTTTTTATTAATAAAGTTATATGTCTTAAAGACAAGCCACTGTGGTTGGAATCCGGAACAGAACAGTACATAAAATTCGCCAAGAATAATTAATGTACGTGAAATTGATCGAAATTATTTGATTCTAATCATTAATAAACGATTATTTACCATGAAAGTAGAAAATTACGATACAACAAAACTAGGAAACCAACACGAAAATCTTTTAAAAAGGGAAATACAAAGAATGTGAACAAATATCAAACTTTGTTTAACAACGTACGTACACGTGTACTATAGTTTCCTCATTCAACAGTTATTGTACGAATGCTATGCGTATTTACTAATTACAAAATTATTGAAAATATTGATTTTTGCTCATGGAGAACATAAGAAAAAATTAATAAGAATGTATTCAATTTTATTTTATATTCGCATTCACAGTTAGTAACAGGTGCCCGTGACGCAGATATGATTGCAACATTGTCCTTGTCTTATTTCAACGTAATGACGTGATCACTTTAGTAATTTAGTAACATGTCAGAAGATGGTTACAACTTGTTTTTTGTTTTTTTGTTTTTTGCTGCATTTGTTGTTAACTTGAGGAATATTGTTATACAAATAAAAAATTATTATTGTTGGATAATTAGATAGAAATTGTGTTTGAAATAATAGTTTACATAGGTTACAAACGTCTAAGCGATAATAAAACGCTCCGCTAACCACCGTTGGTACTCGAGCGACACCTGTTGAGTAAATTTGGGTGAATAGTCTCCGTTATCAGAGCCTTCCGACTTAAGATAGATGTAGATTGTATAATAGTGTTGGAGCTATATAACAGAAACATCGCCCGAGATCAGTTTGATATTATTGTTCTATTAGTTTCAAAAGGTTAGGGTTATAGTGTTTAACGTCATTTTCAACAATATTTCAGCTATATCGTGGCGGCCAGGTTTATTGGTGGAGGAAACTGGAGAAAATCATTGACCCGCTGCAAGTCACAGACAAACTTTATCACATAATGTTGTATCAAGTATACCTCGCCCACGCGGGGTTCAAACTCACAATGTTAGCAGTAAAAGGTACTGATGATTCCATATACCAGTGAAAACGAAATACCGTCGGACAAGTCCGGTAAAATGACCGCCGGTCCGATATAAACCCTTGGATTTCAGGACCGATTGTCCGGTATTGCTCTGTAATTTGATTTCGTCAATTTCGGCTATAACGATTGACTTGTCAGTTTCCGGTGTCGTAAAATTTTTAGCTACCCATGAAAATTAGCTACCTCAAATTTCCAGTAGCTAATTTTCATACGGCGGAGCATAATAATTAGCTACCTATGAAAATTAGCTACTTGTAGCATAAACTTATAGGATTTGTCTCCCTTATTATGTTTACCAAAATACAGATTGTATATTTCCAATGGAGAGACAAAATGAAAAACTGCATGTACATAAACAGGAAAAGAGTTACTGATTGACCAAGAGAGACATGTAGATCTCAAGGGCGGATCCAGCGGGGGGGGGGGGGGGGGGGGCGTAAAATCGTGATTTTTCACACGTAATACCCCAACAATTTTCGTGCCTCCATCCGCTCGGCGCATTTTTTTTAAGTGCGCCCCCCTAACTTGAAATCGTGGATCCGCCCCCTGGATCTGTACACAATATAAAATAAAATAAACAATAGATATTAGTGGTGTTCATAGTTGAAAAACAAAATGCTGCCTGTATGGCTGTATAGCATGTGATTAAGTTACAAACTATCTTTTTTCAATTTACCATTGGGATGTATCATTTTTACAGCTGTTAAAAAATAGATTGGTGGATTATATATGGTAGAATTTAATATTTATGTGATGTTCAAACTATGCAAATTATTCTTTAACTTAATAAGATCATATATGATAATTATTAATCACACTTTTATTATTGCTAACCGTGTTACCCTCTTGAAATAAAGAAATCATCTCATTTACTTACTTATTGACACTATCTTCTGAATTCAATAAATAAATAAAATTATGTTCCATATATATTTAATAATGAAAGTTGGGAACTTTATTTATTACAATATTAAAGAACTGGTAGCTATTAGATTAATTTCAATTCGAAACTGAAACTATTTGCACACTCTTGATGACAATTTCTTATTTGGATTTTGTAAAAATAGAACCCTAAATCATAAATTTCCAACAGAATGTGGAAGATGGCAAAATATGTGTACAGAACATGGTTTGACCCGATCGAGACTCGAACCCACGATCTACCGCATTCGAGGCGAGCACACTAACGATTACACTACCGATGAGAGTCTTTGGTGAGCATTTCTGGTCTGTTTCTCAGCAAATACATATATTGTCCAGGGGCGGATCCAGGATTTCAAGTTAGGGGGGGGTACATTTTAAAAATTTGCGCCGAGCGGAGGGAGGCGCGAAAAATTTTGGGGTATTTCGTGTGAAAAATCACTATTTTATGCCAAAAAATCTTATTTGGGGAGGGGGGGGGGGGGGGGGGGGGCGAATGCGCGTCCCCCTGGATCCGCCCCTGTTGTCTACATAAATGACAATAGATAAAGTAACAATACAAAATACATTGTGCAACGCACGGTCAACTTTTCGCGCTTTCACAATCCTTCGGCAGAAGACACATACAAAGCGACTTTTTGAGTACATGTATATAAACAAATTCATATTTCAAAACAAAGATTACCAACTGGTATTTGTTGCTTATAATGCTAAGCACGCAGAATTAAGGAGAAAGAGCAAAAACTGGTTGCTTCGGAATCAGGATAATGTGTCAGAGTGGAGTGACATGTATATCCGCGGACTGTTGTTTCCGTTAGCTAACACTATGAAAAAAAACTAAGCGTGTTGGTCTAGAAAAAAGCGGACATCATCATCATCTCATTAACTTGGTCTCGCCATGATATAGCTATATAATTGCTGAGTTGGCGTTAAAAAACAATCGCTCACTAAAGCTGTTACGTACAGTTTTTATATTTCTTCGACAATGTACGTATATTGTGTTTATTCTGCAATGTCTTATAGTTAAATAAAAACAACTGGCAAATTGTCTAAAAAGAGCAGAAACAGACATCGTTCTAAGCGTTTTAGACGTCCGCGGTTATAGTGTAAGTTTCTCGGCGTCGCTCGACATGAATCAGTTACCAGAAAAACTATATCTTGGTCAAAATCTTAAGCAATATGTGATGAAAGAAGCTGTTATATATAAAATCCTTAGGTACAGACAAAACAGATGTCACACCAATGAGGAGCGATGGACAGAGCACAGCTGACACAAAGCAAAAATCCAACATCCCCAACAGTGTCAGTCCGTATTCACCGTAGAATCACAAGACAACATCCCCGACTGCACCAAAACCCACATCATAAAAACAGCACTCCCAATATCTCTACCAGGTGTAAAAGAAACTCCTACATAACATCAATACCCATAGATTTTGTGCTCCCAAAACTATTAAATTATTTGGCTTTCCAATCTTTTGATCTTGAGCTACCTGATGAAGGTTATTCCAGAAACGTTCATGTGCACTAAATTTGATATCTACGTTTTTATTACCTCTTTTTAGCAATGTAGCTATCTGAATGTTTTCTTTGAAAACAAGATACACTCATTGTTTAATATGATAGATACAAAATGTATGTAAAATTTCCACGTAAATTAGCTACCTGTATCCCTTATGAAAATTATGTGTACAGAACTAAGTCAGATTGATAAAAGGTGCATTCATGTTGGGTTTTTGTCTTTCTTTTTGATATTTTTGATTGGTTTGTTTTTGATAACAGATTAATATTTAATTTTATTTGTTTTTTTCTGTTTTGAGGATATAACTTCAGAAGGGCCTACAAATTTATACATCTTGGAATAACAGTAATACTTTAGGGTGCCTGCATCCTAATTTCTTATGTACATGTATCTCTATTCTTTATCAATAAATGTTTAGAGGTTTGCGTTTGTATTGAAACTGGGCCTTGATGGGAGAGAGGTTTAAAGAGCTGCCTACACCTCATTTATCTTTCACTGCACTGTTCATCACTTGGATGATGTACTCAACCTTTAGAAAGTAGATTGCCAGACGCTGGTACAACATATGAAAATGTCTGTAATGTCATTGAATATAGCTCAAATAAATATTTTGCATCATGCTGGTATGTCTTGTAAGTACAGATACTTGTATCACACATACTTGTCAATTTAATAATTAAATAACAGCCATATATACATGATAATATCTCACACACAAAGTATCTTAACACAAGTTATTTCTTAAAGATTTTATTGAAAAACTCAGACAGGCATGGTGGAACATTAGCATACATATAATACAATACAATATATAGACTAGAGGCTCAGTAGGTTGAGAAGATTTTTTATGAATCGACCAATCAGCAACACGAATTGCCTGTGCTGGCCATGTTTGTTAACAGATCCAAAATGAGCAATCTTTATAGAGGGCCTTCCATAGATGCTACCTACCACGTTTCGGTTCATTTGGCCAAACAGTTTCAGAGTAGAAGATGTTTTAGGAATCGACCAATCAGCAACAAGAATTGCCTGTGCCGACCATGCTTGCTAAGGGATCAGGACTAAATGAGCAATCTTTACAGAGGGCCTTTCATAGATGCTTCTTACCAAATTAGGTTCATTTGGTCAAGCGGTTTCAGAGGAGAAGATTTTTTTAGGAATCGACCAATCAGCATCAAGAACTGCCTGTGGCGGCCATGTTTGCTACGAATTGAGCCGAAATGAACAATCTTTATAGAGGACCTTCCATATATGCTTCCTACCAAGTTTCAATTCAATTGGCCAAGCGGTTTCAAAGATTTTTAGAAATTGACCAACCAGAAACAATAACTGCCTATGGCTATTCGATTTCAGAGGTGAAGATTTTTTAGAAATCAACCAATCAGCAATAAGAATTGCCTATCGTGGCCATGTTTGTTAATGGATCATGACGAAATGAAAAATCTTTATAGAGAACCTTGCATAGATGCTTCCTATTAAGCTTCAGTTCATTGAGCTAAGGGGTTTCAGAGCAGAAGATTAAAATGTGAAAAGTTTACAGACAACGTCTGCTCAAAAGCTTTGATGAATACCAGAGTACAACACAAATTCTAACACGACTCCTTCTTACGCTTTGTAGACAAACGAGCGATTTATCGATGGTATAATCTCGTTCACACATGTCCCGGTGAATATGACTGACTTTTCCATTGGCAGCATAAATGGTGTGTGACACTTTCCGCAAACGTACATATAAATTACCGTCTTCCAATCAAAGTATACTACCGTATTTGTAATCTTAGACATATCAGAATCGAAATAAATCATGGAAGCATGAATGTGTTTTGAGTTTTAACATGGGTTGGCGGATATTAGTAAATTTTCAAGGGCAAACTTCTGTTGCTTATGCTTATGTTTAAATGGCGTCAGGTAGTTTATTTTCATGGATAACACTTTGACACCTGTGTCATACATTGAACAGATGTAAGGTAGCTTATTTTCATGGAAAACGTCATGACTCCTATCCAATGTAACGAAGGAATGCGAGGTAGCTAATTTTCATGGGCAGGTAGATAATTTTGATGGACCATGAAACGAAGGAATGCGAGGTAGATAATTTTCATGGGCAGGTAGCTAATTTTCATGGACCATGAAACGAAGGAATGCGAGGTAGCTAATTTTCATGGGCAGGTAGCTAATTTTCATGGACCATGAAACGAAGGAATGCGAGGTAGCTAATTTTCATGGGCAGGTAGCTAATTTTCATGGACCATGAAACGAAGGAATGCGAGGTAGCTAATTTTCATGGGCAGGTAGCTAATTTTCATGGACCATGAAACGAAGGAATGCGAGGTAGCTAATTTTCATGGGCAGGTAGCTAATTTTCATGGACCATGAAACGAAGGAATGCGAGGTAGCTAATTTTCATGGGCAGGTAGCTAATTTTCATGGACCATGAAGCGAAGGAATGCGAGGTAGCTAATTTTCATGGACCATGAAACGAAGGAATGCGAGGTAGCTAATTTTCATGGGCAGGTAGCTAATTTTCATGGACCATGAAACGAAGGAATGCGAGGTAGATAATTTTCATGGGCAGGTAGCTAATTTTCATGGACCATGAAACGAAGGAATGCGAGGTAGATAATTTTCATGGGCAGGTAGCTAATTTTCATGGACCATGACACGAAGGAATGCGAGGTAGATAATTTTCATGGGCAGGTAGCTAATTTTCATGGACCATGAAACGAAGGAATGCGAGGTAGCTAGTTTTCATGGGCAGGTAGTTAATTTTCATGGACCATGAAACGAAGGAATGCGAGGTAGCTAATTTTCATGGGCAGGTAGCTAATTTTCATGGACCATGAAACGAAGGAATGCGAGGTAGATAATTTTCATGGGCAGGTAGCTAATTTTCATGGACCATGAAACGAAGGAATGCGAGGTAGCTAATTTTCATGGACCATGACACGAAGGAATGCGAGGTAGATAATTTTCATGGGCAGGTAGCTAATTTTCATGGACCATGAAACGAAGGAATGCGAGGTAGCTAATTTTCATGGGCAGGTAGCTAATTTTCATGGACCATGAAACGAAGGAATGCGAGGTAGATAATTTTCATGGGCAGGTAGCTAATTTTCATGGACCATGAAACGAAGGAATGCGAGGTAGCTAATTTTCATGGACCATGAAACGAAGGAATGCGAGGTAGCTAATTTTCATGGGCAGGTAGCTAATTTTGATGGACCATGAAACGAAGGAATGCGAGGTAGATAATTTTCATGGGCAGGTAGCTAATTTTCATGGACCATGAAACGAAGGAATGCGAGGTAGCTAATTTTCATGGGCAGGTAGCTAATTTTCATGGACCATGAAACGAAGGAATGCGAGGTAGCTAATTTTCATGGGCAGGTAGCTAATTTTCATGGACCATGAAACGAAGGAATGCGAGGTAGCTAATTTTCATGGGCAAACTTCTGTTGCTTATGCTTATGTTTGAATGGTGCCAGGTAGTTTATTTTCATGGAACACGTCATGACTCCTATTCCATGCAATGAAGAAAGGTCGAGTAGCTAATTTTCATGGACAAGCTTCAGATGCTTATGCTCATGTTTGAACGGTGCAAGGTAGTTTATTTTCATGGATAACACTTTGAAACCTATGTCATACACTGGACAGATGCAAGGTAACTTATATTCATGGAAAACTTCACGACTTCTATCCCATGTAATGAAGAAATTATGCTGACTAGTCTTTGCCTTTATTCTTTTACGCCATGTGCCAATATAAATTGTATAGTTTTTGGTTTGATCAGATCGTTGATCGAAACCACGATCTACCGCACATGATGCGAGTACTCGTAACTATTTCACCACAGGAGCGTTATTGCTTGTTATAACTAAGCGTCTTATTTCTTTGGAATAGATATAGTATAAACATAGTTTATTAATTAATTCAATATTACACATTATGATAATACACATATAAATGGAATAGATATACACATTTTTGTATATATGCAAAGCAGAAAATGCATTATGTACAAATAAATAATATGGTGATTGATATATAGAAACTTGTCCATGTCACTATAAATATATAATTTTTTAAAAATATTATTAGACTTGAATTTATTTATATTATATATATATATAACCCCGCGGGAACCCCGGTGTATAGAAATGGGACCGAGAGCTTCTTCGGCTTGAAGGGGCGTCCGTCGGTTGTGCGGGGTGTATAAATTCACAACCAATCCGTCCTTCGGTCGAGACGTAAATAAAACCGAGGTCCCGTGTTGAGAGATTGCCATCCTCTTCGCACGTTAAAGAACCCAGTATGCTCATGATGAGACCTGTTGCACTGGCTAAATTATTCGTCCCTACCCATACACCTTTCCTTGTTTCGAGTCTCGTGGCGTTTAAATTTTTAAATATTCTCGTCCTGAATATAGCTGAAAAATTGCTCGCTGGACGTTAAACACCAACCAATCAATCAATCAATCATATATTTTATATCGAAATAACTTATTTTCATCCAGATTTTGCTCCATGTAAACAAGGATTTATATATATATATAAATCCTTGGTGTAAATGAATAAATAGGAGTTTGCTATCCATTTCTTGGATAAATCTATCTAATTAAATAGATTTCCTCGCCTACATCCACCCCCCTTTTTTCGTTCAAAAATACTTATTACCAAGAATCTATCAAAACATGCTAAAAGGGGAATAACTGGCATAGTACTTTTAATGTATTATTAAGGTAGCTAATTTTCATGACTATCATTTGGAACACCTTTGTGGTTTACGAAAATCTAGTTCCGAACGTCAAAAAGTAGCTAATAATTATGGTAGCTAATAATTATAGGACACCGGCATAGGATTTCATAAAAACTAAAGGGAAACGCCAGATCAAAACTCTTTTATTGTATCATTTTTCGTTGTCCCATCCTATGATGAAGTTCAAGGACATTGACAAAAAAGTCGCAATCTCAGAAACGCTTTAATGAACGAAAATATAAATATTTGAAAAATAAGAAAAAGAATCACTCCGGACCGGACACATAAAAATTATCGGATATCAATTTGGCGCCAAATTTAAACGTGTCTGTTGTGCAAAATACGATAGAGGACTTGATTTAGGATTTTGGGAAATATTGAAACCTTTGAAATGGACAAATATTACAAGCTTTTTCCTGATTAAGACAAATGGTTGAAAAGATATCCACTAAAAATTTATTTACCTGTGAATTTAAATAAAATACTTTGCTTTATTTATAAAAAAAAAAAACAATTATACAAAATGTTTACTTCAAAGCAGACTTGTTTTATCAAACAATGTTCAGAAAAATATATATACAGTTAATTTGTATTGCTATAACGAAAAATGGAAAATTGACAGCCCTTGCTTGAAAGCAACCACTGCAGGAAAAGCTTGATATTGACAATGAGGAAAGTGACTTTCATGCACTGAATATTATATGTGACACAGACAAGGACAATGATGACTTTTGTGTTGATTTTATGGATGAAGAAGATAATTGGAGACGTTTTCCTTCTATCGGGGAGAAAATGTTAATAAACAGCTGCGCCAACAGACGGACAGTCGGACATTGGTATGCCTTAAGACGGGCGTATAACAATAAAACTATTCGAAATATATATTGTTATGAAAATTTGTCTTCCCATACCATTCTTCTCCTTGTTGGTTTCATATGACATGGGTATATGAAATAAGAAAACAACCCTAATTAAGATCAATAACAATGAAAAGGGCTTTATATAAGTAAAGGAAACTATACAGGCCAGCCATCAACAATGAAATATTAAAAAAATTACGATTTTCTTTCGGTCTGGTGAATGATCTTGGTTCACCAGACCGAATGTCCTGTAAGAAAATTTACAATTTCGCATATACTGCAGGACAATAAACCAATCAATTACGATCGTGCACAAAAATATTCTTTGTTACATAAAATCCATTCATTTCAACAGAAAATAAAACATTGCATAACTGACATTTGGTGCTATTGAACAATTACATTGTTTTGTTGACACTCTAAGATATGTGTTGGCATGGCAACAATATCAGTAGTATCACAACCACAAGATAACTGCCACATTTACAGTTTTTGAATAAATTTCCTTCCTTTTAACACCATGACTGTCACATACATGTAGATCCCAATATAAAAAAAAGACATTCTACAATAATAACATTAGATGATGCTGTTCACATGATCATTACATACAAAATGGACGTTGTAGCAGTAGTTATCTCCCCTGACAAAATCCTGGATGAAATCATTTTTATTTTATCTCTCATTGTTTTTTCTTTTAGTTTCTTTATTCATTTCTTCAAGTCCTTCTTTAAGTTCTTTTGTAAACGTATCTTTAAATGAAGACATTCTACTTCCTCCTTTTTCAGCCTCGTGTTGAAATTTCTCCATCTGTTCCATACCTGTAAAGAGAAAAGTTTTTTTTTTTTTTTTAAACAGATAATAATTCTATTACACTAAATTTTGCTGCAAACAATTTACTAGGTATACAGCTTTTACCTAGTATCCCTCGTTGTTAATTACTAAATAGCAAGGGATTCACTATTGAGCAAAGTTAAGTATCTAGAATAAATAATATTAGTACTCTTTTTCAGATCATATATATAATATATTATGTAAAGAGAGGAGGTTAAGATTGCTATCACTTACCTCAATATCTTAATTATATCATGGAGGTACATTTTGTAAGTGGAGGAAACCAGTATATCTGGTGAAAATCACCAACTTGTGGAGAAACCCAGAATATTTGGTGAAAATCACCAACTTGTGGAGAAACCCAGAATATCTGGTGAAAATCACCAATTTGTGGAGAAACCTAGAATATCTGGTGAAAATCACCAACTTGTGGAGAAACCCAGAATATCTGGTGAAAAACACCAACTTGTGGAGAAACCCAGAATATCTGGTGAAAATCACCAACTTGTGGAGAAACCCAGAATATCTGGTGAAAATCACCAACTTATGGAGAAGCTTAGAATATCTGGTGAAAATCACCAACTTGTGGAGAAACCCAGAATATCTAGTGAAAATCACCAACTTGTGAAGAAACCCAGAATATCTGGTGAAAATCACCAACCTGTGGAGAAACCCAGTATATCTGGTGAAAATCACCAACTTGTGGAGAAACCTAGAATATCTGGTGAAATCTGTTTGTCCCTTTGTCCTGTTACGCTTGGCCATTGCATTGTCTGCCATTCTTCGATTTGCCCCTTTGGTACAGATGTATCTTCAAACTTTTCTTAAAAGAAAGGACTATGGGTAATACGTCAAATCCATGGATACCTAATTAAATTCAATAATGCTACTAGACTGAATTATTCTGTCTCTTGTAACAATATTTTCTAAATCATTATAAATTACCAATTTCATAGTCCCATGGATACACTGTCCTTGAGGCAAGCACTCTAAACTATTACACAACTGATGCGGTTGATTGATTGGTTTATGGTGCTTAATGCCACTTTCAACAATATTTCAGTTATATTGTGGCGGTCAGTTTTATTGGTGGAGGAAACCAGAGTACCTGGAGAAAACCACTGACCTGTCGCAAGTCACTGACAAACTTTACACCTCGCCATGAATGGGGTTCGAACTCAGGACATCTATTTAATTGAGTAGTGTTATTTAAACAATAAAACAAAGCAATAAGGTAGCGGTTTAACACTAATGTAATATTATTAAAAAAAAAAATAGATACAAGTTTTCATCAGCGTTCATTGATCAGCGTTTTCCAAATATGGTTCAACGTTTATTTGCTGACGTCATACATGACACGATTTGGCTTATGCATATTCATGAGCAAAAGTACCCATGATTTCTGGCTATGCGGACCGTCGGACTATCGGATTGTCGGACTATCGGACTATCGGATTATACATTGTAGGTCGGACCCCATATTTCCTATATGACGTACTACATCACTATATATTTTCTATATGACGTAAATGGAAATTCCAAGTGCCCATTCGGGCATTTTGCGCTCACTTCACTCAATCAAAAATGCGTCCATTTGGATAGCCCTTGAGATTAGCTACAAAATGAGTCCTTTAACGTGAAGATATCTCAAGAAATCAGAAAGTGATAAGGGTTTAAAGTTTCACTATATAAAGGGTTTCAGGCAAAAGAAAGAATTTGTAAATTATGCTTAAAGGAAGTTGAAGATGAAATTCACTCAATCAAAAATGCGTCCATTTGGATAGCCCTTGAGATTAGCTACAAAATGAGTCCTTTAACGTGAAGATATCTCAAGAAATCAGAGTTAGAATATTTATTTTTTTTGTCACGCAAAGCGTGATTTTTTTTCTCCAGAATTTGACATTAGGTTATTTGACAAAAACTCTGGATCAGATTATTTTTTTTTCCTCCACCAAAATCAGAATATTTTTTTCAGCAACATTGGGAATCAGAGTTAAATGGTCGTTCCCCTAGAAATGATATAATTCAAAATTAATAATAGTAATATTTTATGTTATACAATATTAATAATAATAATTATATATCTGTGTTAGATATGTAACTTGTGTTGTTATGTATCTTATGATCACCTTTATTCATGCTAAAGAACGAGTAATATAACTGTTTTACAAAGAAACAATAGCCCATATACAACTGTGGATAATGCACTGTCTCTTAATCTATTACAGGGATCATTATACTTGTCAAAATTATTGATTACAAAATTGTATATTTACATGTATTTGTATGTCATGTATGTTAAATCCAATCAATCTAATCATACCAATTAATGTAAATATTGTGATTTTCATGTAATTATACTGCCTCTCATGGGCGTCTTTAATTGACAAATAAACATATTCTATTCTATTCTATTCTATTCTATTCTATAGCGTCACGTGATAATTAAACGTTGCAAAGACGTCACACAAACGTGCTCATTCCTTTTCATCTATAACTTAGTCCGTTATAGAAGTGTAAATTTTGTGTCCGCAAATTTTTCATTCAAACAACGCTTGAAAAACTTGCAAACTTGGAAAATGGATTCCTTCAAAGTAAATGTAAGTTTTTATAACATTTTTTATGGAAAAAAAAGTATTTAGTGAGATTTAACCCCAAAGACGTCTCGGGGACACGTGTGGTGTGAGGTCGTGGTGTCTAAATGGTCAAAAACATTAATGTTAATACGCTTGGAAAACTTGCAAACTTGGAAAATGGATTCCTTCAAAGTAAATGTAAGATTTTATAACATTTTTTATGAAAAAAAAAAATTAGTGAGTTTTAACCCCAAAGACGTCTCGGGGATACGTGTGAGCACATGGTGTCAAAATGGTCAAAAACAATAATGTTGATACCTTTGTCATTTTTTAGATAAATAGACATATGAAGGCTCATTTTAAAGCTTATGAGAAGATCTAAACTCCGTCATAACCCATTTGTCCAAATCCTGTTCGGCGAGGAAAAAAACCGAGGTCAGCCCCGGTTACCTGTAAAATGCGAAACGAAATAGATCGAAACGAAATGCATCGAAACGAAACGAAATTTACCGAAACGAAACGAAATCGAAACGAAACGAAATAAATCGAAATGAAATTGACCGAAACGAAACGAAACGGAATAATACAAAATGAAAGAAACTTATTTTAATGAAAAATTAGAGAAAGTATCGTTTAAGCATAGAAAGATAGTTTATTGTATTCCAGGTTATATTCATTTAATGTATATTTCATTTATCATACACATTTATATGTTCTGGGGGCCTGGGTGGCTCAATGAGTTAGGTCGTTGGATCTAACAACTCATACAAGCCCATCACCAATACGGCATGGGCTCGTGCCCAGCTTTGTAAATTACAAAAAGGGTACACTCGACTCGCAGCCGCAAGTGATAAAGTTTACCAGTTGCTTGCCCAGGGTCGATGGTTCTCTCCCACTACCCCGGCTTCCTTCATCACTAAAACTGGTCACCATGATATATCTGAAATATTGCTGAAAGTGGTGTTAAGCACCACAATTCGAATTCTTTATATGTTCTGTAATATCTACGAGTGGCTCAATGAGTTAGATCGTTGGATCTATGCAACTCATACAAGCTCATCACCAATACGGCGTGGATTCGCGCCCGGCTTTGTAAATTACTAAAAAGGGTGCACTTGACTAGCAGCCGCAAGTGATAAAGTTTTCCAGTTTCTTGCCCATGCGGCCGGTGGTTCTTACCTGGTACTCCGGCCTCCTCCACCACTAACACTGGTCGCCATGATATAGCTAAAATGTTGTTGAAAGTGGCGTTAAAACATCAAAAATTAAACAAAATAAAATCTGTAATATCTATGCCTTGTATTGGATACGCTGTGTGTTTACACAATTAACGGTGCTTTATCTAGGGTGGTCAAGCCAAAAATTGAAATGCTAATAAATCATCCAATTATAGTTTAATATGACAGTACATACAAAATGGGAAATTTTGGTACAAAAATTATTAAAATCGGTTGAGCTGTTCAAAAGTTATGGCCTTTTCGTTGAGCCGAAAGTGATCGATTTTTTGTTTTTTTGAAAAATGTTAAAAAAATGACATTTTTGGACCAAAATATATTATTTTCACTACCTAATAGGTTATCATGCTTTCTTCTATAGTAATGTATCCTCCTTATGCTTCAAAAAGAGGTATTATACACACCTGTAGGTGTTATATGAAAAAAATGTCACAGAATTTAAAGCATTGAAAATAGCCTTTGGACTTTGTTTTTTTAATTTATGTGTCTGCCGTCTGCTTGTTCAAACCACCAGGTTTGTGGTCAAATATCTTCAAAAACCTTTAACTTGCAAGGTTGAAACTTGCAGCACTGTCCACAAAGTGCCCAGTCTCTAGGTAAAAATATCAAGAATATCATTTATTCAATTAATATATATATTTTTTAATATTATTTCCTTTGCGCAGGCCTCCATAATTTTAACGTCAAATTTTATTCGAAAAATCAAGTTTTTGGTCATAAAAAATGTGAAAAAAGTACTAGAATTTTTCTGAATACTGATTTTGGTAGGAAAAAGAACCCTTTAACAGGGAACACCTATATTTATCAGCAAAACAAATTCTCAAAGTCTGTAGTGCCAGAATTATAAACTCTGCAGCTTAATATTTTGAGCTCCGTAAAGTGTAAAAATAAGTTATTTTAGGGAATTAATTATATTTTGTATGTTCAAATTGATATTTTTATGGTAAACAACCTCAATATCCATACATCAATGAAGTTATTATTAACTGTCATTTTTTCCATTGAAAAGGTCAATTTTCTTTGTTCAATCAAAATTTCAGATAATTCCCGAAATTGATACAATTTCAATAATTGTCAAATATTATAATATTAAAAGTTCAAGTGTTTGGTATTATTTTGATCCTATAACTGTATACTACAAGGAGAAAACTATCAGCAACCCCAATTCTGACACTGGTATGAACTACGTCCTGGTTCATTAGCCCTCTTACCTGGAAATTTAGTAAAAATAATATTTCAATTATGGCCCCGTATTCCATGAAAAGTCTTATTTGGATTATCAGATATGTTCTCTGTACAATTTATAAGCCAGCCTTGAAGTTATTTTATCTTTTAAGCATTTAATTAGCACATTTTATACATGATTTTCATTTTTTTGTCTGGGAAAAACCTTAAATTTGACAATTTTAGCTGATTTAAGCGAACAGTTCATGCGATTAAAAAGTCCCAAATTTTCAAAGTTATCATTTTTATTGTCACAAATCAATAAACTGTTATCTTTATATACTATAATTTTACATTTGACGACTACAAATAGTGCTGTGTCCCAATTCATGACCAATTTATTCCAAATGAAATCTTTTTGATTTCTTTGAATTGTGTGTTTTGTGATCCTATGCATATCCGATTAACTGAATCATAATCAACAGCATCAACTTTCAGAAGTGTCATTTTAATGATTTAAAACTCTTAATGATCTACTGAGATGCCACGATCACACCTGTAAAAAAAAAATAAACATTTAAAATATGTTATACAGAATAAAAATAAAGAACTAAAAATAATTTATCTTTTCCAGAAATAGTTTATCATACATGTACAAATGAAAAAAGCTTTAATACAATGCACTCTTCGACTAAAAATTATCTTTATGCATATATGCTTGGTGGCAAATAGATTCTATATGAAAAATAGCATTATTCCAGAAATGTTTGCTGCATGCACCATAAATGTTCTGTCATACCAAACAAGTTTGCACACAGTAATGGTGTAATGAAAAAAATATAATTAATTAAATTTAGCATATCACATGCACTGCCACTGATTACATTGTATATAGCCAGAATGTTAATACATTCACATACTGTAATGTATGCATTAAGCATATATTTCATAAAGCTTCCCTAATAGCACTGAAACATAATAATTATGTTTTATAACAATTTGAATAAATTGTTTCAAAAATGTTGCATGGAAATTCATGTTACTATTTAAAAACAATTGTCCTATGTATTGCTACAATATACACTAGGAACTTAATGAGAAATGCATAAAAAGTTTTCATGTAGACAAATTTCATTTAAAACCAAAAAATATAAAAAATCTTGAACATTTCACAAAAGATCCCCCCTTTTCTAAAAATATCAAAGAATACCGGAACAACTCCTTTATATAGATGTATTAATAAATCCCGATAGTTTCCGAACAGCCATGATTACGTCACCAAAGCTCTGCTTGGATAAAGTTATTTATAGATTGGGAGAATTTGACAACTTTATATTGATGCTTGCCGTTTTCGCCATTTTTCGAATAAAATAATAAAATCGTGAATTAAATCCCATCTCTTTTTCATTTATCGAAGCAAAGATATATATTTATTCAGTTCGTGTAAAGTTTCTGTGTGATTTTTGTGCATCTTTTGTTTTCAAAATTAACCCCCATTAGATCCGGTTGAAAATGATATTTCTTTTGAGAATAAAACTATATTTTAGAAGAAGTTTTGTTACTTACCGTGCATGATTGACCTCCGTGGTCTGAATACATCAATGCTAGATAATTATTGTATCAATTGGTAGAACAATACGTCGGTAAATTCCATTTTTCTTTGGTACAACTCTGAAATTGTCCTGGCCAAGATGGCGGAAGACATACATCCCAGTCATGCGCCACACAACGTCTGATAACTCTTCCCGCTCAACTCTGATTGCAAAGTCAGAAAATATGGACCGAACATCCAATGATTTCCGGGAGCTATTACTGCTTATCCATTGAAATCTTGGCGACATATCTTTAGAGGAAGGTCCAGATTATTGAAATCTGACTTAATTTTTTGCGGAAAAGCGGTAAGCGAGTTTAAAACATTGTTTTGTAAGCTTTTATATTTTACGTTACGATTTTGACTTTTAAAAATTTCTTAACAGTCGGATTGTTAAAATTGAAGACATTCTGCAAATTTTAAGCCATGCATGAAGAATATTGGTCCAGGGATAGCTCCCGGAATTATTTTTGAAAATGGGCTGTTCGTTGACACATAAATCAAGATGGCGTCCGATTTTCTCGCAACGACTTCACTTTGGACGTTCAGTAGTAGTACCCAATCATATTTTTAATGCTTATAACTACCAAATTAATAAAGTTCTAGTTTTCAAGTTTTATCTGATATATTTTTTATCACGAAATAATAAATTTTAGGTGTTTTTCTAATGAAATGAAAAAGGTGAAAATTCGGGTTTTTCTACTCTGACAGAAAATAATTACGCTATCGACGACTACGTTTGTCCTCCCTACTTTATCCAATAAACCATCTTTTGGAATTGGCGTTTATTTTTTTGATATTTGGTCGAATTTCTTAAATCTCCGACACCTCGTTTGAGATTGTGTGTGGTTATATGGACTAAGCCCATATTCCATAAGGTTTTCAGTTCATCCGGCACTTTGTGAATCTACATGCAAGTTTCAACCTATATGACCCTTGAATTTGTGACCTTAGCTTTTGATCAAGTGGTTCCACACAAGAAAAAGTTTCTGGCAAGAAGATCTTTCACAAAATTCCCATAGTGTCCACTGTTAAATTAAGTCAGACTGTGGTGGCAACCTTTGATTTCCGATCAGTTTTCAATTCACACGTTTGTTAGAGAAAATTCCTACAATTCAATAATTAAATCTGTAATACATTATCTGTCAAGAGCTCTTTGTACAAACTTCCAGTAGAGTCCAAAGTTAAACTAAGTTCGACACTGGCGGCTATCTTGGATTTCCAATCGGCATGTGATTCTCAATTTAGAAGAGAACAAGAGGACAAAGGAAAATTTTGATGCTAGTACAAAAAAAAAAAAAAAAAAAAAAATAAGAAGAAGAAAAAAAAATCAATTTATCAAACAGGTGCTAGGGACCGTATTGAACTTGCAGTGAGATGTGAGCGTTTGCTCCATGTTGAAGGCCTCACTGTGACCTTGAGATGAAGAACAGCAATAAAAGCGCTGTTCCTTTGCTTTGGGTTTTGTCAAGTGCGTGTAGGGATTTCATACACCTTATCCCTTCCTTTTTTATTAATTCTGACAAGAAGATCTTTGAACCAAATTCTAATAGGATCCAATGTTAAACTATATGTAAGGGGCCCGGGTGGCTGGGTATATGTTAGAAACAAATATAACATTTCACGCTTGTTAAGTTTTCAGGTCATATAAAATTCCCAAGTATTGTGTCTGAACTTTTTTATTTCTTGCCAAAATTAAGGGAGAGGTGGTGCTCGCACACCTCGCAGCCCCTTCATATGTGCATGTCCCCTCCTCTCTTTAAGTTAAATGGCCAGTCCCCAAGTCTTAAAAAAGAAACTTAACATGTAGTTTTGCAAGATGAGTGTTCCGTTTTGTGCAGTATACCGTTTAAATTTTGCTAGATTGGTCACCGATTTAAAATGTCTTTTTATCTCGACAGTCTTTCTTATAATAATAGAAGCCATAATTTGTTGCATATTTGAATATGAATATATGTTGTTTATCTCATCGTTAGCAAGAGGTAAACTTTAAGAAAACAATGAAAAAAATTCTCACGGGCAAAAACTTAAATAAATACATAAAATAAATAATTGAATAATTAAACAACAACGGTAATTTTGCAATTATTTCGAAGTGGCACTAATAAGCATTCTCAAGTAACAGTACCCGGCCTACCTTGCAAAATGGTGGGGGGTCTTCCGGGGTCACTGGACCCCGACCCCTGTACATACGGATTCTGATGCCAATTTTAGACCCAATCTCAAGACTTGTCTAACTAAAGCCTTTTTAATCCCCAATTTTTGAAGAATAATCCAAGCAAAAACATATATACCCCTTTTCAGCCATTTATGAATGAAAGATTAACCCATG
This sequence comes from Bathymodiolus septemdierum, assembly GCA_963383655.1. Classification (NCBI taxonomy): domain Eukaryota; kingdom Metazoa; phylum Mollusca; class Bivalvia; order Mytilida; family Modiolidae; genus Bathymodiolus; species Bathymodiolus septemdierum. Next base: position 60,260,463 of record OY726529.1, on the reverse strand, counting down.
CCAGACATATAATCAATAATAGGACCCCGATTGTCAGACCATCGCCATGTATATAGGAAGTAATATCCCCCCACGTAACAGTCATTTTCATTTTGTCATTCGGCACAGTATAGCTGGAATATCACTGATGTGGTGTTTAGCAGTCAACAATCGATGAATCAATCAGTTCGTCATTGCTAGATGAAGAACGATTTTTTTAAATATAACCTGGAAAACAATGAACTTTTCTACTATCCTTTTCTACGGTTAAATGATACTTTCTCTATTTTTTTCGTTTAATTTTTGTCTTGTATTTACCCAAGAAATTGTTTCGTTAAAATAGGTTTTATTTCATTTTGAATTATTCTGTTTCGTTTCGTTTCGGTCAATTTCGTTTCGATTTATTTCGTTTCGTTTCGATTTCGTTTCTGTAAATTTCGTTTCGTTTCGATGCATTTCGTTTCGATTTGTTTCGTTTTGTTTCGTTTCGTTTCGATTTCGTTTCGCATTTTACAGGTATCCGGTCAGCCCCCCCCCCATAAACATACGTATTGTATGTCAAAATTCCAAAATCATTGGAAAAGTTAAGATGGAAACTACTGGTATGTGAGAATTAACTCTTAATTATTTGAAAAAATATCAAATGTTTTCAAATATGAACTTGTTTTGAAGGGTACTACTAAACTGAGAAAAGAAAATGAAAACGAAACGAAATGAAATGAAACGAAACGAAATACAACGAAGCGAAGCGAAAAATGAAGAAACGAAACGAAACGAAATGAAGTTGGCATACAAATAATAGATCATCTGCAAGAGGAATTATACCTCTGTAAATTATTTTCCCATCGCAGTTTGTGATCAGCAATAACTTGTTTTAAATTCGAACTAGTATAGCAGTATAGATGAAAATTGTGTGGCTCTTAAGTAAAAAGAAATAAAGAAACCTGCCAGGCGCTGCTGTGAAAATTACGGAAGTGATATTAAAACATAAGATTACGACCTATGCATGTTTATACAGATTCGCAATTGGGCAACATTTTTTTCAATTCTGTTAAGCTAATCAGTATGTCAACTAATTCTAGTAGATATTGAAAGAAAATACAATTGAATAGTCGATCATAAGAAAACGGATGCAGTAGCGGCTAAGGTGTTAAAGAATTATATGCTTATTTTGCTAGGGGTAACCTGCTTTCGCTGTTGGCAATGCAAGTTATTCAGTAGGATTTCCCAGTGCACAAATACCTGCAGATATATATATGATGTTTTCAAGAACTTGACTTGGAAAATGCTAAGTCCGGGTTTTAGGATATAATTTTGACAATTAGCTACTTTCATAATATTCGGAAATAGTTTGGAAGTTATTATAAATTTTCTTGTGATATTTTTTTTTGATTTGGGGCTATAAACGCAGAATTCCAAGTCATGTTCAAAAGACAGTAACTAACAAAAGAGTTGTGCACAGTTGTTTTAAACAATAGATCTACAGTGTTGACTCTAAGGGACCAACCATTTAACTTGAAGGGGGGGGGGGGGGTATGGTTTTTTGTTTCGTTCCTTTTCGGACAACCCAAGAGTTAGAATATTTATTTTTTTTGTTGCGTAAAGCACGAACATTTTTGGGAACATTGGGAATCAGAATATTTTTTTAGGAAAAAACCATAACCTTCCCCTTCAAGTTAAATGGTCGTTCCCTAACCTAGGTTTGACTTATCCCTGAGTAGTTTTTCTGACAGCAGTTGTCCTCTTTCTAGGAAGTCACTGTATTGGACACAAACTCTAGCGTAGCGGATCACCTTAGAATGTAGACACCATACGTCGATGACGCGGGTATATTACTACCAAGAAAGGGAAAATTCATTACTGGAAGGTCAAAACCATATATTTTTGCCTCCCCTCAAGAATTGGAGAAAGTTATTGTCCCCTCTTGTCCTGGTCTTCCTGTTCCGCCACCTATGTTCCAATGTATTTTGGATGGTCACGTGAAGCCTGATTGAAAATCGGATGTGATATCGTAGAAAAGATACGCTCAGGTCAATCCATAATAAGGTCAGAGACATATGAAACCATGTATCTGATAAAGTCTAGGTAAAGCATTTTAACTTGTTCACAGCTACTGATCATGAAGCTACTTTTGCAATAGCAAAGCAGACTGACATTTATAGTCTAATAGATTGCTAAAAAAACTATACGTTTCAACCAATCTACTCGAGCGTGGATCCAGACAATTTTAAAAGGGAGGGAGATTCCACTCAAAAAGGAGGTCCAGAATAGAAAATAACCGATTTCAGTCTAATTTTCAACACTGATATACGTCATTTTTCAGTTTCCGAAAAAAAGGAGGTTCCAACCCCTAGATCCCCCTCCTCTGGATCTGCCAACGCTAACATTTTAAAGAATTTAATATATATTTACTGTATTGATGCATGACTTTTGTTAACCTTTTTGAATTTTGCAACAGAAAAGTGTAGATCTATAAATAGCCGAACTAACCACTCAATATTTCGTTGATTTTTACCCCTTCATTGATTGTTTTTGGATCTTTTATGCTTTGTTTGACATATTTCGTTTCGCTTAGTGATATTACATTTCGTTTCATTTCGTTGTATTTCGTTTCATTTTCGTTTCTCAGTTTAGTAGTACCCCGAGGTGTGATCCACTACATATAAGCACAGGCGCTCGTGGCACGGACCACCCCCCTTTTTCTAACTTTCTGTTGACAAATTTATTTTCAATAAAATTTCTTTATTTCTTTATAAATAATAAAGAAATAAAGAAATTTTGGAAAATGTTACCGATTCCCAACACTAGTTTTTGTTTTGTGCATACGATAGCTCAGTTCTCCAGAATTTTAAGATTTTCACACATTTATTGCTCTTTTTCCTTATTTTAACTTGTTCGTGTCAATATTCATACAATATTATGTCAACATCAAATTGCATGTGTCGACCCTATATAGATACTAATAATACACAAGGCATGCAACTCGGCAGGTTTAAAAATCGTACCCCTGCTCGCTTCGAGTACATTTATTGCACCTTATTTCCATTATGTCATTCAAACTAGGACATGCATCCATTCCTAAAAGACGTATCTTTTTGCTCCTGTTTTTGTTAGTGGTGTACCGATCATCGGAAACATCGACTAATCAGTCGGACGTCATCATACGATCCGATGATCGATTCTTAAACCTTGTGGTCGATTCTGATTCTATAGTGTCTAAAATATATATGCTTAACTTTGTTCTTTGGTTGGTTTTTTTTTCTGTCTCCATACTGACAAAAATATTGCAGTTTTATCCTAGCTAGTTTTTTTTGCCCTCATACTGACAAACATCTGTCAATTTTGTCCAATCATACTTTTGACACTCAGTCAATACACATATTTGGACTAGTCTATTATTTATCTACTTCCCGGAATAGTCCATTTTATGTCAGGTGTTACACATATATGGAAAATGATCTTTTGTTTTGTTCTAAGTTAATCTTTACTAATGGAAAAATTATAGTTTATAAATTTATGATACAATTTTATTCATATCTTTACTTTTGTCAATCATACTCTTGAAATAAAGACTATTTGATTAATTAGTCAGTAAATACATTTAGCAGGCAATTGTCACCGATGATCGATCATCGGTCGATGTTGATATATAACGATCATCAATTTTGGAAAATGTTACCGATTCCCAACACTAGTTTTTGTTTTGTGCATACGATAGCTCAGTTCTCCAGAATTTTAAGATTTTCACACATTTATTGCTAAATTTTTCGTATAAGGACCCACAGCTGATGGAAGTGACGTACCACTGCAACGAAAGGGTCAGAAAAGTTCCAAAAATTAAAATTTATATTTTTGGAACTTTTCTGACCCTTTCATTGAAGTTAATGCAGTGGTATGTCACTTCCGTCGAAAATCTTAAAATTCTGGAGAACTGAGCTATCGTATGCACAAAACAAAAACAGGGGCAGAAAGATGCGTCTTTTAGGAATGGATACATGCCCTAGTTTGAATGACATAATGGAAATAAGGTGCAATAAATGTACTCGAAGCGAGCAGGGGTACGATTTTTAAACCTGCCGAGTTGCATGCCTTGTGTATTATTAGTATCTATATAGGGTCGACACATGCAATTTGATGTTGACATAATGTTGTATGAATATTGACACGAACAAGTTAAAATAAGGAAAAAGAGATGAAATAATAAAGAAATAAAGAAATTTTATTGAAAATAAATTTGTAAACAGAAAGTTAGGAAAAGGGGGGTGGTCCGTGCCACGAGCGCCTGTGCATATAAGATTTAAATAAAGTCAAGTTTAATTATACATGTTCCTTAAAAATATCTGTCCATTAAAATATATATGTATTTACAAACACATCTTACATATTTGTAATCGGTTGTACGCCAGGGTGCAGGTTGATTCGGCCATAGTCAATTTGTCCATTCATTAATTCAGAGATGTCGCTATTTTGATATAGCCCAGTGAAATTAACCACTGAACCCTTAGGTGCGTGAACAGCAGATAAAATCAAGTTTAATTATACATGTTCGTTAAAAATATCTGTCCATTAAAATATATATGTATTTACAAACACATCTTACATATTTGTAATCGGGTGTATGCCAGGGTGCGGGTCGATTCGGCCATAGTTGATTTGTCCACACTACCAATTCGACCAATCATTCTCAGTTTGTTTTTATATCAATCCCTCACCCTCGGGTAACTGTGTAATTTGACCTTTTAGTGACCGAGTTCAATGCAGGGTTGGCCGGGAAATACCAGTGGCGGGAATTCCCAGTGGTAATTACCGGGAAACCGTCCTGGGAAATACTCTAAATTTTATTTAGCTCAAGCGGGAAATACTGGGAAATATGATTTTTAGATGCGATTGATTTCTTAAAAGTTGCTAAAAACTTAACACACAGACATGGGGTAATCGTAATTGTAATCGTAATCAGTTGTATTCGATTACATTTTTTCATGTAATTGGATGTAATCTGAAATCAGACTTTTTTTTGATTACATGTAATCGTAATGTAATCGATTGCATTCATTTTGACCCTGTAATCATGATTACTTTCCGATAGATATTTAATGTATGATTTATGTAAATGAATTTTCTTCATGAAATTTATTAAACAAATAATGTAGAATGGTTTACTAGAAAAAATATAAAGTTTATTGACATCTGAATAAAAACATATGTTATGAAATTCAATTGTTAAAAATTCCACAAAAATATCTATTAAATAAGGTGGCAATGACAACATGATCAAAAGATATTAGTCTATTAAATTGCAATCAAAACTATCACAGCTACTAAAAAATATATTAAGCATTAATTATGGCTTCAAAGAGTTGATATCAAAACAAATAATATCTCAATTTCAATTTCTTTAGGGTTTCAATATTTCAGTGAAAACAGTTTGTCGGCTTGTGTAAAATATAACAAGCTCTAACATTTATAAATTATCTGACACAACTTTCAAGATTTCATTTATGACATCAGAACTCCAGATAATTTTCAAGTCCAAAGGGTAATTACCCCCTACTTTTGAAAATGATGCGTATTTGCATATTTCCTTTGCACTGTTGTACTCTCTACTTCAGAAAAGATTGCTTACATGTACACTTTTAAAATTATGTTTGACACAAGTGTTGTTCAATAAACGCAGGATGCAAGTGAAATGTATATCTCTGTTTAATTTGACACGATTGTGTCATGTTTATTAATAAAATGTTGTAAATATTTTGTTTTTTGCTCGTCGACTTCGGCAGTTTTCACAGCCGTGTTGATAATGTCATCAATGATTCCTTAACTATACTGTCACTAGACACAAATGCAACTGTAAGGAACTTTTAAATATATAATTTTCAACGAACAACGTCTTCCCAAATTTACTTTCGTTTTAGTTCTTACTTATTACGTAAACTGCATTTATTTGTAATATTGACCGCGATTGGATGATTTATCGTAAACATCCAATCAGATCTCTTTTCACATTGATGTTTAGAAAGGCAAGCATTCTGTACCCCTCGAAAGTATACGCTCTCTCCTTCGAAAAGTATAAAGGGAAGTAATTACGGGGAATTTCTCAAAGACAAAAATTTATTGTTATGTACACGACTGTACAAGTACGCTCCGAATTTGGAAAGTTTGCTTACACAGCAATATGTATGCGTAATGTGTACACTCTGATCTGATAATACATGCGTTTTTACTCGTTTTCATATCGTAAAAAATGCAAATACACAGCTTATCTGGAGCTCTGGACATTGCTTCTTTGAAAGACTTCTGAAGACTATCACTATGTCCTCAGTGTTATCTCATTTCATCATACCTCTTGATTCTTGTGGAAATGTAAAAGCTTCCTATAAGCATTGTACAGTATTGATATCTGGTTCAGTAAAGACCACATCCAACTTTGTCACTCACATGAAGGTACATTGTAGGTCATAATTATATATTTTGTTTCTGTTGATGAAAGTCATTCTGATTCCCATAAGATTAAGAAATATTTTATATAAACCAAAACATAGATATCTCATGAAGATTTTTTATACAAGTTTAAAAAGAGATATGAATATCAATAAAGAAATTATATAAAAAGCAATATCTTAATAATGATTTATAATTTTCAGAAACATTTATTATTTGTGGTTAAATAACAAAATATTTTCAATCATACATATTACAAATTAACTGATAAATAACCAGTTGTAATATTTGTAAAATTTTAGATTAAAAGAAAAATAAAATTCCAGTGGGGCTTGCATCTGATATTCAGGTGTCAAACCACCAATTAATTTCTTTAAGGTTTTCTACTAAATTTGTGTTTTTTCGAGCCTACCTGGTCATTTTATCTTAAGTTTAACCTTTTTAAGACCATATATTTTCTGAAACATACATGATTCCTCTACGTTCTGTCAAAATATCAGGGCATGTTTAAAATCTTGCAGTGAAATGCCATGCTACGGAAAGCACCTACTCTAAAAATAGCTCGGTCATCCCCAAGAAATTCACTATTTATAGGTCATGCATCAAATCCTCCATAGAGGTATTAAAATACAATTAAATCCATCAAATTTGGGCTCAAAATAATCCCTATTTATTTAACTTCAATTATCAATTTTAATTAGTCCATTCCATTCAGTAGTTTTCACAATACTACAAAGTGAAAGGAACTTTTTTCTTGAAAAGGGACTACTTTCGTATATGTTCCAAGCTCTGATTGGTGAATTAGTGGTTTGACACCTAAAGAGCATGAAAACTTGTTTCTTTCACCATTTGTTGGCCTAATTTCTATTCCTTAGCCAATATCAACCCAAGAAAACCTCATAAGGTATGTGGCTGTCTGATATTTGCAAGTATAAGTGTTCAAATGCAAAGGTACCCCCTTGAAGATTTTTAATGAAAATATCTCCATTTACAGCTGTTGAGTTCAGATTGTGTAATATACCAAAACTTACCTATTCTCTTATATATTACAGTTATTAAGCTAGTTTCTAACATAATAAGCAATCTTAACACATATATATGCCTCAGTTGTATATTTAATAGCTAAATACTATGAAATGTTTGCATTTAGCCCCCCCTTTTTTCGTCCCATAAAATGAGCTCATATCATTCTTAATTTTGTTAATTCATGCTTTTATCCCATAAATTATGTGGTTTAAGACATAAAATATGTTTTTGTATATACATCTTTAGTTGAAATTCCTTCTAATTCCATCAAATTTGCAAAAATATGATTTATTGATATTCAAGTCTTGGAATTTCTGATGGTGCACAACTATAATTTCCCCCAAAACTCAATAAATATATGCTTCCACATCATTTTTTTCCACTGTTTAAGTAAGCTGGATGTTCAAATGTACTGTTACAGCCAAATAATATTCTAAAACATGAAATTCAAATTGACAATTTGAAAAATTAACAGAAAATGCTAAGCAGTCAAAATAATTTTTTTGGGATCACTTAAATTACCAGGTTTTTACTACATAATTTTCAATTAAAACTGCTTTCTATAGCCTTATATTATTTTGTAAGTACATTGTACATGTATTCTAACTAAAACTATCAAAATTTACCAGGAAAAATGTGTAGGATTGAAAAAAATCCAATCATGATATCACCATATCCTATATTTGAAGTCGACAAACTGCCGCATGATGAAATTTTTTAAATTCTTAATATCAACCATATTTTCAATATTATATGCCCTTCTACTGCAAAAACACATTCAATAACATATTCCCAATAATTATAAAGTCATAAAGAAAAAGAAAATGAGTTGCAATACCTGGTGTCCATGTATATCCAGTGTTTGGGAACAATATTCCAAAATATTACATAACATGCATTTTGACCATGTAATCTGACACCACAATGCATTTTGTAACATTTTTGTATGAAAAATGTCACTCTGGGTCTGTTGTGACATGTTTAGGCTAATTTGAACATGATAGCAACAAAAGATAATTTTGACGTTTTTGTCTTAAGGTGTCGAACCACCAATTAATTTCTATAAGGTTTTCTACTAAATTTGTGTTTTTTCGAGCCTACCTGGTCATTTTATCTTAAGTTTAACCTTTTTAAGACCATATATTTTCTGAAACATACATGATTCCTCTACGTTCTGTCAAAATATCAGGGCATGTTTAAAATCTTGCAGTGAAATGCCATGCTACGGAAAGCACCTACTCTAAAAATAGCTCGGTCATCCCCAAGAAATTCACTATTTATAGGTCATGCATCAAATCCTCCATAGAGGTATTAAAATACAATTAAATCCATCAAATTTGGGCTCAAAATAATCCCTATTTATTTAACTTCAATTATCAATTTTAATTAGTCCATTCCATTCAGTAGTTTTCACAATACTACAAAGTGAAAGGAACTTTTTTCTTGAAAAGGGACTACTTTCGTATATGTTCCAAGCTCTGATTGGTGAATTAGTGGTTTGACACCTTCAGAAATAAAGGATATTTCTGCTTTTAATTTTGGTCCTGAGTTTCCTTTTATTATTGGATGATATGATAAATGTTTTTTTTTATTATTTGTGGGTTACTATGCAACTTGTAATGGATATTTTATTAAGCCTAGGATTTTGTTTTCATATTTAGACTGAGAAATTATGCATACATGTATGTGTATTTTTAAGCAAGTTTTTAGAATCAGAATGACTTGTTTTTTTTATCTTCTGAATTATATATCTATGACACACATTGAAATGGTGTGAGATTTAGCAATGGTGATTGTTACATAATTTGGTGTCATAAATAAGGTGTCTTCCCAGTTGTCCAACTTTAATTTTCTTACCTGTAGGATTGTTTATTTAACATTGATTAGGTGTTTTTTGACCAAAATACCTGATAATTTGTTCCTTAAACCTTATTTATTGATGAAAAGATTGCTAATCCTGCAACAAACATGATGATCATCAATAACATCTCCCAAGCTTGCCTCTGTTATTTCTCAATAATTTAATTAAACAGTGATCAATTAAATTCTGATATTGAACTAACGGTAAGTCGTCTTTTTAAGGATTTACCCTATTCTATTCTAGAGAAAGACGTGATCGACTCGTAAAGAAAAATAAAGAAATATCATATCCAATTAGTCAAAAATAGTAATAATAATTTGTATTCTTTTTCTTTTTAAATGAAATATATGGAAATAAATATTAACTGTACATAGACATGTAGTATATTGTCCTGGTCTAAATTTGTGTCCACTTGTGCACCAGTTACACAAACCAAGCTTTAATTAAGTGTCATTTAAAGTTTGTTCTTGATTACCTTTGATCTCATCAGAGTTGCAGATAAAAAAAAAATTCCTGTCAGACATTGGGTCCTGCAAGTAAGAGAGTTTTGCCAGACCTAACAAATTTTTGCCAGACTTGCTTGTTTTTAGAAATTTTTTAATAGTTCACTTTCAATACAGTATGATTAAAAAAGGGACATCTTAAAGCCTTGACACAGTTAACGACTATAGGCTACTACGACCAGATTAAGGATATTGCCAAAAGGGGGGCTATTTACTGAGACCACATTCAATTTAGATAGCCCTGCAACATCAAATAATCAATACTTCCAGAGTTGCAGATAAAAAAAAATCCTGTCGGACATTGGGTCCTGCAAGTAGGAGAGTTGCCAGACCTACTTTTTTTTAGAAATTTTTTAATATTTCACTTTCAATACAGTATGATTAAAGGGACAATCTTAAAGCTTTGACACAGCTAACGACTACTACAACCAGAATCAGATTAAGGATATTGTTAGTGTCTGAGACCACATTCAATTTAGATAGCCCTGCAACATCAAATAATCAATACTTCATATTAGTAAGATTTCATTATTCCTCTAATGAGTATTTTGATATCAAGTCGTCATTTGTTCATTTTGTCCTTCCATTTTTGATTAAAGGACTGCCCCGGTCGCCTCTCCTTTTCATATGCCGACCTTTTGGCTTTTTTATTCTCTGTAGTGTAGATAAATCGATAGGTAGTGAGTGCTTTTTACCAGATTTAGACCCCTCTGTAAACTTAATTGGCCATGCAGCCATAACGGAAATGATCAAATTACAATCTACAATGATTACCGATAGGATACAAAATAAAATCCGGAATGGGAACTGGTTCCCGAAATTTAGCATAAACAAAGGAACAGAAATTTTTACCGATTTGTTTACGACTTTTGACTTTATTAACGATAATCAAAGATCCTTCGCTTAGGGGTCTAAGAGGTAACCAGGACCGACAGAAATTAGATTTTTGACAGCCCCAAGCAGTAAAAATGTTTGCCGGTCATTAGGTCTGACACAAAGACGTCATTTGCCGGACCCTCTAAAATTCTGCCCCCTAGGTCTGCCAGGGCCGACGGTTAGCTGCATCTCTGACTTCATATTATTAAGATTGTATTATTCCTCTAATGAGTATTTTGATATCAAGTAGTCCTTTGTTTGTTCATTTTCTTCTTCTTCTTCCCGGATACGAGTCAGAGTCTGTAGTTACTGGGTGTGTGTGACTCGGGCGCATAAACAATCAGACAGGGGGCCCCTCCAAAGAGTCCAAAGAGATGGATGGTACAGATCCCTCCAAGTGTATCAACGATCATACTCTCAGGTCGGACACAGAGTTTTGTCGGACTTCACTCTTAAAATTGTCCGACAAAATGGTCCGACAAATGTCCGACAAAATCCTCCCAGGTCGGAGTGAGAGTCTCCACTCTCAGATAGTTAAACTGTAAACAGGAAACGTCCCCAAATTCTGCTAACCAATAAATTTGTGCATAAAGAAACATGCGTATCTTAGTAAAGCTGAAGTAAACGAGTGATATACAGTGGTACGGAAAGTATAGATGTGTTAACGGCTGTCACGGGCGATATATACAATAATATCCATGAATAAAATGTATTAAAATGCAGTACCCATGTTTTAAGTGCACTAGAAGTGAATATTAATATGTCCCTATGTACTCGCGACAATCGATGCCAAGGCCCTTTCACTTGCTGCAGACAGTTGCCGGTTTACGATATCGGGTGTGTTTGCTCTTTTACGTGTTTTCCAAATGTAGGGCGAACGAACCCGGGTAAATAATTTTAATTTATACATTTATTTTTTTAAAGGCAAATTTGGATTAAAATTATTTAGTAAAATTTAAGTTTTATTTTGTTCATGCCGAATGGATCATAAATCCGTAAATCCCCGGGGTTTTTTTTCTGGAAAATTTGGCAGTCTGCGGAGTCCTGATATAGGTGAAATAATATTTTATTAGTGTATGCTACGTTTTTTTTTTTTTACAGTTTACCTGTCAAAACATCACCCATCTCAGCATGTTGTCGCATCGTGCATTCATGATATACAAATACACCTATCACAGGTGTGAAAAAAACCGTTGCTCAAGGCTCTTTTTACTAAGACTTGTAAACATAGATAACTATTTTGCGTTTTCGATTTTCAAGCCGTCTTCCAATTTATTTGTTCTTAAAAAATAAATTTATATCTTTTTTCTTATATATGTGTATAAATATCTTAATAAAATAAATACATTTACGGTGAGAAATTATTATACGTCATGATATCGTTATTTAGGTAAATACTTATTAGACAGATTTTATTTAAAACCATTTTTGTCTTTTTAATTGATAACTGACCCAAGCTAAATAGATGAAATGTGACTTAATGTGTTAATTATATAAATCCTTGCCTTCTATAAATTTTAATTTCTTATCTAATTCTTATTCTTATTTAACAATATGGTCAGGTTGTTATTTTCAAATAGATGGCTTCACAGTAGGGGCTCTTCCTGTATATTGGTTACATCCTGTATATTACAACTGACAGCTAATGCATGACAAACAATTTTAATTAGCCATCATTATCATAAAATACATTTTTTTAATCTTTATTTTGATGATGGCACCCAATTCCCATCACCTAATCCAAATTAGTAGAGTAGAGGAATACCGTATTTTTCGGACGATAAATCTAGATAAAAATGACGATTTTGTTTACAGTACCAAAAATGTATACCTTTATTTTGCTGTAGGTTTATTTCTGAATAAGAAGACTCGTATCATCGATGTTCTTGGTGTTATTTTTTTTTAAATAAAGCAATAAAAGTATACTAACAGGGGGTGCAATTCTGGGGATAAAATATTCAACATCCGAAAAAATCAATATTCAATGATTGAAGTGTTATCGAAAATCAGTTCAATATTGTATTTTATAATAAAATATATACTATAAAAAATGTATCTTGTTGAAAAAAAATCACAGGGTGGATCGATTTACAATATAAAATTATTATCACAAAATATCTAAATATAGCTATAGCTTTCCATCAAACACGAGCATGCGCACGTGATTGTAGTAAAAAATGGCGGTTGCAATACATCTCACAGTAAACGTGTAGAACAAGCTTTTTATACTAAATATACTGGAAAATAATTTATATCAATTTCGTTACTTAACCGATATTTTATTGCAATAATTTATATGAGGCTATGGGTGTTTAAGCGTCACATTTCAACAATATTTCAGTTATATATTGACCTTTGAACTACCTTTCCTGTCGCGAATATGGTGCAAGGTAAAATACACTAGGGTATTTACGTATCCGGACATTCTACATACCGGAAAGAAAGTATGCTTACAAATATGCATCGATCACAAAATGTTTGACATGTTCACCTCGAGAAATGTAAAAAAAATCTTTAAATATCCACTCTCACGTGCGACCACAATGTCCGACCAAATAGTCGGACTTGAGAGTGTTGACTCAAATTTGTCGGACATTTGATCAACAATATTCCAGAATCAAACAAATGAATAAATATAACATGCATCTTTTTAACATGCGTCAGTGTGTTTTAAATCGGTCATCCAATCAGGACGCTCATTATTCTTGTCCAAGATAAAAAAAAATGCATGGCTAAAATTACCTGTGGGTGATTCCCCACTTCAACTCATAAATTTACATAGAAATCGGAGATATTTCGTCATAAAACTTCACACATGGTTTTGTCTACCTTTCCTGGCATGAATATGGTGCAAGGTAAAAATACACTAGGGTATTTATGTACCTGCACATTCTACACACCGAAAAGAAAGTACGCTTACAAATACGCATCGATCACAAAATGTTTGACACATTCACCTCGAGAAATGTAAAAAAAAATCTTTAAATATCCACTCTCACGTCCGACCAAGATGTCCGACCAAGACCACGATGTCCGACCAAATAGTCGGACTTGAGTGTTGACTCTCAAATTTGGACATTTTGGGAGGAATATGTCGGACCTGAGAGTATGATCATTGATACACTTGGAGTGTACTGTATAAGACTTAGAATATTTTACGAGGTGTGATCCACTACATATAAGACTTAGAATATTTTACGAGGTGTGATCCACTACATATAAGACTAAGAATATTTTACGAGGTGTGATCCACTATATATAAGACTTAGAATATTTTACAAGGTGTGATCCACTTCATATAAGACCTAGAATATTTTACAAGGTGTGATCCACTACATATAAGACTTAGATTATTGATGTCCCTCAAACGAAGTTTGAGAGACACAGGGCTCCCACTACTTTGAAATCAGAGGGAGAAGTGACTTCTCTTTCAGGTACTGACAAAAGAGAAGTGAGAGACAACAGGGAGAAGTAGTGAGAGTACAGTGAGAAGTCAAAATATTTCTCTAATTGTTCCACTTTTCACATTTGCGGGTCATTATCGTGGCATTTGTATGTTATAATGTACTTGTTATGCATTAAGGTACAGGTATATTCAGTAGTTGTTTAATTCCTTGATTTTGTAAGCATATCATCTCTCTGATTTACATATGTCCTTGTATTTGTTTTTTGTTTGTTTGTATTAAGTAACCTGGTGCATCACTAATACAACGTCATTGTGGACGTAACGGTATTTTGCCGATTTAACCTTGTGTTTTAACCTGTTTTCTTGTTTTAATCATGTGGCTTTTCTGACGAAACCTACCTCGTTAGAAAGATCGTTTTCTGCTCTTTAATTTGATATAACTTTATTGTTGATCGTGAAATTTTAAACGAAAATGCAAGCGTTTGAACACGACATTATCTACGAATATATATTGCGGCGTCATAATTTGACTAAAAATGTCTTCGGTACCAAACTTCAGCCTATGTTTGCCATTATCGCTTCGAGGATTACAAAAACAAAATTTGTGTCGTAGTAATCTGCGTTTTCTCAGCTTTATTTTCGTACCACTTTATTGATGATATACGCGGAGTTTCATATCTTATTTTCGATTTAATTGTTTTAAGCAAAATTTGCGTATTGTTAATGGCGGAATATTGAGAATAAAATTATATCATTAAAATATAGAGAACTTTTTCTGTCAAACCATCTAATTTACATTTTATACGAAAATAAAGCGATATCGACTTTTCCTGTTTGTAATAAAGGTCGCGACCTCCAAAAGACGCTCTAAAAAATGACAGCGCTTATTGTATTAGCAACTAAAGTCAATGGCGTGTTTCGATCTGTTGATCACACGTTGAAGCACAACAATCGAGGTATTATTTTATATTGATTCGGAACCGGGATTTTGCTAACACAATCAGATAGATTACTTGTTATTCTGTCACATTTCCACAATGCCCATGGCATAATTTGTTTATGACCGAGCTACTCGAGAAATTCAAAAGTAAACACTGCATGTCTTTCTTCAACTTAAATTCTTCTTGCATATTTGTATGCCACTTTATAAACTGCTTTAATTGTTGCATCTATGAATGACATTCATGACTTGGGGAATTTAAAAAAATTTAAGTTAGGGAACAGGGATGCAGCATATAGAGTCTCACTATGAAATAGGGACCAACCATTTAACTTGAAAAGGGGGGAGGGGGGGGGGCTATGGTATTACGGTAAAATCACACTTTTCTGAGTGTTTCCATGGAAACTTCTAGAATTATCCAGAAATAGAAGAAATTTTAATATTATTACTAACTATACAAATCATATATTCAATACAATATCATTCTTTGGTGAAAAAAAAACAGTATGAAAGGAAATATTCAATTTTTTCCTATTTCGTTGCTATGGTAACCAAGCTTCTCTGTTAAATTTGTAAAAAAGTTTGAAAAATTTAAAGGATACAAATTTTGAGGGTATGTATAAAGAGAACCATGTCCTATTATTTGCATTTATGGAAAAATAGCTGTTTGGAAGTAGTATTTATTTATTTTTTCATCCGTTGCCATGGTAAACACTCTTAGAAACGTGCTTAATTAGAAAAAAAAAATATGAAAATAGGCTTGTATCAAATGGGACATCACGACCTCCAAGTATGCCAAGTTTCAAGAAATTATCTTTCATATTTTCGAAGTTGTGGTCATTTTTCTGCTATATTTTGTATTTATGTCACCTTTTCGGTGCCATATTTGCATATAAAAACATTACATTGAATATGTCCAGAATCATCAAGAATAGCGGACCTTAAAATTCAATATCTCGGAAACTACTTAACCAATTTTGACCAAATAAATTGCATTAACTTTGTTTTTCATAGTACTTTCACTTGTAAACAAAATAATTAATAATTGCTATACTAAGAAAATTGGATGCACCAGGTTATATTAAGTAAACCCTTTTCAGATTCTTTGTTTTGTCTTGCACAGATGATAAAGGCACATGTATGATAGTCTATTGTCCAATAAATAAATAAAATTGAATAATAAAATTTATTTCGACATCAGCATTGTTTCAAACAAGTCACACATAGATAAAATGACAAAACATTAGATAAGATAAATATATTCCCAAAAAAACAAACCACAAGCTGTGAAATCGCTAATTATTTAATCAAATTTTAATGAGTGTATATTATTTACATTGCTTCTCTTTAATCGCTGATTGATATTAACCTTTACCATGCTGAATTATATACACAAGATATTACCTGTATGCTGAATTGTTTTAAAGAAATATCACAAAATTTAGCATTTTTTTGGTTTTTGCTCTGTAGTTAAAATTCTTGTAGATATTACTTCAATATTTACAGGAAATGATGTTAGTTGAATATTCTTGATGCCAGATGGTAATACTAGTTTCGGAAGATTCTAATAGATATGCACATTTATTTCTGATTGAAAGGGAATATTTTGGCTTTAATACACTTGAGAGTGTTGTTGTTGAATAAATATGAAATATCTAGCATATCTGAATATCCTGTTTGGAGATAATCGCGTGGAACCTGCAAAAAAGAGGGGATGCCCTGAGGACCACCTTGGTATTAAAAATCGGATTAAAAAAATTCCTGTTAATTAATTTCCACCAAAAAATGTCACTGAAGAATAGACATATAGACATCATTGCACCAAATTTTACAAACTTTTACAGTCAGATTTTTAAAATATTTAAATTTATGTTTTTCATGGAAGGTACACAGAAAAAAATGAAATTGTCGAGGAGAGTTATCACACACCCATCCTTTACTAGTTTTTTTGTTTATGAGATAAAAAATAACTAGTTACCAATAACAAAAAGCTTTTCAATTCTTATAATTGACAAAGTGAATGTCCAAATTACCAAATGACTGCATTTGTCTTTTTTATTTTCAAGTCGGCTGGGGAGGGGGAGGGGTGGTTTGAGGGTGGCTCTACTTGATTAATTCATTAAAAAAAACCCACAAAAAACACAGACAGCCACCCAGCTGTATTGTTAAATTCCATAAAATTCTGTGCTCCAGTTGTATTTGTTTGATTCTGGTTATTCTTTAGTTGTCTTAGAAGAAGGGGGGCGGCGGTATAAGAGAGGATCAGATATTACAATTTTTTTCCGAATCATAGCTTTCTATCTTTGCTAATATCTTTTTTATATCTTTCATATTTAACATTAAATTCATGTTTTGTATTTGTTTTATTATTATTATTGATCTTATATTTATTGATTTTAGATTTATTCATTTTTGCCTTGAAATCTGTCAATGACATCTAAATGTTCGTTTCCGTCCCCTGATTTCCTACGTCCCCATGATCGCTGTGTTTAAAACTTAGACATGTTGATTGTTTAGCTTTTAAAAAGCTACAAATGACTCAAGTTTTGTGAAAATAATTAGAATATAACACAATTCAATGGCCAATTTTGTAAAGGAAGCGTCTGTTTGTATATTTTAAGATTTGGGATTTAATATTCACCTGGAATTTCGTCAGTACAAATTTGCAGAAGTTTGCCGTGATACTTTTGTATCAACAAATTAAACCTTCTTTGTTGCTTGAATAAAACCTTTTCCTCTTATTGTTTTGTATCTTCCCATTGATTACAATTGTTTTGACAATCAGCTTTACCATAAAACGAAGATTATTTGCAAGAAAAGAGTGACCTGCAAAAAGAAACAAGGCGACTTTAATTTCGCTTTGTAGTCGAGGGAGAGCGACTTCAAACTATATAGGGCGAGAATTTCGCCCAGTTCGCCTGGTTTGGTGAGCCCTGCAAGGAGCACATCTATGGAAAGGTAAAAAGAAAAGGAGTCATTTTTTTAACTGGCCATATCCAATGTAAACAATCTTTGTCACCAAGAAGCTTGGAATTGAGGGGGAATTTTCAAACACACAGATGATCATATATTTGAGAAGACACTGAAAATAGAGTTATCTCCCATACCCCAGGCCTACTACCTTAAATTTCAAAACTTTGGAGACACATTTTATCGTGGTTGCCATGGGAACATATTATCCCCCTAGATTTTTGTGAAAAATCTTTTTTTTTTTAATAAATCCTTTTTTTTTCTTAAATTATTTTTAAAGCAAGAATTAAAAAAAATATCTGGAATGTTCATAAAATGTTTTACACATATGGTTGCCATGGCAACATATTTCCCCCTAAATTTTTGTGAAAAATGAAAATTTTTCAAATCAATTGCCAATTTTTTTTATTATTATTTTTAAAGTAAGAATTAAAAAAAAATTATCAGGAATGTTCACAAAATGTTTTACACATATTATCATGGTTGCCATGGCAACATATTTTTTTATAAATGTTTGTGAAAAATGAATTTTTTTCAAATCGAGCCCATTTTTTTTGTATTATTATTTTTAAAGCAAGAATGTAAAAAAAAAATAACAGGAATGTTCAAAAAATGTTATACACATATTATCATGGTTGCTATGGTAACATATTTTTTCCAAAATTTTTGTGAATAATTAATTTTTTTCAAATCAAGCCCATTTTTTTTTTATATTTTAAAGCAAGAATGTAAAAAAAAATATCAGGAATGTTCAAAAAATGTTATACACATATTATCATGGTTGCTATGGTAGCATATTTTTTTTTCCAAAAATTTTGTGAAATATGAACATTTTTCAAATCAAGCCCGTTTTTTTATTATTATTTTTAAAGCAAGAATTAAAAAAAATATCAGGAATACTACTCTTCATTGTTACAACTGAAACCTTATAAAATAGTGGAAGCAGGAGGTTTGGCACAGAAAAAAACAATTCAACCCACCTTTTCCATTGGAAAAGCATGTACCAAGTCAGGGCCATTACAGTTTTCCAGTTGTGGATTTTAGATTTGGTCTGTTTATGGACAATGGTTTTATGCCTTTCCCTTCAGACCAGACCCTTTGTGTTCAGTAATTTTGTTATTACCCATATTTGTTGACAACATTATAATTTCCATTAATTGGAATTGTGTGGTTATATTTGTTATTGTCTCATTTATTATTGATTTGTTGAATTTGCATTTCAACATAACTAGGCAAAGAAAAATGTCTTGGATTATCCACTATCAACCTCATAATGACTTTGGTGAAGTTAGAACTGAGTTAGAGACTGGTATGTCCCACACCCTTTGTTCATGTTGCTTAAAATAAGTTATGATTTAATACTGGAAGAAATTTTATAATAAGTCAAAGAAATATATATGTCTTAAATTGTCCACTATCAACCCCATAATGACTTTGGTGAAGTTGTTAGAACTGAGATCAGGTCAACTGGAAAATTCATTCTTCCTCAGTTGGTTGGTTTGCAGTCTTCCAACATTTATATGCTAGGGCATATTCTTGATAGGAATGGAACAATCTAAAGAAAGGGTCAATACAGAGAGAAACATTGCAGACCTGACATTCATATGCAGTTTCATGACCTGGTCGCTTTCTTTTCTGAGGACTTAGTTCTGCATTGTTTCTCTCTGCTTCATTGTAAACTTTACAGAGACGTGCAAGGTTTCTCTTTTTGCCATTTGTTTTTATTCTGGAAATAAAGTGTCTTCCAGTGAGACGTTCCAGTTGTTGTGGTGCCTTAACAGGTCTTCCAGCCCTAACCACTACTGCCATAGCATTATTTTGCACTAGTTTAGTAACAAGTTTCTTTCTAAAGACTGTGTGATAACAGAATTTGGATTCTGAGACTTGTACAAGATGTATGCGTCAAGCACTGCAATAGCCAGAACATGGAAGATCACCTTTTTCCACCATTTAAAAGACTTTACAATGCTATTTGTGTAAGATATCATTTGATCTGATCTGTCAACCCCGCCCATATTCTTGTTGTAGTTGACTACCATGCATGGTTTCATTATAATCACATTTGTATCCTTATCCCTACGGTGCGTGGCTGACATATCAGATCCATGTATAGTTGAAAGCATGTAAACTGGCTTCCCATCGAGAAATTTGATGCATTCAATTGGACCGTTGTTCATGATAGCTAAATCACCCCGGTTTGTTGGAGACTTTGTTTTGATTTCTTGTGGTAGAAATTTGATGCATTCAATTGGACCGTTGTTCATGATAGCTAAATCATCCCGGTTTGTTGGAGACTTTGTTTTGATTTCTTGTGGTATACCACAGCGGTTTGAGTGGACAGTTCCTGTAGCATTTACACCAAGTTGAAACAAATCCCAAAAGAGTTGTGGAGAAGTGTAATAATTATCACAATAAAGGTTATAGCCCTTTTCAAATAAGCCTCTCATAAGATTCATCACCAAGTCATAAGTTGCTCCATTCATACTAGGACCAGTGGCAGACTTTCCAGTATATGGTTTGAATTTAGAGACATAACCATTTGTTGAGTCTGATGGCATGTAAGCTCTTATGCCATATTTGACGGGTTTGTCCGGACTATAAACACGGAAAGAGAGGTGACCACGCCAAGGAATCATGCCTTCATCCAACGATATATATTGATGTGGTGTGTAAGAGGAGAAGAATCTGTCGACGATGCGTTTATAAACAGAAGCAAGTTTAAACAGAGGATCATGTCCTGGTTGTCCACGGGGTATATATGAGTCGTTATTTACCAGATGAAAGAAAGATGTTATCAGGAGGAAGCGATCTCTAGACATGGTGGCTGGAAAGAAGGGTGCAGAGGTGACTGGGTCAGTGCTCCAATACTCGTTAATGTCAGACTGAGATACAAGTCCCATTGCAAATATAAGGGCAAGATACCGTTTCATTTCAACAGCTGTTGTGCTAATCCACTTCCTAAATCTAGAACATCTACTAAGGTTGGGATTTTTCTGAAATATTGCTCTGCATATCGGTTGGTTTCTGTGGCCATATCCTCAAAATCTTCACTATCAACAAAAATATTGAAGTAGTCACTTATTGAAGCATTATTTGCAACCTGAACTTTTATGCCAGTATTTTCACAAAATAGGACATGTTCAATCAAGCCATTCAAGGGGTCTTTTCTACCCTCAGACCAGTTTTCAGGGTCAAAAAAGTCATCCTTATTTTCAAAAACTTCCATGTTTTCATCATCATCAAAACCCTCGAACTCTGCATCATTTTCACTGTACGTGACTGCAAATATTTCATACAAATTTTGATCGTGACCAGCGGCTATAACTGACTTTGAACAGAGGAAACCTCCCTTTTTTCAAAACCATGACAGATCAGTGAATATGACAAAAATCGAGAAAAAAGAGACGGAGAATAGAAATAATAAAATTTATATGTTTTATTTAATTAAATGTGATTAGAAAAAAATCCATTAAAACTGCTGGAAAGCAGACGACAACAAAATAAAATCAGCTGTGAAAGTCACGTTTTACTTCCGATTAGAATCTGAAATGTTTGTGGTTTGTAGAGAAAAAGGAATGGATGACAACTATTTCTGAACAATGAGAAAGGATTTCAGAAAGGATATGAACATAAAACTCCAGAGAGGTCGCCCTACAATAAGCAGCTATAGCGAAATATAAGATTTTATTTCCACATCTTTCACGCTGTCTGTGTGTCCTTGTTTTTCTTTTTCGGAACTCCTCGCCTATTGGAAAAATTTCCGGTATGTCAGGACATGTAGAAATTCATCTTTGATATAATAATTCCTCTTTCAATGTTAATTTATGATAAAAAAATTATATATATATATTCCTGTGTATATCTATCCCATAATTTTCGAACTGTGATAAATATCTGTGCAAAATTTATATAAATAGATTTTGGGGCAAGGGAAATAACTCAACAGGTTAAAAAGTGCCTATCCTAATCCACTTGTTTCTAGATATTTATTGCTTCGTTATGTAACATGATTTCTTCCTACTAAACTTTTTCATTTTAAGACGGAAAAGGTCGTGTAGATAAAACATGGGGAAAATAGACCGTATCAATGGGGAAGGTTTCCACGTGTATTTATAGCAGGACTACGTCACTTCAAAGGTGTTTTCCAAGACAAAAACGTAAATATTTACGATTCAATGAACTAAATAACAGAGTAGAATCATATTTAACCCATCTTTAACAATACCAGATGAATTCTTATTGAAATAATTGCTGTAGGCTTGTTCTAAACATGAATGAAGTGAAATTTGGCCCAACCCGTATATATACGGGATCCGCAGTGAGAGTGACGTTATTCATCCCGTATATATACGGGATCCGCATGAATAGGGTTAATTAAGAAGCTAATCATATCCACAAAGTTAACAATCCCTTTGGATGGCCGCCATCAAACCCCAAATAAATTAAATGAAACGATACCGACGTTATTTTCCCGAGTACAGATCCGTAGTACAGTTTTTATATTCGTAACTGTTTCGATTACATCCCTTTACAATGGCGGTTTGAAAACCGGAAATTTTGTAGTAAAAATATACCGATGTTTTCTAGCAGTTAAAATTAGCAAAGCAACTTGGTAAAATTACAGGGCGACTTCCACTTCTCTTTTGGCAATAGTACAAAGCAAAGTGAGCAGCCACAAGGTGACTTCTTTGCCCGAATCGCCCTCCAACGTGAGCTTTGGAGACATATTGTGTTTGCTCCGTTTCTTATTATTTTTATTATTTTTATTATTCTTCTTTCTTTCTTGGGGTGTTGAAAAAATTCAAAATGGCGGCCACCAAGGTACAAAATGTCCGCCAAATACAAAAATCCTCCGATTTGGGCGAAATTTGGTTTCCAAGTAGATTATGATGTTGCGAATTGATATCCAATTTGGGCGAAGCGAAATTTGGTTTCCAAGTAGATTTTGATGTTGGGAATTAATATCCATAGTTTGGGAGCCACTACATAATCTACATATAAGGTGTGAGCCACTGCATATCTACATATAAGGTGTGAGCCAATATTTCAGCTATATCGTGGTGCTACATGAATTGATTGAATCTACGAGACAATCTAATACGATCTTTTTTGACTGTTTTCTTGTAATGCTGTGGCCACATCATTGATATAAAAGAAGATATATTAAAGTGCATTTGTTTTCATTGTACATTGTAGGTTTATGAATTGGCCACCACCAGTCAGGAAGTCTGGGAGGAGGAGGTAGTTGAGAGGGCAGATGAGGAGGAGATGGAGAAGTTTATGAACCGTTACTGGCAGGCTGATGAGAAAGGGACCATGGTCCTTCTCAGAGGGAGAAAGGGTATTTATTGATAACTTGAGGTTTAATTATATTGGTTGAATGCTACGAGGAGATAACAGTCCAAAAATTGGACCAGTTTTAGTGTCGCAGGAAGCCAGAGTACCTAGAGAGAACCACTGACCATGGGCAAGCAACTGGTAAACTTTATCATTTGGACTGCAAGTCGAGTGCACCTTTTTTTGTAATTTTCAAAGATAATAAACAGGACTGTATATATTAATAATCATGTTGATTGAATACACTTAGGCAATGACACAAAAAACATACACTGCATTACTATTAGTGATGCACCGATCATCGGAAACATCGACTAATCAGTCGGATGTCATCATATGATCCGATGATCGATTCTTAAACCTTGTGGTCGATTCTGATTCTATAGTGTCTAAAATATATGCTCAACTTTGTTCTTTGGTGGTGTTTTTTTTTTTTTTTTTTTGTCTCCATACTGACAAAAATATTGCAGTTTAATCCCAGCTGGGTTTTTTTGCCCTGAAACTGACAAACATCTGGCAATTTTGTCCAAGCATACTTTTGACACTCAGTCAATACACATTTTTGGACTAGTCTATTATTTATCTACTTCCCGGAATAGTCCATTTTATATCAGGTGTTACACATATGGAAAACGATCTTTTGTTTTGTTCTAAGGAACCGACCATTTAACTTTTAGGTGTCAAACCACTAATTCACCAATCAGAAAAAAGTTCCTTTCACTTTGTAGTATTGTGAAAACTACTGAATGGAATGGACTAATTAAAATTGATAATTGAAGTTAAATAAATAGGGATTATTTTGAGCCCAATTTTGATGGATTTAGTTGTATTTTAATACCTCTATGGAGGATTTGATGCATGACCTATAAATACTGAATTTCTTGGGGATGACCGAGCTATTTTTAGAGTAGGTGCTTTCCGTAGCATGGCATTTCACTGCAAGATTTTAAACATGCCCTGATATTTTGACAGAACGTAGAGGAATCATGTACGTTTCAGAAAATATATGGTCTTGGAAAGGTTAAACTTAAGATAAAATGACCAGGTAGGCTCGAAAAAACACAAAGTTAGTAGAAAACCTTAAAGAAATTAATTGGTTTGACACCTGAAAGGGGGGGGGGTATGGTTTTTGTTTCGTTCAGAAATATATTTTCGGACAACACAAGTTCGAATATTTATTTTTTTTGTCGGGCAAAGCGCGAATTTTTTTTCCAGAATTTAACATTAGGTTATATGACAAAACTCTGAATCAGATTATTTTTTTTTCCTCCACCAAAATCAGAATATTTTTTTCAGCAACATTGGGAATCAGAATATTTTTTTTAGAAGAAAACCATAACCCCCCCCCCCTTCAAGTTAAATGATCGTTCCCTAAGTTAATGTTTACAAAAATTGTAGTTTGTAAATATATTATTTGATGTTATTCATATCTTTACTTTTGTCAAACACATATTTGGACTAGTCTATTATTTATCTATCTATATCAGGTGTTACACATATGGAAAACAATCTTTTGTTTTGTTCTAAGTTATTAGTTAATGTTTACTAATGGAAAAATTATAATTTATGAATTTATGATACAATTTTATTCATATCTTTACTTTTGTCAATCATACACTTGAAATAAAAACTATTTGATTAATTATAGTCGGTAAATACATTTAGCAGGCAATTGTCACCGATGATCGATCATCGGTCGATGTTGATATAACGATCATCGATCTTGAAAATGTTACCGATTCCCATCACTAATTACTGTACTCAGTATGGAGAAAAATATATAATCATTCATTTCACATGAGATTATGCTTTTTTGTAGATTTGGAGAATGTTCGTTATGAGAAGGAGGCAGAGGGAGAGATGGCGATGGAGATGCAGAATAGTCACTGGAAGGCTGATGAGGAAGGGACCATGATCCTTCTCAGAGGGAGAAAGGGTATTTATTGATTACTTAAGGTTTAATTATATTGGTTGAATGAAACCTTATATTGGTTGAATGCTATGAGGAGACAACAGTCCAAAAATCGGACCAGTTTTAGTGTCGGAGGAAGCCCGAGTACCTGGAGAGAACCACAGACCTTGGGCAAGCAACTGGTAAACTTTATCATTTGGACTGCAAGTCGAGTGCACCTTTTTTTGTAATTTACAAAGATAATAAACAGGACTGTATATATTAATAATCATGTTGATTGAATACACTTAGGCAATGACACAAAAAACATACACTGCATTACTATAGCTGTACTCAGTATGGAAAAAAAATATAATCATTCATTTCACATGAGGTTATGCTTTTTGTAGATTTAGAGAATTTTGGCTATGAGAAGGTGGAGATGCAGAATAGTCACTGGAAGGATGATGAGGAAGCGACCATGGTCCTTCTCAGAGGCAGAAAGGGTATTTATTGATAACTTAAGGTTTAATTATATTGGTTGAATGCTACGAGGAGATAACAGTCCAAAAATCGGACCAGTTTTAGTGTCGGAGGAGAGAACCAGACCATGGTCAAGCAACTGGTAAACTTTATTATTTGGGCTGCAAGTCGATTGCACCTTTTTTAGCTCACCTGACCTAAAGGGTCATGTGAGCTATTGCCATCACTTGGCGTCCGTCGTCGTCGTACGTCGTAAACTTTTTCAAAAATCTTCTCCTCTGAAAGTACTAGACCAATGGAAACCAAACTTGGTCTGAATCATCACTAGGGTGTCTAGTTTCAAAATTGTGTCCGGTGATGCCGTGCACCAACCAACATGGCCGCTGTTACTAAAAATAGAACATATGGTAAAATTACAGGTTTTGGGCAATAACTCAAAAACCGTTAATAATATCAAAAGTCTGACATGGGATAAAAATGATCAGCACATCAAGATCTATCTACCCTGCAATTTTGAAGTAAATCTGATTACCCATCTTGGAGTTATTGCCCTTTTTTCATTAATTGTTTTTTTTTTATTTTAATACTTTTTGTCTTATATTTCAAAAATTATTTAGAGATAGATGTTAAGTTTAAATTGTAAAGATGTGCAGCATGTCAAGATCTACCTACCCTGCAATTTTGAAGTAAATCCCATTGCCCATTTTGACCGATTATATAAATTAGAAAAAAAGGGAGGGATGAAATTAAAAAAAATCTTCTCCTCTGAAACTACTGAGCCAATTTCAACCAAACTTTGCTGAAATGATCCTTAGGTGGTCCCCTTTCAAAAGAGTGTCCGTCAGCGCCGTCCTGTATCCAAGATGGCTGCCATTACTATAAATAGAAATTTCTTCAAATGGCCAAAACTGCTCTATTTTAAGCCAGAAAGTGCCCAAATTTGAACTGTATATGAATAATGATGAGCTTTTTAACATATATTACAGGATTTTTTATGAACTTTGAACTTTTGCCTATTTTGACCGATTATGCAAATTAGAAAAAAGGGGGAATGAAATTAAAAAAAATCTTCTCTTCTGAAACTACTGAGCCAATCCCAACCAAACATTGCTGAAATGATTCTTGGGTGGTCCTCTTCCAAAATTGTGTCCGGCATTTCAGAACACCAACCAAAATGGCCACCACAGCCGAACTTAATTTAACATAAGACCCTATGGGAAATTCCCATAAAAATGTTCTTGTCTGAAACCATTTGCTCAATAAGAACAAAATTTTGATGAAATAGTCATTGGATGGTTCTCTTCCAAAAATGTGTCTGGCGGTTCGGCCCTTCGATCAAGATGGCCCCCACAGCCGAACTTAGCTTAACATAGGACCCTATGGGAAATTCACATAAAAATCTTCTCCTCAGAAACCACTGGGCCAATTGCAATCAAACTTTTGTGGAATGATCCAAAATTGTGTCCGGTGATCCCGACTTCCAACCAAGATGGCCACCAAGCTAAAAATAGAAAAAAGGGGGGATGAAATTATTCCTCTTGAAATGAATTTTTTTGTTGACTCACTGCTCTTGGTTACTCAAATAATCAAAGGGAAGCAACTCTATTACAAAATGTGAAGTAGGAAAAGCTAAATTTTGAGAATCATTGACATGTTTTTTTACAGCAATTTTGATAACTTACATTAAAGGGGGAACCCCCGCCCAAATTTTTTTGTAGAAGGGGTCTGCAATGACGAAGGCTACATTTGTTAATTTTTTTTACCGAAGTTATCAAGTTTTATTGACATGTTATACCCAGGTGAGCTATACAGGCTCCTGGGAGCCTCTAGTTTGTAATTTACAAAATTAATGAACAGGACTATATATTGATAATCATGTTGATTGAATACATTTGGGCAATGATGCAAAAAACATACACTGCATTACTATAGCTGTACTCAGTATGGAGAAAAATATATAATCATTCATTTCACATGAGGTTATGCTTTTTTGTAGAGGAGAAAGCAGATGCAGCAGTTGAGAATGTGACAATGGAGGACGTGGTGGAGCTTACAGAAGACACTGGACCACGATCAGGTACCTTAATGAAAATTTCCCCAAAAATTCCAGACTAGATTTTCTTTAAACTTTGCATAGACATTCACTGTAGCGAATT
The DNA here is from genome assembly GCA_963383655.1 of Bathymodiolus septemdierum. Classification (NCBI taxonomy): domain Eukaryota; kingdom Metazoa; phylum Mollusca; class Bivalvia; order Mytilida; family Modiolidae; genus Bathymodiolus; species Bathymodiolus septemdierum. Next base: position 60,232,597 of record OY726529.1, on the reverse strand, counting down.
ATACACACTTTCTAAGTATGTTTTGATTATGAGAAAGTTACACTCTACCCCGATACCAGACTGAAATGATAAAATATAATATGTGAGCCAACATATAAAACTTACCAGTAAGGTAGCTTCTCAGATGAGTTATTCTTGAATGAATTTGAATTTTGGTGTTTAACTCCACTTTCAGCAATATTTGAGCTATATCATGGCGAAATATTCTCAGAACAGAGCCCAGTATGATATATGCAAAAGAACTTTTTTCTTGCATTTTAGGAATGGAAGACTTTGGAGATGAAGACGAAGAAGAGGACATTGGAGAGGAGGACAAAGAAGAGGACATTGGGGATGAGAGAGAGGAAGACAAAGCAGAGGAATTTGTCTTCCCCTCCCTCATCTCCGAAGAAGAGGACATTGGAGAGGAAGACAAAGAAGAGAAGAACCCATTGACCAAACAGGAAGGTATAAAGAAAACTGGCCCCCTACTATGTATTTTAATGAAGGAATAATGTCACCATGTATCAGTGTTTTTAGCTCACCTGACCCAAAGGGTCAGGTGAGCTATTTGTCACCATTGAGCGTCTGTCGTCCGTCCGTCCGTTAGCTTTTCACATTTTAATCCACTCTGAAGCCACTGGGACAATTTGAACCAAACTTTGCTGAAATGATCCTTGGGTGGTTCCCTTTCAAAATTGTGTCCGTCAGCGCCATCCTGTATCCAAGATGGCTGCCATTATTAAAAATAGAAATTTCTTCAAATGGCGAAAACTGCTCTATTTTAAGCCAAAAAGTGCCCAAATTTGAACTGTATAAGAATAATGATGAGCTTTTTAACATATATTACAGGATTTTTTATGAACTTTAAACTTTTGCCTATTTTGACCGATTATGCAAATTAGAAAAAAGGGGGGATGAAATTAAAAAAAATCTTCTCCTCTGAAACTACTGAGCCAATCTCAACCAAACTTTGCTGAAATGATTCTTGGGTGGTCCTCTTCCAAAATTGTGTCCGGCATTTCAGAACACCGACCAAAATGGCCACCACAGCCGAACTTAATTTAACATAAGACCCTATGGGAAATTCCCATAAAAATCTTCTTGTCTGAAACCATTTGCTCAATATGAACAAAATTTTGATGAAATAGTCATTGGATGGTTCTCTTCCAAAAATGTGTCTTGCGGTTCGGCCCTTCGATCAAGATGGCCCCCACAGCCGAACTTAGCTTAACATAGGACCCTATGGGAAATTCACATAAAAATCTTCTCCTCAGAAACCACTGGGCCAATTGCAATCAAACTTTTGTGGAATGATCCAAAATTGTGTCCGGTGATCCCGACTTCCAACCAAGATGGCCACCAAGCTAAAAATAGAAAAAAGGGGGGATGAAATTATTCCTCTTGAAATGAATTTTTTTGCTGACTCACGCTTTTGGTTACTCAAATAATCAAAGGGAAGCAACTCTATTACAAAATGTGAAGTAGGAAAAGCTAAATTTTGAGAATCATTGACATGTTTTTTTACAGCAATTTTGATAACTTACATTAAAGGGGGAACCCCCGCCCAAATTTTTTTGTAGAAGGGGTCTGCAATGACGAAGGCTACATTTGTTAATTTTTTTTACCGAAGTTATCAAGTTTTATTGACTGATGTTATACCCAGGTGAGCTATACAGGCTCCTGGGAGCCTCTAGTTTGTAATTTACAAAGTTAATAAACAGGACTATATATTGATAATCATGTTGATTGAATACACTTGGGCAATGATGCAAAAAACATACACTGCATTACTATAGCTGTACTCAGTATGGAGAAAAATATATAATCATTCATTTCACATGAGGTTATGCTTTTTTGTAGAGGAGAAAGCAGATGCAGCAGTTGAGAATGTGACACTGGAGGACGTGGTGGAGGTTACAGAAGACACTGGACCACGATCAGGTACCATAATGAAAATTTCCTCAAAAATTCCAGACTAGATTTTCTTTAAACTTTGCATAAACATTCTCTGTAGCGAATTATGCACAGTTTCTAAGTATGTTTTGACTATGAGAAAGTTACACTCTACCCCGATACCAGACTGAAATGATAAAATATAATACAGTACACTCCAACTGTATCAAGGATCATACTCTCCGATCCGACATATTCCTCCCAAAATGTACGACAAATTTGAGTCAACACTCTTAAGTCCGACTATTTGGTCGGACATTTTGGTCTTGGTCGGACGTGAGAGTGGATATTTAAAGATTTTTTTTACATTTCTCGAGGTGAATATGTCAAACATTTTGTGATCGATGCGTATTTGTAAGCGTACTTTCTTTCCGGTGTGTAGAATGTGCGGGTACGTAAATATCCTAGTGTATTTTTACCTCGCGCCAGGAAAGGTAGCTCCAAGGTCAATATTTGTCACGCTCGGGCACAACAGTTGTTCGATGTATAGGAGCACCTCATAATCAAAGAATTGTACAATAATTTCGAGTTACACAGTTTGTGTTTCTTTAATCTGTTTAATTTTAATAGATCTTTCTAGTACATTTAAATTTTACTATTACAATCGGAATGCTATAAATATCGTAACTTTTCCGAAATCTAAACTTTAAAATTATATACGCCGAGTCCAGCCTGGCTTGGATTTCTCGAAAAAAGTTTTCTTAACAAACCAAATTAAATTTGAGTAAAAACTCGACTTAAGTTTGCGTTTTGACTTTGTTTGGAGAAATCACTGACGATTTAAAAAAAAAAAAAAATCTGTTGTCACTTAAAACAGAGTCAGTGAGGCCGGTACGGCTGTGTACATGAATGAATAAGAGATAATTCTTTCGGAGTGTGATATCCATATAAAGGTGAAATAACGGATGCAAAAATCACCGGCTAAAGTTACACAATATTCCGTTTACAAATATTTCAAGTCCCTATACTTGTTCATCTGTGACAGCAATATGTGTATTGGACTAGGTATTACAGCCAGCTTGATATGAATTAATTAGCTCAGGTTACAGGTGTCAATAATGGAAGGAACATCTTGTTGACACAAATTTCCAGGTGCCAGGGGGAGAACAATTATAATTAATTCTATTTAATGTTGTTGTTTTTTATTACTATTTGTTTGTAGGTACATTTGCAATCATTGAAGTAAATTTAAATTGAGAGTCAACACTCTCCGACAATTTGGTCGGACGTGAGAGTGGATATTTAAAGATTTTTTTTACATTTCTCGAGGTGAACATGTCAAACATTTTGTGATCGATGCATATTTGTAAGCGTACTTTCTTTCCGGTATGTAGAATGTCCGGTTACGTAAATACCCTAGTGTATTTCTACCTTGCACCATATTCGCGCCAAGGTCAATATATAACTGAAATATTGTTGAAAAGTGACGTTTAAACACCCATAGCCTTATATAAATTATTGCAATAAAATATCGATTAAGTAACGAAATTGATATAAATTATTTTCCAATATATTTAGTATAAAAAGCTTGTTCTACACGTTTACTGTGAGATGTATTGCAACCGCCATTTTTTACTACAATCACGTGCGCATGCTCGTGTTTGATGGAAAGCTATAGCTATATTTAGATATTTTGTGATAATAATTTTATATTGTAAATCGATCCACCCTGTGATTTTTTTCAACAAGATACATTTTTTTATAGTATATATTTTATTATAAAATACAATATTGAACTGATGTTCGATAACACTTCAATCAATGAATATTGATTTTTTTCGGATGTTTAATATTTTATCCCCAGAATTGCACCCCTTGTTAGTATACTTTTATTGCTTTATTTTAAAAAAAAATAACACCAAGAACATCGATGATACGAGTCTTCTTATTCAAAAATAAACCTACAGCAAAATAAAGGTATACATTTTTTGTACTGTAAACAAAATCGTCATTTTTATCTAGATTTATCGTCCGAAAAATACGGTACTCCTCTACTATACTAATTTGGATTAGGTGATGGGAATTGGGTGCCATCATCAAAATAAAGATTAAAAAATGTATTTCATGATAATGATGGCTGATTAAAATTGTTTGTCATGCATTAGCTGTCAGTTGTAATATACAGGATGTAACCAATATACAGGAAGAGCCCCTACTGTGAAGCCATTCAATGAAAATAACAACCTGACCATATTGTTAAATAAGAATTAGATAAGAAATTAAAATTTATAGAAGGCAAGGATTTATATAATTAACACATTAAGTCACATTTCATTTATTTAGCTTTGGTCAGTTATCAATTAAAAAGACAAAAATGGTTTTAAAAAAAAATCTGTCTAATAAGTATTTACCTAAATAACGATATCATGAACCAAAGGGTCATGTGAGCTATTGTCACCACTGAGCGTCCGTCCGTTAACCTTTCACATTTTAATCAACTCCTCTGAAGCCACTGGGCCAATTTGAACCAATCTTTGGTGGAATGGTCCTTGGATGGCCCTCTTCCAAAATTGTGTCCGGTGATCCCGACTTCCAACCAAGATGGCTGCCAAGCTTAAAATAGAAAAAAGGGGGGATGAAATTTTGATTGTTCATTGCTGCTTTAGTATAAGTCAAAATGAGCTCAAATTTTAACTGCAGCTACATGGCAAGGAGTAGTTTAACATATAAATGTTTCTTTCAGCCGATATATACCGATGATGCAAATTAGGCATATTTTGATAAAAGATCACATTTAAATCTTCTCCTCTGAAACCGCTGAACCAAATTAAACCAAACCTGGCGGGGATGGTCCCTGGGTGGGTCCCTTTCAAAATTGTGTCCAACAGCCCTGCCCTCCATTCAAGATGGCTGCTGTTACTAAAAATAGATTTTTTTTCAATTGTCCATTGCTGCTTTAGTATAAGTCAAAATGAGCTCAAATTTTAACTGCAGCTACATGGGCAAGGAGTAGTTTAACATATATTCTGGGTTTTTCTGTGAAATTTTTCTTTCAGCCGATTTATACCGATTATGCAAATTATGCATATTTTGATAAAAGATTACATTTAAATCTTCTCCTCTGAAACCGCTGAACCAAATTAAACCAAACCTGGCAGGGATAGTCCTTGAGTAGTCCCATTTCAAAATTGTGTCCGACAGCTCCACCCTCCATTCAAGATGGCTGCTGTTACTAAAAATAGAAATTTCTGCAATTGTCCATTGCTGCTTTATTATAAATCAAAATGAGCTCAAATTTTAATTGCAGCTACATGACAATGAGTAGAATAACATATATTCTGGGTTTTTCTGTGAATTTTTTCTTTCAGCCGATATATACCGATGATGCAAATTAGGCATATTTTGATAAAAGATCACATTTAAATCTTCTCCTCTGAAACCGCTGAACCAAATTAAACCAAACCTGGCGGGGATGGTCCCTGTGTGGGTCCCTTTCAAAATTGTGTCCGACAGCCCTGCCCTCCATTCAAGATGGCTGCTGTTACTAAAAATAGATTTTTTTCAATTGTCTTTGCTGCTTTAGTATAAGTCAAAATGAGCTCAAATTTTAACTGCAGCTACATGGCAAGGAGTAGTTTAACATATATTCTGGGTTTTTCTGTGAAATTTTTCTTTCAGCCGATTTATGCAAATTATGCATATTTTGATAAAAGATTACATTTAAATCTTCTCCTCTGAAACCGCTGAACCAAATTAAGCCAAACCTGGCAGGGATAGTCCTTGAGTAGTCCCATTTCAAAATTGTGTCCGACAACTCCACCCTCCATTCAAGATGGCTGCTGTTACTAAAAATAGAAATTTCTGCAATTGTCCATTGCTGCTTTATTATAAATCAAAATGAGCTCAAATTTTAATTGCAGCTACATGACAATGAGTAGAATAACATATATTCTGGGTTTTTCTGTGAATTTTTTCTTTCAGCCGATATATACCGATGATGCAAATTAGGCATATTTTGATAAAAGATCACATTTAAATCTTCTCCTCTGAAACCGCTGAACCAAATTAAACCAAACCTGGCGGGGTGGGTCCCTTTCAAAATTGTGTCCGACAGCCCTGCCCTCCATTCAAGATGGCTGCTGTTACTAAAAATAGATTTTTTTTCAATTGTCCATTGCTGCTTTAGTATAAGTCAAAATGAGCTCAAATTTTAACTGCAGCTACATGGCAAGGAGTAGTTTAACATATATTCTGGGTTTTTCTGTGAAATTTTTCTTTCAGCCGATTTATACCGATTATGCAAATTATGCATATTTTGATAAAAGATTACATTTAAATCTTCTCCTCTGAAACCGCTGAACCAAATTAAGCCAAACCTGGCAGGGATAGTCCTTGAGTAGTCCCATTTCAAAATTGTGTCCGACAGCTCCACCCTCCATTCAAGATGGCTGCTGTTACTAAAAATAGAAATTTTTGCAATTGTCCATTGCTGCTTTATTATAAATCAAAATGAGCTCAAATTTTAAATGCAGCTACATGACAATGAGTAGAATAACATATATTCTGGGTTTTTCTGTGAATTTTTGCTTTCAGCCGATATATACCGATGATGCAAATTAGGCATATTTTGATAAAAGATCACATTTAAATCTTCTCCTCTGAAACCGCTGAACCAAATTAAACCAAACCTGGCGGGGATGGTCCCTGGGTGGGTCCCTTTCAAAATTGTGTCCGACAGCCCTGCCCTCCATTCAAGATGGCTGCTGTTACTAAAAATAGATTTTTTTCAATTGTCCATTGCTGCTTTAGTATAAGTCAAAATGAGCTCAAATTTTAACTGCAGCTACATGGCAAGGAGTAGTTTAACATATATTCTGGGTTTTTCTGTGAAATTTTTCTTTCAGCCGATTTATACCGATTATGCAAATTATGCATATTTTGATAAAAGATTACATTTAAATCTTCTCCTCTGAAACCGCTGAACCAAATTAAACCAAACCTGGCAGGGATAGTCCTTGAGTAGTCCCATTTCAAAATTGTGTCCGACAGCTCCACCCTCCATTCAAGATGGCTGCTGTTACTAAAAAAGAAATTTCTGCAATTGTCCATTGCTGCTTTATTATAAATCAAAATGAGCTCAAATTTTAATTGCAGCTACATGACAATGAGTAGAATAACATATATTCTGGGTTTTTCTGTGAATTTTTTCTTTCAACCGATTTATACTGATTATACAAATAAGACATAAAAGATCTTCTCTGATGAAACCGCTGAACCAAATTAAAGCAAATTTGGCTGGGATGATCCTTGGGTGGTCCCCTTTCAATATTGTGTCCGACAGCCCCACCCTCCATTCAAAATGGCTGCTGTTACTAAAAATAGAAATTTCTTTAGTTGTCAATTTCCGCTTTATTACAAATCAAAATGAACTCAAATTTTAACTGCAGCTATATGGCAATGAGTAGTTTAACATATATTCTGGGTTTTTGTGAGATTTTTTCAGCCAGTTTATTCCGTTTAGGAATATTATGAGATACAAATCACATCAAAATCTTTTGCACAGAAATTTGAGTTGAAATAATCTTTGGGTGGCCCACTTTCAAAATTATGTGTAACACCCCCATTTTCTATCAACTTTAGATGTCAAATTGAAAACCAGGTGAGCGATTAATTTGTGTGTGCATATGCTAGATACCTGATGTTTGGTGTTAAATGAAGCTTAGGTCAGGGGCTATCTACTCTCCAATTTTCGTGGTTTTACTATGAAAAAAAACTTTGTGCCGACTTGTCAAAGAGTGGATCACACGAAATCGACATATAAGTGTGATCCCCTACATATAAGGATGTGATCCACTACATATAAGACTTTGTTTTATTTCTCAATTCTATGCCTGTCGTTTGATCTTGGTGCGAATAGTACTACGGATAGAGCTTGTTAAACTCTTCATGCCCATTGTATTCATTTTTCAAAATTATTTAATTTTCACTCGTAAGAGGTCGCCAAAGTTGAATTGGGGTCGATGACAAGAAATCGACATAAAAATCGAAAATTTCCCCAAAAAAATTCCTGACGATAGATTTTCTTTAAACTTGGCACAAACATTCTCTGTAGCGAATTATACACACTTTCTAAGTATGATTTTGATTTTGAGAAAGTTACACTCTACCCCCATACCAGACTGAAATGGTAAAATATAATATGCGAGTCAACATATAAAACTTACCAGTAAGGTAGCTTCTCAGATGAGTTATTCTTGAATGAATTTGAATTTTGGTGTTTAACTCCACTTTCAGCTATATCATGGCAACACATTCTCAGAACAGAGCCCAGTATGATATATGCAAAAGAACTTTTTTCTTGCTTTTTAGGAATGGATGACTTTGGGGATGAAGACGAAGAAGAGGACATTGGAGATGAGAGAGAGGAAGACAAAGCAGAGGACTTTGTCTTCCCCTCCCTCATCTCCGAAGAAGAGGACATTGAAGACGAAGAAGAGGACATTGGAGAGGAAGACAAAGAAGAGAAGAACCGGTTGATCAAACAGGAAGGTATAAAGAAAACTGGCCCCCTACTATGTATTTTAATGAAGGAATAATGTCGCCATGTATCAGTGTTTTTAGTTTTTGTGTACATATGCTAGATACCTGATGTTTGGTGTTTAAATGAAACTTGGGTCAAGGGCTATCTACTCTCCAATTTTCGTGGTTTTACTATGAAAAAAACCTTTCTGCCGACTTGTCAAAGTGTGGATCACACGAAATCGACATATAAGTGCGATCCACTACATATAAGGATGTGATCCACTACATATAAGACTTTGTTTTATTTCTCAATTCTATGCCTGTCGTTGGATCTTGGTGCGAATAGTACTACGGATAGAGCTTATTAAACTCTCTGTGCCCATTGTATTCGTTTTTCAAAATTATTAAATTTTCACTCATGAGTAGGTCACCGAAGTTGGATTGGGGTCGATCACAAGAAATTGACATATAAAAATTGAAAAATTCCTGACTAGATTTTCTTTAAACTTTAACACTGAAGTTAAGGTAGCTTCTTTCAAACTCGCTACAGTTGAGAGCTGGGTGGAGTTCTTCATGAGGGGGCACAGGGAGAAATTTAAGAAGAGAAGGATAATAGCATAAGACGAAATGTACAATATTGAGGTTTTCTCATGGATAATAGTCTGGAGATGTAAGATAAAATATGTAATAAATGCGAAAATTATGTTGATAATGTTGACAAAATTATCGTAATCGAAAATGCATAAAAAAAGATCAAAAAGAAATGTCACATCGGGGTCCAGCTAAGGAGGTCCGCAAAACAAACCTAATGTTATAAATGTGATATACTGCAAAATATGGGAAAGGTGGCAGAGCAACATCAGAAAAAAAACATTGTGTCAGCACTGAAGTACTGAATTCTGGGTTTGTGATACTATTGGTAAATTGCAGTCCACCAGTAGAAATCTGCTATATTTACTGCATGAGCAAGCATTTCTTCCTTTTCAGCAAATATAGACAATGACGAGGTGGACGATGACAGCAGAGACACGGATTATAGACCCAGTGATGGCGAGGAGGAGGTGGAGGAAGGAAAGCAGAAAGCCAAGAGGAGGGCAGCCACCAAAAAGCACCGGGAGACTGTAAGTGTTAAAAAACAGTTAAAATGACACTTAAACATATAAGGTGTGAGCCACTACATATAAGACTTGGATTTTGATTGATTTGTGGTGTTTTAACGCCACTTGCAACAATATTTCAGCTATATCATGGCGACCAGTTTTAGTGGTGGAGGACGCTGGAGTACCCAGAGAGAACCACCGACCATGGACAAGCAACTGGTAAACTTTATCAATTGCGGCTTACAATATTTTCCAGGGTGTGAGCTGTTACATATAAGACTTGTAATATTTTTTTTAGCATGAACATAGAACCTTCTTCTATGTCTATTGATATTGCTTATTTATCTAATCTTCCCTTTTCAGAAACTAAGACGTGTCGAGTGTAAGGTGGAGGGGTGCAAAGACCTTGTGGTAAACATAAGCCGCCACATGCGCCTTTGCCACCCCGACATCGTGAAGGATAGTCCGGTGATACCGATCGAGACGAAGGAGATGGCTTTCCTAGACATATGTCTAAATGATTTTAAGTAAGTGATAGTGTATATAGCATGAATATTTAAACAATATAGCATCAAGCTTCTGGTCGCAGACAGGACTGATTGGTCTTGGGTCTGTCTTTGTCCATGTGGCAACCTAACGGTGTCAACGACAGCATGGAGACCTGATGCTTTATGTTATATGAATATATAAAGAAAACGATAAAGTAGTTCAGACCATGTTACGTAATTCAAAGGGAATATTAAACTCCATAGGGCTCGTATACGAAAGTGTGAGCATTTACATATTACACTGTGAACGACTACATATAAGATGTGAACCACTACATATAAGATTTAGAATATTTTCCGAGGTGTGATCCACTACATATAAGACTTAGAATATTTTTCGAGGTGTGATCCCCTACATACAAGACTTAGATTATTTTCCGAGGTGTGATCCACTGCATATAAGACTTGGAATATTTTCCATGGTGTGAGCCACTGCATATAAGACTTAGAATATTTTCTCCTCAATATCACTAGAGTTCTTTGAAACTGAAAATCCAAAGAAATACTTTCAAACTGCATAAATTACACAACCAGTTGAAATTCAATTGACTCCAAAAATGTAAAAAAGTGACGAAATTAGTGGAGTTTATTGTTCTTTTTTTTTCAGGAAACAAGTCAGCAGCAGAAGGAACAGTGCCAGCAGGTCCACCGGCACTGTAGACAGTCACCTCACTGGGATTCGTTTTTTCCTGTCTGAGCTTAGCTCAGACAGAATCTTGCAGCTGGGGAACATGGGGGACGTCGGAGGTGTCATAGACCGGGAGCTGGAGAAGGCCACTCGCCTCCCAGGAACTATCAGGCTATACCTGGCTAGCCTGATTAAGTTCCTGGAGTGGGTGTCTGGAAGCAGCACCTGGTTGAGGCATCTGCGGTTGTCCTCCAGTGTAGTTTTAACACTGTGCAGGTCACTGGTGAATGTGAAAGGAACCCTCAGTGAGGATGTGAATGCTGATAAGGTTGCCAGGTAAATAAAATGTTTAAATATTTTAGTATTGTCTCCAGTTATGAAAAGAAATGTAGTTGCATTCAGGAATGGATAATTGATATTGCAGGATTACACTTAGGAAACCAAACATGAGAAGCGATTTATACAATATTACCATACTATGGGATGGTCACCTGTAAGCTGCTGCCTTTGTCAGGCAAACCACTTCTTCAACGGATCTTCATCCATTCTTGAAGCATAATTTATACTTTATACGAAATGTGGAACAGTTTTAAAAAGAATATCATAACACACACTTTACTTTCATATTTACACTTCTATGCAAGCACAATGTATGGTTTTATGATGTAAAATTTTCTCTGCGATTATTGTTTTTCTACAGACTTATGTTTGTTGTTTCAATATAGGTATTTATTTTATTCTTCAGAAAAGCTGCTGGACAGCAGGTGTTGGACCTGGAACCCTGGATGGTTGCCAGGTACCTGATGGGCAGCAGACCTATGCGTGCTACATGTCTGCTGCAGGAGGCCTCAGGCAGGGTCCTGAGGACGAGGGAGGCCCTTGGTGTTCGAGACTCTCTCTGTCTACAGCTGGTTCTGGGCAATGCCAAGAGGGGTGGTGACATCACCCATATCCGTGCTGACAATCTCGACAGGGTCGAGATCCAGAAAGGATATGGGGAACTTGTCGTGAGTATAAAATGTTAATAACAATCAGAAATAAGTGAACATACACAGTGAGTACAAATTAAAGTTGAAGAACGAAAGCTCAATATGTGCCATGTATTATATATACCATGGATCTTAAAAATTAACTTATTTAAACCAACATATCTGAAGATTGAGTTGGTTTAAATAAGTTCACGAGTAAGATCCATGGTATATATGTTTTGTAACAGAAATTACATGATTAACGTCAAAATCATAGAATAACATCAAGATCTTCATGTTATAGACCATAGTTTATAAAAGTTCACTATTTTAAGTTGATTACTGCATAAAAACATCAAAGGAAAAATGCGTATTTATGTTACAACTGATCATGTACAATTTTAAGATGAAAGTACAGACCGCTAAAAGACCTGACGTTAACAATTAACATTAAAACTCTAAAGGGTGGACATTAGTTGACTCGACAATGTAAGCATCTGCTGCATTGTCTGTATTATTGAAATGTTTACTCTCTTCTGTCCGCATCAAAAAAATTGATGAGAATATTGCAATCATTGTTATATCTTTATGACAGAGATACTACTGGAATTTTGTCATGCTATTATATGCATGGGTGTTTCTAAAACTCATCCCTTCTTTTCTATTTTCAGGTTTATGAACACAAGGAGGCGAGGAGTGGGAAGTCCTGCTACGTGCGGGTCACGGCCAGGCTGCAGGCAGACCTGGTTGCTTATAGAGAGCATGTCAGGACTCCACTCGGTGGGAGCCCATGGTTATTTCTTACAAAAGGACGAAGCTTTATTAAGCCCTCTGTAAGTAAAATAATGGCATTGACACAAAGTAGGAGGTATAGGATCATATCAATTTAATGCATGACATATTTTGATTTGATTTGATTATTGGTGTTTAACGCCACTTTCAACAATATTTCAGCTATATCATGGTGACCAGTTTTAGTGGTGGAAGAAGCCGGAATACCCCGAGAGAACCACTGACCATGGGCAAGCAACTGGTTAACTTTATCACTTGCGGCTGCGAGTCGAGTGCACCCTTTTTTGTAATTTACAAAGCAGGGCGCAAACCCATGCCGTATTGGTGATAGGCTTGTACGAGTTCTTAGATCCAGCGACCTTGAGCCACCCTTGCATGACGTATAACTCAACTTGTTCTGTTGGCTACTTCAGTCTGGATAAGGAAAATCGATAATAAACAGACATTAACATCTACTTATAATATTGTGAGCCACTACATATAAGACTTAGAATATTATACGAGGTGTGATCCACTACATATAAGACTTGGAATATTTTCCGCTTTGAACACATTAAATTCAAAAACCCCTTGAAATGTAAATTCCAGCAGATTCTTATTCTACGAGCTACTTCAGACCACTAAAGGATTACCGAGGCAAATATTAAACACAAAAGGGCTCTCTATACATAAGTGTTAGCATTTACATATTTCACTGTGAGTGTGAGGCACTACATATCAGACTACTTTTTGGAATCAATATAGAATTCTTACAATTTTTTGCATTCTATTTCAGGCTATGTCCAAGCTTGTGCAATCTGAATGGCAGAGGCACTCCGACGACATGGGCATCCCGCTACCGAGGCTCACAGCATCAAAAAACAGGAAACTTGTGATAACAGTCCACAGAGAGGGGGGAGCCACCCGGGAACAGCAGGTGGCCCTAGCTAAACATATGGCGCACAATGTTACTACTGCAGATCGATATTATGACAAAAGCGACCAGCGGGAGGCCAGGCATGAGTGCCTGGATGACATACAGACCATCATTATGGTAAGTACGAAGTTAGTTGATATTATAGAAAGGCAACATTAGCAGATGAACATGAGAGAAACAGAAATAACTCGATGCAAATGAGAAAAGATTATTGTTCAGTCCTTACTAGGCAGGAAGGAGCAATTGAAATGCAGCCAAATCTTCATGATCTGGAATAGAAGTACAAATAAACTTATATATTGGGGAACAGAAAATAGGACATCCCATAATCTACATTTCCATCTCCTACATGAATATAGCGTGTCATTGTTTTGATATCATAAGATGTCTGTTCCTTACTTTAGAAAGCCTACTAAATGATACCTTTATTTCTTTCAGTCTTCCGCTGGTGCGCAAGCAGTAGCTGGGCCATCTGGGTTGCTCCCTCATGCCGTGAGCTCCGAAGAGGATCCAATCCAGGATCAGTCCCTCGCTGAGGTAAGGAATAATTAACACCACAATTGCTTAACAAAGAAAGAAACGTACAGTGGACAAATTCAATTTTCTTATAAACGCATGACAATAGATTTGGTCAGCTGAAAAGGCGAGCACTTCATGCTAGGAATACATTGATAGATTGATGTTTTGGTGTTTTAATGCCACTTTCAGCAGTATTTCAGCTATATCATGGCGACCAGAGAAAAACCCTGCTATGAATACAAAAAAAAAACAAGATAACAAATAGTTGAGATACGTGTAATTATTTCTTTCTTGTTTGTTAGACCTACTAACTAATTCAGTAAAACTAATGTTACTTTTTTTTCCATTTCAGCAAGGGATTGACGAATAAGAGGATCCTTTGCCTCCAACCCACCCCAGAAGAAGACAGGATAGTTTATTTATTTATTTATAACTGTACATATAAATTATTTATTTATAACTGTACATGTAAGTTATTTATTTATTGACAACTGTACATATTATTTATTTATTTATTTATGACTACATTATAAATTATTTATTTATTTATTGACAACTGTACATCTTTATTTATAGCTGTACATTATAAATTATTTACTTATTGATTATTTATTTATAACTACATATAAATTATTTATTTATAACTGTACATATAAATTATTTATTTATAACTACATATAAATTATTTATTTATAACTGTTCATATAAATTATTTATTTATAACTACATATAAATTATTTATTTATTGATTATTTATTTATAACTACATATAAATTATTTATTTATAACTACATATAAATTATTTATTTATAACTATACATATAAATTATTTATTTATAACTTCATATAAATTATTTATTTATTGATTATTTATTTATAACTGTACATATAAAATTAATAAAAAAAAAAAAAAAAAAAAAATTATTTATTTATGAGAAAGAAAACGGACATTATGGTTTGAAAATGAAGGAGATAGATATATTTTGTTGGTGTTTCACGCTATTTCAGCTATATCGTGGGGACCAGTTTTAGTGGTGAAGGAAGGTGGAAAGAACCATGAGGAAGCAACTGGTAAACTATCACATGTGGTTGTGACTCAAGTGCACCCTTTTTTGTAAGCACTTATATGTATCAGAAAAAAAACATTATGATTTATTTCTATTTTATACAAATATATCCTGTTAGTGAGGGTTATTTGCGAAAAATACCGGTTGAGAGGAGAGGCAAATATCTTGAATGTCCTCGAAACTGGTATTTTTGTTTAATTCTGCCAAATATTTAACAGTAAGTAAAACAGTGGCATGCATGCAAGCAGGTTCAGAACTTCAGACCACCTCGATCATTTTATTTTCAACTGAGACTTGAAATCAATCTACCAAAACAGGAAAAATCTTTTCAAAGAAGTGACTAGTGTATAAATTCTGGAACAAATTCAAAAATAAAATAAATCCCGATTTTGCTTTTACATACCACACGCTAAAAGAAATTAATGCAAATGAATTTGAAATATATACATTTCAACGATTTCAAACTTAATGGCTGACATTGTCGTCATTTTCTTTACTTTAGCGGTGGTTGAAAGAAGAAACCAGTAATTCGAATAACATCCGCGATGTCATAAACTATATAAAGAAGGGATTTCGTCTCGAGCGGGTTATTTTCCTATAGTACCGGGATATTTTTAGGCAAATATCCCGGCAATGGTGGAAAAGCTGAAAAACGAAGAATTGGTAAAAAAAAATACCCCTTTCATCAACCAATCGGAAGACCGCATTCTGATATAAGGTGGAATTAGTTTGGAAATCGAGGAGATTGATTTGATATTTTTTTTTTTTTTTGGTGTTTGATGGCACTTTTAGCTATATCTTGGGGACCAGTTTTAGTGCACACTTGTATGTCACGATCACACAAAAATTGACATAAGATTTTTTATGTTATGATCACACAAAATTGACATATAAGAAAAAAAAAGGTCTTGGACCTTATATGTCGCGATCACAAAAAATTTACATATAAGGTGTGATCGACTACATATAAGGTGTGATCGTCTACATACAGTAGAGTTCGTTTATAACAACAGGCTTATAGCGAAGTAACGATAAATCCCCGGTCCCATCGCTATTTAAACAATGTATTTCTGAAAGCCTATTGCAAATTTTTTATAACAAGAGAATTTTAAACCCAAACAACATTTTTATTACTAAAAATTGACATGATATAACAAAGAAAATTGCGGAACAAACAAATCGTTTACCTGTCTTGCGTTACGCGCACGGACGATCACCTATTAGAATGGTCAAGTGCACTTGACACTTCCCTTATTGATAATTGAAAAATCAATAATCCCACCTTTGATGTTGTTAATGATGTCAATCAAGACTTTTCTTTAAAATATTCAAACAATAAAATGGGTATTAATGATGTGATTAACAAGTTGTCAATTAATAACACACCTGCTAATTTATGGCATTAAAAATTAATAAAACGTAATCTAAATTTTAATGAATGGATGCACAAGCTAAAGAAATTAAAAACAAAGTCATGTGTGAGATTAATTCATTGCTATTGTTTATTTTTTCTTTGATGATAGACTCTTTAATTAAAAGCAAACTGCGTGGTCTCAAGGTTCATCTAAATACAAAAAACAAAAGAAATGTACTCATTTTGAAATTTCGATTAACCTGAGTTTTTATGTATATATAATACCAAAAAGAAACAATTATTCTTCAAATTCAAATAAAAAAAAAGGAAAATGGCTACAATCTTAAAATTGGCCATTAAAAATAAATATCTGAATTATCAGCATTATACCGATATCGATCCAAGCGTTAATACCCGACCTCATATTTCCTGTTTATAAAATAGATCGTGAACAAAGTTGAAAAAATGTTTCTAAGGAACATTTGAAGATACCAAAGAGGTATTCAGAAGCCATAGTCTTTGAGAACTGTCTAAAGGATTAAATATTTTTTTACGATAAAGGCCCACTTTACTGTGCATCAGTTATCATAGTGCAATGAAACTGCCTGGGTCAGAACCAGATTTTTTTCTCTCTAAAATTGAGCGACCTCGGTGGCTCGAACTACCGATAGCTAGAACAGATTTTGACAGTCCCTTCAAGTTCGAGCCAGTGAAGTTCTACTGTACGATTTTCAAAAGGGGAGGTAATTCTACATTGTTTATCTTATAACGAATGATGCCTATAACGAACTAAGATCGAGAGTTCCCTGGACTTCGTTGTAAACGAACTCTACTGTATAAGGGTTTAGGACTTTTGCCTCTAGACGTTCAAGTTTGCTCGTCTTTTTGGCACACCGGTATGGGTGTTTCCACCCATTCCAGGACCAATCCGAGGAACTCACTAAGACGTCCAATCGGTAGTAGCGACGGGCGGTGTGTACAAAGGGCAGGGACGTAATCAACACGAGCTTATGACTCGCGCTTACTGGGAATTCCTCATTCATGGAGAAGAATTACAAGCCCCAATCCCTAGCACGAAGGAGGTTCAATGGGTTACCCAACCTTTCCAGGCAAGGGCAAAGACACGTCGATTCCTTCAGTGTGGCCCATAACATCTAAGGGCATCACAGACCTGTTATTGTTCAATCTCGTGTGGCTAAACGCCACTTGTCCCTCTAAGAAGTTGCACCGATGCAAAAGGATCGGTGAACTATTTAGTAGGCTAGAGTCTCGTTCGTTATCGGAATTAACCAGACAAATCGCTCCACCAACTAAGAACGGCCATGCACCACCACCCACCGAATCAAGAAAGAGCTCTCAATCTGTCAATCCTTAGTGTCCGGGTCGTTCCGGCCGAAGTCGATTCGGCCCCACTGAAATACACAAGTGTTTATCATTTCAAAATGTTGTTGATCGATTTTAATTGTGGAAATTGAATTCACAAAGTTGGTGGTGATAGGCACTGATTGCATATGTAGTTGTAAATCCAACTACCATACGATCATGACCACGACGACCCGTTTCCATAGGTATATTGAATAATACAATTGTTATTTATTTCCCGGGTTATTTATATTCTTGACAATTTCATTGCCAACATTATTCAATCTTGACAAGTATCAATTTGAAAGTTAATGGTTAACAATTTTAATTAATTATACAAAATGTTCTACTGTCTTTGACATTCATGGTGACTATGAAATACAGACCGCAATAACAATGTTGTCCTTTATTTTAATGTGTTTCCAAATGTAATATTGGATAGTCTGACATGTTCATTTACATCCATATTCACTGTCGTGTACCCAATACGGAATGGTCATTTCAAGATGGCGGATTGTAAATCGTCAAAAAGGTAGGTGTGAAGATTTTGACTATTATCGTTCTTTATAGCTTATCTTAGTGTCTATGAGTTACACGTTTAGATAGGGCAGTCTTTTTTCTACTTCACCATTAAGTCAGTAAAGCTCGATCCTTTTGTTTTTATCGTAAACTGCCTTCGCTAGGTGATCAATGCAGCGACAAAGATATCGAGGCGTAGAATCCAATTTATTTCACCAATTCCCACCGCCTAGTAACTTTTTATATTAATATGTTGATGTCTAAATTATTCAAATATGTGAATTGTCTAGCAAATGTCATTTCAGCCTTTGACAAGCCTTGTATCCCTCTTAAAACGTCTATGAAAATTTTGTTTATGTCACGGAACGGTCACGACAAAAACATGACAAAAATGTATGGGTTTTGGGTGTAGGAATGGACTTTCAAGCAAAGGAATGGTCTTTTTTGTTTAGGAATGGTCTGATTTAACATATCGGATGTAAAGCGGGAGCAATGGCTTTGTCGTTCATCCAGTGTTCACACTCGCATACAATCTTAATTTTCTTGTCTTACTACATTCACTGTTATGTATTTCAATTGGTTTGTCAATATGACGACATACCACTCGCTTCTCTGATATACTGTAAGCGTACTTTCTTTACGATGTGTAGAATGTCCGGGTACGTAAATACTCTAGTGTATTTCTACCTTGCACTAGTGTGTTTATTCCGTCAGAAGAAATACACTAGTATATTTCTGTCGTGGAATTCCTACCCTAGTGCGTCTCAAGTGATATTTTCTTCGTATGGTAATCTAGCGAAACTTCTCAACTACAGGCAGTTATGTATTGATGTTTTTTTATATTTTTGGTGTTTAACGCCACTTTCAACAATATTTCAGCTATATCATGGTGACCAGTTTTAGTGGTGGAGGAAGTCGGAGTACCCGGAGAGAACCATCGACCATGGGCAAGCAACTAGTAAACTTTATCACTTGCGGCTGCGAGTCGAGTGCACCCTTTTGTAATTTACAAAGCAGGGCGTGTATTGGTGATAGGCTTGTATGAGTTGTTAGATCCAACTACCTATCTCATTGAACCACCCGGACCCCGGCAGTTATGTATAATACATCACCATTTCAGTACACACCACGATTTTATTTGGACCGATGTTCTCACCTTTTATTATTATTTTTTTCTTCTTTTCTTTTACTTTTTTGGATCTTCGGTTTTCTTACCTAAGTCTAGACCACTGTTAGGTTTATGTATTAGTTTTTTCGTACATAGGTGCTTCGGTTCACATATATTATTTTAATTTTCCTGTGTTTAAAATCAGTACATGTATTTATTTCATGAAAACAAAAATATACGAGGTTACTTAAGTATGTTAAATCTTCAATAGATATATCGTGTATTTCTCATTTTTACAGGTTTACTCTGATGGATATATCTTTCCACGCCTCAGAGAATGATTTTATATGCGAGGACTGTGGAAAATGTCTGAAAAGTAGAAGTGGTCTCAGACGACATCGCCTGAGACAACATTTAAAACAAGAGATGAAATTTAAATGTACCACTGATTCTTGCACAGCAGCATTTTGCGAAAAGGGGGGGGGGGGCTATTTGCTCATCAGACCAGCCATGGTGAACGAAAACGTATCACATGTAATTACTGTAACCACAAACTGTCAGGGAATATCACAGAGCTCATGAGGCAGAGATTCTTTCACATGTTCGGAGAAGATTATATCTTTAGGACTACCCACATTTTTCTCTGGATCAAATGACTATAATTGTAATTGTTTGCAAATTGATAATAAAGATATAAAGAGTTGGTTTCATAAAATTTATTTAAATAACAATGAATATTTCTTTAATCAAAAATATGTTTATGTAAAAATGACTCCCTGTCAATATCACAAAGTATAAACGATTACAATATGTGTACAATTGCTGAAAGAGTTCTTAATCAAATTTATCCACATTAGTGTTAAATTCCAAAGATCTAAATCTTAATGTTTCATCCCGATAATTCTGGCAGCAGTGGTCCACTATGGCTTGGTGATTGGAAGTATCAAATTGGCAGTAGTAACACTTGTACCTATAGATAAAAGAAACATTGCATAATGCAATGGAAAAGATTATAACAATTTAATAGCAAATAAGACATTTCGGGTATTTTAAGGCAAGATTGATCATATGAAATAAGAAGATTTACATTAAAGACCACAAACGGAAATGAACTTCAATAATATTATTAATAAGCATATCTTATATGATGGAGACCATTCCTAAACAAAAAAGACCATTCCTTTGCTTGAAAGTCCATTCCTACACCAAAAACATAAGATCATTCCCATACATTTTTGTCGTGACATAAACAAAATTTTCATAGACGTTTTAAGAGGGATACAAGGCTTGTCAAAGGCTGAAATGACATTTGCTGGACAATTCACATGTTTGAATAATTTTGGCATCAACATATTAATATAAAAAGTCACTAGGCGGTAGGAATTTATGAAATAAATTGGATTCTACGCCTCAATATCATTGATCAACTAGCGAAGGCAGTTTACGATAAAAACAAAAGGATCGAGCTTTACTGACTTAATGGTGAAGTAGAAAAAAGACTGCCCTATCTAAACATGTAACTCATAGACACTAAGATAAGCTATAAAGAACGATAATAGTCAAAATCTTCACACCTACCTTTTTTGACAATGTACAATCCACCATCTTGAAATGACCATTCCGTATCGGGTACACAACAGTGATATTGTTTGCACTACAAGTTGTTCATTTACTTTAATTTGTGTCTAAGTGTAATATTGGATAATCTCATGTTCATTTACTTTACTTTGTGTCTAAGTGTAATATTGGATAGTCTCTCATGTTCATTTACATCCATATTATTTGCACTACAAGTTGTTCATTTATTTTAATGTGTGTCTAAGTGTAATATTGGATAATCTCTCATGTTCATTTACATCCATATTATTTGTTACTAAATATTGATACTGACAAAATATTTTTATTTCAGCACAACCACCAGCCGTGACTCCAGCACCAGCTGGACATTCGTAATCCAGACGAGGCAATTTTAGTCCACTTACATATCAATCTTGGGCCAATGCCAGATTTACATGTAACAAACGTGTGATGGATTTAGTTAGTATTATCTCCCCTGATGAGCTGAGCTTTGTGTGGACTGTCATGCTGAATGCTAGAGACTCGAAAGGACAACACACGTCAAAATATATCTGGATTGGATTGTCTAAAGGAACAAATAGTAAGACTCCAATTACACACTTAATGTATCATTAGAGACTTTGTTTTCAGGTCAAGCCTGTTGTGTGAACCAGTATCATTATGAGTCACTATTTCGACTAGTGAGTGATTGTTGTTTAGCACCAACTCAGCAGTTGTTTTTAGCTATATCATATCGAGAACAGGTTAATTTTCAATGAGATGATGATGAGGTCCGTTTTGTACTAGACCAACATGCTTAGTTGGATATTTATAAGGCTAGCTCATTGAAACCACAGTCTGCAGATAGACATGTCGCTCCACTCGGATACAGTATCCTAATTCTGAGCCAACAAGTCTTTGTTCTTACTCCTTAACACCACGTGCCTAGCGGAGAAGCAACAAATACCAACTTTATAGTCTGGTTTGACACGATTAGGGCTTAATTTTGGTAGAAGAGTATAACATCAAGTTATTATTTTTTTGACACTAATTCACAATTTCTTGTTTGCCGTTTAATCTCTTTGATTGGCACTGTAAATAATCATCTGAATATTACTTCTGTTGTGGGAAATAGTTGTTTATGTACTGTAATGTACAGTTGTTGGAACATAAAAACTGTCCTTAGAAATGGAACACTTGGATATGGAATCTTTAGAAATGGAACACTTGGATATGGAATCTTTAGAAATGGAACACTTGGATATGGGATTTTTTTTTAAATGGAACACTTGGATATGGGATCTTTAGAAATGGAGCACTTGGATATGGGATCTTTAGAAAAGGAACACTTGGATATGGGATTCTTGAAAATGAAAATGAAAATGAAATCATTGGAAATGGGAATTAAGGTTAATAACAAAATTACCGAACTCCGAATGACGTTGTAATTGTGATACTTTAAATCTGATGAATAAACATGATTAGTCTTACTGTATTACAGGTGCTTTCTTGTATTAAATCACAGTATTGTATGTGTTTTCTTGTTGTAACTACTTTAATTACCCTATTTCAGGTGGCTTCATGTGGACAGATAACACACCATTCAGCTATAATAACTGGAATACAGGAGAGCCATCAGATCCTATGAATGCTACACATGAAGAATGTGTTGAAATGTACAGAGACAACAAAACGTGGAACGATGTCTCTTGTTTTCAGACTAAAGCATTTGTTTGTAAAGGCAGGGCATGTAAGGAATATAGAATACATATTGATTGATTACAAACTATGCCCTGCAGTCCTGTCCTCCTTTAAAGATGGACATTGATATTTCAAATACAGATTTCTTATTTTTATCATACAACTTAGTCTTGGGGAAAGGGGAATGAGGAGGCAGAACAATTTACACTAAGACCCATTGCCTTCATATCTTTAGGATATGAAGTATCAAACTTTGGTTAATATACTGGATCACTCTCAGACCTATTGTTTTTTTGGATAAATATACATAGCAACCATACATTTTACATAGCAACCGTACGTTTGTCGAACCAGGGTAGCACTAGCTGTGATATAGAACAATTGGGTTTCAAAAAATAAAATCTAGCCAAAAAAAGTATTGATTGATGCCTAATTATTCACTAGTGAAGAACTAAAAGGTGTAAGACTATATATTCTCTTGTAATCCATAAAAATATGGAATATTATTACATAGTGAAAGTTAAATGGAATAAAAACTTAATAGTATTTGAACAATTACTATTAACATTTTGGTTCTCAGTGAGGTAACTTTTGTTTAGCACTTAATAAATGGGTTAGAGTTATGGTGTTTAATGTCAATTTCAACATTATTTCAATTATATCGTGTCGGTCATTTTAATTGGTGGAGGAAACTGGAGTACCTGTTCCGCAAGTCACAAAATTTATCACATACATGTATAGGTTTTGGTATACGGTATAAATCTAGGTTTTGGTGTCGGTATAAATATAGGTTTTGGTATACGGTTTAAATCTAGGTTTTGGTATGCGATATAAATATAGGTTTTGGTATACAAATAAATCTAGGTTTTAATATATGATATAAATCTAGCTTCTGGCATGCGATATAAATCTAGGTTTTGGTATACGATATAAATCTAGCTTTTAGTATGCGATATAACTCTAGGTTCTAGTATAAGATATAAATATAGGTTTTGGTATGCGGTATGAATCTAGGTTTTAGTATAAAATATAAATATAGCTTTTGGTATGCGGTATGAATCTAGGTTTTAGTATAAAATATAAATATAGCTTTTGGTATGCGGTATGAATCTTGGTTTTGGTATACGATATAAATCTACGTTTTGGTATACGATATAAATCTAGGTTTTGGTATGCGATATAAATCTAGGTATTGGTATACTGTAGATATCTAGGTTTTTTTATTCGATATAAATCTAGATTTTGGCAAACGATATAAATCTAGGTTTTTGCATACGATATCAATCTAGGTTTTGGTCTGCGATATAAATCTAGGTATTGGTATATGGTATAAATCTAGGTTTTGGTAGGCGATATCAATCTAGGCTTTGGCATACGGTTAAAATCTAGGTTTTGGTATATGATATAAATCTAAGTTTTGGTATAAGATATAAATCTAGGTTTTGGTATGCGCTATAAATCTAGGTTGTGGTATGCGATATAAATTTATGTTTTGGTATGCGGTATAAATCTAGGTTTTGGTATGCGATCTAAATATAAGTTTTGATATACGATATAAATCTAGTCTTTGGTATGCGATATAAATCTAGTTATTGGTATACGATATAAATCTAGGTTTTGGTATGCAGTATAAATCTAGGTTTTAGTATACGAGATAAATCTAGGTTGTAGTATACGGTATAAATCTAGATTGTGGTATACGTTATAAATCTAGGTTTTGGCATACGATTTAAATCTAGGTTTTGGTATATGGTATAAATATAGGTTTTGGTATACAGTATAAATCTAGGTTTTGGTATACGGTAAAAATATAGGTTTTGGTGTATGGTATAAATATATGTTTTGGCATACGGTTTAAATCTAGGTTTTGGTATGCGATATAAATACAGGTTTTAGTATAAGATATAAATCTAGATTTTGGTATGTGGTATGAATCTAGGTTTTGGTATACGATATAAATTTACGTTTTGGTAAATGATATAAATCTAGGTTTTGGTATGCGATATAAATCTAGGTATTGGTATGCTGTATAAATCTATGTTTTGTTATTCGATATAAATCTAGGTTTTGGCAAACGATATAAATCTACGTTTTTGTATGCGATATAAATCTAGGTTTTGTTCTGCGATATAAATCTAGGTATTGGTATACGGTATAAATGTAGGTTTTGGTATGCGATATCAATCTAGGTTTTGGTATGCGATATAAATCTAGGTTTTGGTATGTGATATAAATCTAGTTATTGGTATACTGTATGAATCTAGGTTTTGGTATACGGTGTAAATCAAGGTTTTGGTATTCGAGATCAATCTAGGTTTTGCTATACTACATAAATCTAGGTTTTGGTATGCGATATAAATCTAGGTTTTGTTCTGCGATATAAATCTAGGTATTGGTATACGGTATAAATCTAGGTTTTGGTATGCGATATCAATCTAGGTTTTGCTATGCGATATAAATCTAGGTTTTGGTATGTGATATAAATCCAGGTATTGGTATACTCTATGAATCTAGGTTTTGGTATACGGTGTAAATCAAGGTTTTGGTATTCGAGATAAATCTAGGTTTTGCTATACTACATAAATCTAGGTTTTGGTATGCGATATAAATCTAGGTTTTGGTATGCGATATAAATCAAAGTTTTGGTATACTATATCAATCTAGGTTTTTTTATTCGATATAAATCTAGGTTTTGGCAAACGATATAAATCTAGCTTTTGGTATACGAGATAAATCTAGGTTGTGGTATACGGTAACAATCTCGGTTGTGGTATACGATATCAATCTATGTTTTGTAATGCAATTTAAATCTAGGTTTTGGTATACGATATAAATCTAGGTTTTGGTATGAGGTATGAATATAGGTTTTGGTATGCGATCTAAATATAAGTTTTGATATGCGATATAAATCTAGGTTTTGGTATGCGATATCAATCTAGTTATTGCTATGCGGTATAAATCTAGGTTTTGGTATGCGGTTTAAATCTAGGTTTTGGTATGCGAGATAAATCTAGGTTGTAGCATACGGTATAAATCTAGGTTGTGGTATATGGTAAAAATCTAGGTTTTGGCATGAGATTTAAATCTAGGTTTTCGTATATAGAATAACTATAGGCTTTGGTATACGGTATAAATCTAGGTTTAGGTATACATATAAATCTAGGTTTAAATATAGGATATAATTCTAGGTTTTGGTATGCGATATAAATCTAGGTTTTGGTATACTATATAAATCTAGCTTTTGGTATACAATATAAATATAAGTTTTGGTATACATATAAATCTAGGCTTTTATATAGGATATAAATCTAGGTTTTGGCATGCGATATAAATCTAGGTTTTGGTATACGATATAAATCTAGCTTTTGGTATGCGATATAAATCTAGGTTTTAGTATAAGATATAAATTGAGGTTTTGGTATGCGGTATGAATCTAGGTTTTGGTATACGATATCAATTTACGTTTTGGTATACGATATAGATCTAGCTTTTGGTATGCGATATAAATCTAGGTATTAGTATGCTGTATAAATCTATGTTTTTTTATTCGATATCAATCTAGGTTTTGGTATGCGATATAAATCTAGGTGTATGAATCTAGGTTTTGGTATACGATATAAATCTACGTTTTTGTATACGATATAGATATAGGTTTTGTTCTGCGATATAAATCTAGGTATTGGTATACAGTATACATCTAGGTTTTGGTATGCGATATCAATCTAGGTTTTGGAATGCGATATAAATCTAGGTTTTGGTATGTGATATAAATCTAGGTATTGGTATACTGTATGAATTTAGGTTTTGGTATACGGTATAAATCTAGGTTTTTGTATACGAGATAAATCTAGGCCTTGCTATACTACATAAATCTAGGTTTTGGTATGCTATATAAATCTAGGTTTTGGTGTGCGATATAAATCTAGGTTTTTTTATCCGATATAAATCTAGGTTTTGGCAAACGATATAAATCTAGCTTTTGGTATACAAGATAAATCTAGGTTGTGGTATACATGTACGGTAAAATCTCGGTTGTGGTATACGATATCAGTCTATGTTTTTTTATGCAATTTATATCTAGGTTTTGGTATACGATATAAATCTAGGTTTTGGTATACGGTATAAATCTAGGTTTTGGTATATGATATAAATCTAAGCTCTGTTATAAGATATAAATCTAGGTTTTGGTATGCGGTATAAATCTAGGTTGTGGTATGCGATATAAATCTATGTTTTGGTATGCAATTTAAATCTAGGTTTTGGTATGCGAAATAAATATAGGTTTTGGTATGCGGTATAAATCTAGGTTTTGATATGCGATCTAAATCTAGGTTTTGATATGCGATATCAATCTAGTTATTGCTATACTGTATAAATCGAGGTTTTGGTATGCGGTATCAATCTAGGTTTTGGTATGCGAGATAAATCTATGTTGTGGTATACGGTATCAATCTAGGTTGTGGTATACAGTAAATATCTAGGTTTTGGCATACGGTTTAAACCTAGGTTTTGGTTTGCGATATAAATCTAGGTTGTGGTATACGGTATACATCTAGGTTTTAATATATGATATAAATATAGGTTTTGGCATGCGATATAAATCTAGGTTTTGGTATACGATATAAATCTAGCTTTTGGTATACGATATAAATCTAGGTTTTAGTATTAGATTTAAAGCTAGGTTTTGGTATGCTGTATAAATCTAGGTTTTGGTATGCGATATAAATCTAGGTTTTGGTATGCGATATAAATCTACGTATTGGCATACTGTATGAATCTAGGCATATGGTATAAATCTAGGGTTTGGTATACGTGATAAAACTAGGTTTTGCTATGGTACTTAAATCTAGGTTTCTTTATTGGATATAAATGTAGGTTTTGGTATACGGTATACATCTAGGTTTTGGTATGCGGTATAAATCTAGGTTTTGGTATACGATATAAATCTAGGTTTTGGAATATGATAAAAATCTAGCTTTTGGTATGCGATATAAATCTAGGTTTTGGAATAAGATATAAATCTAGGGTTTGGTATACTATATAAATCTAGGTATTGGTATACTGTATAAATCTAGGTTTTTGTATACAGTAGAAATCTAGGTTTTGGTATGCGAGTTAAATCTAGGCTTTAGTATACGATATAAATCAAAGTTTTGATATACTATATAAATATAGTTTTTTTTATTCGATATACATCTAGGTTTTGGAAAACGATATAAATCTAGGTTTTGGTCTGCGATATAAATCTAGGTATTGGTATACGTATAAATCTAGCTTTTGGTATATGATATAAATCTAGGTTTTGGTATGCGATATAAATCTAGGTTGTGGCATACGATATAAATCTAGGTATTGGTACACTGTATGAATCTAGGTTTTGGGAAACGATATAAATCTAGGTTTTGCTATGCTACATAAATCTAGCTTTTGGTATGCGATATAAATCTAGGTTTTGGTATAAGATATAAATCTAGGTTTTTGCATACGATATCAATCTAGGTTTTGCTATATGGTATAAATCTAGGTTTCGGCATACAAGATGAATCTAGGTATTGATATACGGTATAAATCTAGGCTTTGGTATACAGTATAAATCGAGGTTTTGGTATATGATATAAATCTAGGTTTTGGTGTACAATATAAATATTGGTTTTGGTATACATATAAATCTATGTTTTGGTATAAGATATAAATCTAGATTTTGGTATGCAATATAAATCTAGGTTTTGGTATGCGATATGAATCTAGGTTTTCGTATACGATATAAATCTATGTATTGGTATACTGTATCAATCTAGGCTTTTGTATACGGTATAAATCTAGGTTTTGGTATTCGAGATAAATATAGGCTTTGGTATGCAATCTAAATATAGATGTTGATATACGATATAAATCTAAATTTTGTTATACGGTATAAATCTAGGTTTTGGTATAAAATATAAATCTAGGTTTTGGCATACGGTATAAATATAGGTTTTGGCATACGGTATCAATCTAGGTTTTAGTATGCAATCTATATATAAGTTTTGATATACAATATAAATCTAGGTTTTGGAATACGATATAAATCTAGGCTCTGGCAAACGATATAAATCAAGATTGTTGTATGCGATATAAATCTAGGCTTTGGTATACGATATAAATCTAAGTTTTGGCATACGGTATAAATCTAGGTTTTGGTATTCGATATAAATCTAGGTTTTGGCATATAGAATAAATCTAGGTTTTGGTAAACGGTATACATCAAGGCGTTAGTATGCGATATAAATCTAGGCTTTGGTATACGGTATAAATCTAGGTTTTGGTATATGATATAAATCTAGGTTTTGGTATACAATATAAATATAGGTTTTGGTATACGATATCAATCTAGCTTTTGGTATACGATATAAATCTAGGTTTTAGTATAAGATATAAATCTAGGTTTTTGGTATACGATATAAATCTAGGTTTTGGTATGCGATATAAATCTAGGCTTTGTATGCGATACAAATCTAGGTATTGGCATACTGTATGAATCTAGGTTTTGGGATATGGTGTAAATGTAGATTTTGGTATGCGTGATATATCTAGGTTTTGCTATGCTACTTAAATCTAGATTTCTTTATTGGATATAAATGTAGGTTTTGGTATACGGTATACATCTAGGGTTTGGTATGCGGTATAAATTTAGTTTTGATATACGATATAAATCTAGGCTTTGATATACGGTATAAATCTAGGTTTTGGTATATGATATAAATCTAGATTTTGGTATACAATATAAATACAGGTTTTGGTATACATATAAATCTAGGTTTTAATATACGATATAAATCTAACTTTTGGTATACAATATCAATCTAGGTTTTGGAATAATATATAAATCTAGGGTTTGGCATACTATATAAATCTAGGTTTTGGTATGCGATATAAATCTAGGTTTTGGTATACGATATAGATCTAGGTATTGGTATACTGTATAAATCTAGGTTTTTGTATACAGTAGAAATCTAGGTTTTGGTATATGAGTTAAATCTAGATTTTAGTATACGATATAAATCAAAGTTTTGGTATACTATATAAATCTAGGTTTTTTTATTCGATATACATCTAGGTTTTGGAAAACGATATAAATCTAGGTTTAGGTCTGCGATATAAATCTAGGTATTGGTATTCGTTATAAATCTAGCTTTTGGTATACGGTATCAATCTAGGTTTTGGAATACTACAATGTATATCAATCAAGGTTTTGGTATGCGATATAAATCTAGGTTTTGGCATACGATATAAATCAAGGTATTGGTATACTGTATGAATCTAGGTTTTGGGAAACGATATAAATCTAGGTTTTGCTATACTACATAAATCTAGGTTTTGGTATGCGATATAAATCTAGGTTTTGGTATGCGATATAAATCTAGGTTTTAGTATGCGATATAAATCAAAGTTTTGGTATACTATATAAACCTAGGTGTTTTTATTCGATATCAATCTACATTTTGGCAAGCGCTATAAATCTAGGTTTTTGCATACGATATCATTCTAGGTTTTGCTATATGGTATATATCTAGGTTTCGGCATACGAGATGAATCTAGGTATTGGTATACGGTATAAATCTAGGCTTTGGTATACAGTATAAATCTAGGTTTTGGTATATGATATACATCTAGGTTTTGGTATGCAATATAAATATTGGTTTTGGTATAGATATAAATCTATGTTTTGGTATGCGAGATAAATTTTGGCTTTGGTATGCAATCTAAATATAGATGTTGGTATGCGATATAAATCTAGGTTTTGGAATACGGTATAAATCTAGGTTTTGGTATACAATATAAATCTAGGTTTTGGTATACGGTATAAATATAGGTTTTGGTATACGGTATTAATCTAGGAATTAGTATGCAATCAATATATAAGTTTTGAAATACAATATAAATCTAGGTTTTGGAATACGATATAAATCTAGGTTGTGGCAAACGATATAAATCAAAATTGTTGTATGCGATATAAATCTAGGCTTTGGTATACGATATAAATCTAAGTTTTGGCATACGGTATAAATCTAGGTTTTGGTATTCGATATAAATCTAGGTTTTGGTATATGGTATAAATATAGGTTTTGGTATACGATATAAATCTATGTTTTGGCATACAGAATAAATCAAGATTGTTGTATGCGATATAAATCTAGGCTTTGGTATACGATATAAATCTAAGTTTTGGCATACGGTATGAATCTAGGTTTTGGTATTCGATATAAAGCTAGGTTTTGGTATATGGTATAAATATAGATTTTGATATACGATATAAATCTATGTTTTGGCATACAGAATAAATCTAGGTTTTGGTATACGGTATACATCTAGGCGTTAGTATGCGATATTAATCTAGGCTTTGGTATACGGTATAAATCTAGGTTTTGGTATATGATATAAATCTAGGTTTTGGTATACAATATAAATATAGGTTTTGGAATACATATAAATCTAGCTTTTGGTATGCGATATAAATATAGGTTTTGGTATCAGATATAAATCTAAGTTTTGGTATGCGATATAAATGTAAGTTTTGGTATACTATATAAATCTAGGTTTTGGAAAACGATATAAATCTAGGCTTTGGTCTGCGATATAAATCTAGGTATTGGTATACGCTATAAATCTAGCTTTTGGTATACGGTATAAATCTAGCTTTTGGAATGCTACAATGTATATCAATCTAGGTTTTGGTATGCGGTATAAATCTAAATTTTGGCATACGGTATAAATCTAGGTTTTGGTATTCGATATAAATCTAGTTTTTGGTATATGGTATACATCTAGGCGTTAGTATGCAATATAAATCTAGGCTTTGGTATACGGTATGAATCTAGGTTTTGGCATATGATATAAATCTAGGTTTTGGTATACAATATAAATATAGGTTCTGGTATACATATAAATCTAGCTTTTGGTATGCGATATAAATATAGGTTTTGGTATCAGATATAAATCTAAGTTTTGGTATGCGATATAAATCTAGGTTTTGGTATATGATATAAATGTAGGTGTTGGTATACGGTATAAATCTAGCTTTTGGTATACGGTATAAATCAAAGTTTTGGTATGCTATAAAAATCTAGGTTTTTTTATTCGATATAGATCTAGGTTTTGACAAACGATATAAATCTAGGTTTTTTTTATTCGATATTGATCTAGGTTTTGGCAAACGATATAAATCTAGGTTTCTGTATACGGTATAAATCTAGGTTTTGGTATATGATATAAATCTAGATTTTGGTATACAATATAAATACAGGTTTTGGTATTCATATAAATCTAGGTTTTAATATATGATATAAATCTAGGTTTTGGAATAAGATATAAATCTAGGGTTTGGTATACTGTATAAATCTAGGTTTTGGTATACGATATAAATCTAGGTTTTGGTATACGATATAGATCTAGGTATTGGTATACTGTATAAATCTAGGTTTTTGTATACAGTAGAAATCTAGGTTTTGGTATGCGAGTTAAATCTAGGCTTTAGTATACGATATAAATCAAAGTTTTGGTATACTATATCAATCTAGGTTTTTTTATTCGATATACATCTAGGTTTTGGAAAACGATATCAATCTAGGTTTTGGTCTGCGATATGAATCTAGATATTGGTATACGGTATAAATCGAGCTTTTGGTATACGGTATAAATCTAGATTTTGGAATGCTACAATGTATATCAATCTAGGTTTTGGTATGCGATATAAATCTAGGTTTTGGCATACGATATAAATCTAGGTATTGATATACTGTATGAATCTAGGTTTAGGGAAACGATATAAATCTAGGTTTTGCTATACTACATAAATCTAGCTTTTGGTATGCGATATAAATCTAGGTTTTGGTATGCGATATAAATCTAGGTTTTGGTATACGATATAAATCAAAGTTTTGGTATACTATATAAACCTAGGTTTTTTTTGTTCGATATCAATCTACATTTTGGCAAGCGATATAAATCTAGGTTTTTGCTTACGATATCAATCTAGGTTTTGCTATATAGTATAAATCTAGGTTTCGGCATACGAGATGAATCTAGGTATTGGTATACCGTATAAATCTAGGCTTTGGTATACAGTATAAATCTAGGTTTTGGTATATGATATAAATCTAGGTTTTGGTATTCAATATAAATATTGGTTTTGGTATACATATAAATCTATGTTTTGGTATAAGATATAAATCTAGATTTTGGCATGCAATATAAATCTAGGTTTTGGTATACGATATGAATCTATGTTTTGGTATACGATATAAATCTAGGTTTTGGTATACGATATAAATCTATGTATTGGTATACTGTATCAATCTATGTTTTGGTATACGGTATAAATCTAGGTTTTGGTATGCGAGATAAATTTAGGCTTTGTATGCAATCTAAATATAGATGTTGGTATGCGATATAAATTTAGGCTTTGGTATACGGTATAAATCTAGGTTTTGGTATACAATATAAATCTAGGTTTTGGTATACGGTATAAATATAGGTTTTGGTATACGGTATAAATCTAGGTTTTAGTATGCAATCTATATATAAGTTTTGATATACAATATAAATCTAGGTTTTGGAATACGATATAAATCTCGGTTCTGGCAAACCATATAAATCAAGATTGTTGTATGCGATATAAATCCAGGCATACGGTATAAATCTAAGTTTGGTATTCGATATAAATCTAGGTTTTGGTATATGGTATAAATTTAGGTTTTGGTATACGATATAAATCTATGTTTTGGCATACAGAATAAATCTAGGTTTTGGTATACGGTATACATCTAGGCGTTAGTATGCGATATAAATCTATGCTTTGGTATACGTATAAATCTAGGTTTTGGTATATGATATAAATCTAGGTTTTGGTATACAATATAAATATAGGTTTTGGCATACATATAAATCTAGCTTTTGGTATGCGATATAAATATAGGTTTTGGTATCAGATATAAATCTAACTTTTGGTATGCGATATAAATCTAGGTTTTGGTATACAATATAAATATAGGTTTTGGCATACATATAAATCTAGCTTTTGGTATGCGATATAAATATAGGTTTTGGTAAATGATATAAATGTAGGTGTTGGTATACTGTATAAATCTAGCTTTTGGAATACGGTATAAATCAAAGTTTTGGTATGCTATAAAAATCTAGGTTTTTTAAATTGATACAGATCTAGGTTTTGGCAAGCGATATAAATCTAGGTTTTTGTATACGGTATAAATCTAGGTTTTGGTATGCGGTATAAATCTAGGTTTTGATATAGAAGATAAATCTAGGTTTTGCTATTCGGTATCAATCTAGGTTTAGGTATACGGTATAAATCTAGGTTTTGGTATACAATATAAATCTATGTTTTGGCATGCGATATAAATCTATGCTTTGGTATATTGCATAAATCTAGATTTTGGTATAGAATGTAAATCTAGGTTTTGGTATGGGGTATAAATATAGGATTTGGTATGCGATATAAATCTAGGTTTTGGTATATGATATAAATCTAGGTTTTGACATGCGATATAAATCTATGTTTTGGCATACAGTATAAATCTAGGTTTTTGCATACAATATAAATCTATGTTTTGGCATGCGATATAAATCTATGCTTTGGTATATTGCATAAATCTAGATTTTGGTATAGAATATAAATCTAGGTTTTGGTATGGGGTATTAATATAGGATTTGGTATGCGATATAAATCTAGCTTTTGGTATATGATATGAATCAAGGTTTCGGTATGCGGTATAAATCAAGGTTTTGGTATACGATATAAATCTAGGTTTTGGCATACGATATAAATATATGTTTTGGCATACGATATAAATCTAGGTTTTGGTATATGATATAAATCTAAGTTCTGTTATAAGATATAAATCTAGGTTTTGGTATGCGGTATCAATCTAGGTTGTGGTATACGATATAAATCTATGTTTTGGTATGCAATTTAAATCTAGGTTTTGGTATGCGAAATAAATATAGGTTTTAGTATGCGGTATAATTCTAGGTTTTGATATGCGATTTAAATCTAGGTTTTGGTATGCGATATCAATCTATGTTGTGGTATATGGTATAAATCTAGGTTGTGGTATACGGTATAAATCTAGGTTTTGGCATACGATTTAAATCTAGGTTTTGGTGTATAGAATAACTATAGATTTTGGTATGCGGTATAAATCTAGGTTTTGGTACACGATATAAATCTAGCTTTTGGTATATGATATAAATCTAGGTTTCGGTATGCGGTATAAATCAAGGTTTTGGTATGCGATATAAATCTAGGTTTTGGCATACGATATAAATATATGTTTTGGCATACGATATAAATCTAGGTTTTGGTATGCGATATAAATCTAGGTTTTGGTATACGATATAAATCAAAGTTTTGGTATACTATATAAATCTAGGTTTTTTGTTCGATATCAATCTACATTTTGGCAAGCGATATAAATCTAGGTTTTTGCTTACGATATCAATCTAGGTTTTGCTATATAGTATAAATCTAGGTTTCGGCATACGAGATGAATCTAGGTATTGGTATACCGTATAAATCTAGGCTTTGGTATACAGTATAAATCTAGGTTTTGGTATATGATATAAATCTAGGTTTTGGTATTCAATATAAATATTGGTTTTGGTATACATATAAATCTATGTTTTGGTATAAGATATAAATCTAGATTTTGGTATGCAATATAAATCTAGGTTTTGGTATACGATATGAATCTAGGTTTTGGTATACGATATAAATCTAGGTTTTGGTATACGATATAAATCTATGTATTGGTATACTGTATCAATCTATGTTTTGGTATACGGTATAAATCTAGGTTTTGGTATGCGAGATAAATTTAGGCTTTGTATGCAATCTAAATATAGATGTTGGTATGCGATATAAATTTAGGTTTTGGTATACGGTATCAATCTAGGTTTTGGTATACAATATAAATCTAGGTTTTGGTATACGGTATAAATATAGGTTTTGGTATACGGTATAAATCTAGGTTTTAGTATGCAATCTATATATAAGTTTTGATATACAATATAAATCTAGGTTTTGGAATACGATATAAATCTCGGTTCTGGCAAACCATATAAATCAAGATTGTTGTATGCGATATAAATCCAGGCATACGGTATAAATCTAAGTTTGGTATTCGATATAAATCTAGGTTTTGGTATATGGTATAAATTTAGGTTTTGGTATACGATATAAATCTATGTTTTGGCATACAGAATAAATCTAGGTTTTGGTATACGGTATGCATCTAGGCGTTAGTATGCGATATAAATCTATGCTTTGGTATACGTATAAATCTAGGTTTTGGTATATGATATAAATCTAGGTTTTGGTATACAATATAAATATAGGTTTTGGCATACATATAAATCTAGCTTTTGGTATGCGATATAAATATAGGTTTTGGTATCAGATATAAATCTAAGTTTTGGTATGCGATATAAATCTAGGTTTTGGTATACAATATAAATATAGGTTTTGGCATACATATAAATCTAGCTTTTGGTATGCGATATAAATATAGGTTTTGGTAAATGATATAAATGTAGGTGTTGGTATACTGTATAAATCTAGCTTTTGGAATACGGTATAAATCAAAGTTTTGGTATGCTATAAAAATCTAGGTTTTTTAAATTGATATAGATCTAGGTTTTGGCAAGCGATATAAATCTAGGTTTTTGTATACGGTATAAATCTAGGTTTTGGTATGCGGTATAAATCTAGGTTTTGATATAGAAGATAAATCTAGGTTTTGCTATTCGGTATCAATCTAGGTTTAGGTATACGGTATAAATCTAGGTTTTGGTATACAATATAAATCTATGTTTTGGCATGCGATATAAATCTATGCTTTGGTATATTGCATAAATCTAGATTTTGGTATAGAATATAAATCTAGGTTTTGGTATGGGGTATTAATATAGGATTTGGTATGCGATATAAATCTAGCTTTTGGTATATGATATGAATCAAGGTTTCGGTATGCGGTATAAATCAAGGTTTTGGTATGCGATATAAATCTAGGTTTTGGCATACGATATAAATATATGTTTTGGCATACGATATAAATCTAGGTTTTGGTATATGATATAAATCTAAGTTCTGTTATAAGATATAAATCTAGGTTTTGGTATGCGGTATCAATCTAGGTTGTGGTATACGATATAAATCTATGTTTTGGTATGCAATTTAAATCTAGGTTTTGGTATGCGAAATAAATATAGGTTTTAGTATGCGGTATAATTCTAGGTTTTGATATGCGATTTAAATCTAGGTTTTGGTATGCGATATCAATCTATGTTGTGGTATATGGTATAAATCTAGGTTGTGGTATACGGTATAAATCTAGGTTTTGGCATACGATTTAAATCTAGGTTTTGGTGTATAGAATAACTATAGATTTTGGTATGCGGTATAAATCTAGGTTTTGGTACACGATATAAATCTAGCTTTTGGTATATGATATAAATCTAGGTTTCGGTATGCGGTATAAATCAAGGTTTTGGTATGCGATATAAATCTAGGTTTTGGCATACGATATAAATATATGTTTTGGCTTACGATATAAATCTAGGTTTTGGTATGCGATATAAATCTAGGTTTTGGTATACGATATAAATCAAAGTTTTGGTATACTATATAAATCTAGGTTTTTTTTGTTCGATATCAATCTACATTTTGGCAAGCGATATAAATCTAGGTTTTTGCTTACGATATCAATCTAGGTTTTGCTATATAGTATAAATCTAGGTTTCGGCATACGAGATGAATCTAGGTATTGGTATACCGTATAAATCTAGGCTTTGGTATACAGTATAAATCTAGGTTTTGGTATATGATATAAATCTAGGTTTTGGTATTCAATATAAATATTGGTTTTGGTATACATATAAATCTATGTTTTGGTATAAGATATAAATCTAGATTTTGGTATGCAATATAAATCTAGGTTTTGGTATACGATATGAATCTAGGTTTTGGTATACGATATAAATCTAGGTTTTGGTATACGATATAAATCTATGTATTGGTATACTGTATCAATCTATGTTTTGGTATACGGTATAAATCTAGGTTTTGGTATGCGAGATAAATTTAGGCTTTGTATGCAATCTAAATATAGATGTTGGTATGCGATATAAATTTAGGTTTTGGTATACGGTATCAATCTAGGTTTTGGTATACAATATAAATCTAGGTTTTGGTATACGGTATAAATATAGGTTTTGGTATACGGTATAAATCTAGGTTTTAGTATGCAATCTATATATAAGTTTTGATATACAATATAAATCTAGGTTTTGGAATACGATATAAATCTCGGTTCTGGCAAACCATATAAATCAAGATTGTTGTATGCGATATAAATCCAGGCATACGGTATAAATCTAAGTTTGGTATTCGATATAAATCTAGGTTTTGGTATATGGTATAAATTTAGGTTTTGGTATACGATATAAATCTATGTTTTGGCATACAGAATAAATCTAGGTTTTGGTATACGGTATGCATCTAGGCGTTAGTATGCGATATAAATCTATGCTTTGGTATACGTATAAATCTAGGTTTTGGTATATGATATAAATCTAGGTTTTGGTATACAATATAAATATAGGTTTTGGCATACATATAAATCTAGCTTTTGGTATGCGATATAAATATAGGTTTTGGTATCAGATATAAATCTAAGTTTTGGTATGCGATATAAATCTAGGTTTTGGTATACAATATAAATATAGGTTTTGGCATACATATAAATCTAGCTTTTGGTATGCGATATAAATATAGGTTTTGGTAAATGATATAAATGTAGGTGTTGGTATACTGTATAAATCTAGCTTTTGGAATACGGTATAAATCAAAGTTTTGGTATGCTATAAAAATCTAGGTTTTTTAAATTGATATAGATCTAGGTTTTGGCAAGCGATATAAATCTAGGTTTTTGTATACGGTATAAATCTAGGTTTTGGTATGCGGTATAAATCTAGGTTTTGATATAGAAGATAAATCTAGGTTTTGCTATTCGGTATCAATCTAGGTTTAGGTATACGGTATAAATCTAGGTTTTGGTATACAATATAAATCTATGTTTTGGCATGCGATATAAATCTATGCTTTGGTATATTGCATAAATCTAGATTTTGGTATAGAATATAAATCTAGGTTTTGGTATGGGGTATTAATATAGGATTTGGTATGCGATATAAATCTAGCTTTTGGTATATGATATGAATCAAGGTTTCGGTATGCGGTATAAATCAAGGTTTTGGTATGCGATATAAATCTAGGTTTTGGCATACGATATAAATATATGTTTTGGCATACGATATAAATCTAGGTTTTGGTATATGATATAAATCTAAGTTCTGTTATAAGATATAAATCTAGGTTTTGGTATGCGGTATCAATCTAGGTTGTGGTATACGATATAAATCTATGTTTTGGTATGCAATTTAAATCTAGGTTTTGGTATGCGAAATAAATATAGGTTTTAGTATGCGGTATAATTCTAGGTTTTGATATGCGATTTAAATCTAGGTTTTGGTATGCGATATCAATCTATGTTGTGGTATATGGTATAAATCTAGGTTGTGGTATACGGTATAAATCTAGGTTTTGGCATACGATTTAAATCTAGGTTTTGGTGTATAGAATAACTATAGATTTTGGTATGCGGTATAAATCTAGGTTTTGGTACACGATATAAATCTAGCTTTTGGTATATGATATAAATCTAGGTTTCGGTATGCGGTATAAATCAAGGTTTTGGTATGCGATATAAATCTAGGTTTTGGCATACGATATAAATATATGTTTTGGCTTACGATATAAATCTAGGTTTTGGTATGCGATATAAATCTAGGTTTTGGTATACGATATAAATCAAAGTTTTGGTATACTATATAAATCTAGGTTTTTTTTGTTCGATATCAATCTACATTTTGGCAAGCGATATAAATCTAGGTTTTTGCTTACGATATCAATCTAGGTTTTGCTATATAGTATAAATCTAGGTTTCGGCATACGAGATGAATCTAGGTATTGGTATACCGTATAAATCTAGGCTTTGGTATACAGTATAAATCTAGGTTTTGGTATATGATATAAATCTAGGTTTTGGTATTCAATATAAATATTGGTTTTGGTATACATATAAATCTATGTTTTGGTATAAGATATAAATCTAGATTTTGGTATGCAATATAAATCTAGGTTTTGGTATACGATATGAATCTAGGTTTTGGTATACGATATAAATCTAGGTTTTGGTATACGATATAAATCTATGTATTGGTATACTGTATCAATCTATGTTTTGGTATACGGTATAAATCTAGGTTTTGGTATGCGAGATAAATTTAGGCTTTGTATGCAATCTAAATATAGATGTTGGTATGCGATATAAATTTAGGTTTTGGTATACGGTATAAATCTAGGTTTTGGTATACAATATAAATCTAGGTTTTGGTATACGGTATAAATATAGGTTTTGGTATACGGTATAAATCTAGGTTTTAGTATGCAATCTATATATAAGTTTTGATATACAATATAAATCTAGGTTTTGGAATACGATATAAATCTCGGTTCTGGCAAACCATATAAATCAAGATTGTTGTATGCGATATAAATCCAGGCATACGGTATAAATCTAAGTTTGGTATTCGATATAAATCTAGGTTTTGGTATATGGTATAAATTTAGGTTTTGGTATACGATATACATCTAGGCGTTAGTATGCGATATAAATCTATGCTTTGGTATACGTATAAATCTAGGTTTTGGTATATGATATAAATCTAGGTTTTGGTATACAATATAAATATAGGTTTTGGCATACATATAAATCTAGCTTTTGGTATGCGATATAAATATAGGTTTTGGTATCAGATATAAATCTAAGTTTTGGTATGCGATATAAATCTAGGTTTTGGTATACAATATAAATATAGGTTTTGGCATACATATAAATCTAGCTTTTGGTATGCAATATAAATATAGGTTTTGGTAAATGATATAAATGTAGGTGTTGGTATACTGTATAAATCTAGCTTTTGGAATACGGTATAAATCAAAGTTTTGGTATGCTATAAAAATCTAGGTTTTTTAAATTGATATAGATCTAGGTTTTGGCAAGCGATACAAATCTAGGTTTTTGTATACGGTATAAATCTAGGTTTTGGTATGCGGTATAAATCTAGGTTTTGATATAGAAGATAAATCTAGGTTTTGCTATTCGGTATCAATCTAGGTTTAGGTATACGGTATAAATCTAGGTTTTGGTATACAATATAAATCTATGTTTTGGCATGCGATATAAATCTATGCTTTGGTATATTGCATAAATCTAGATTTTGGTATAGAATGTAAATTTAGGTTTTGGTATGGGGTATAAATATAGGATTTGGTATGCGATATAAATCTAGGTTTTGGTATATGATATAAATCTAGGTTTTGACATGCGATATAAATCTATGTTTTGGCATACAGTATAAATCTAGGTTTTTGCATACAATATAAATCTATGTTTTGGCATGCGATATAAATCTATGCTTTGGTATATTGCATAAATCTAGATTTTGGCATAGAATATAAATCTAGGTTTTGGTATGGGGTATTAATATAGGATTTGGTATGCGATATAAATCTAGCTTTTGGTATATGATATGAATCAAGGTTTCGGTATGCGGTATAAATCAAGGTTTTGGTATGCGATATAAATCTAGGTTTTGGCATACGATATAAATATATGTTTTGGCATACGATATAAATCTAGGTTTTGGTATATGATATAAATCTAAGTTCTGTTATAAGATATAAATCTAGGTTTTGGTATGCGGTATCAATCTAGGTTGTGGTATACGATATAAATCTATGTTTTGGTATGCAATTTAAATCTAGGTTTTGGTATGCGAAATAAATATAGGTTTTAGTATGCGGTATAATTCTAGGTTTTGATATGCGATTTAAATCTAGGTTTTGGTATGCGATATCAATCTATGTTGTGGTATATGGTATAAATCTAGGTTGTGGTATACGGTATAAATCTAGGTTTTGGCATACGATTTAAATCTAGGTTTTGGTGTATAGAATAACTATAGATTTTGGTATGCGGTATAAATCTAGGTTTTGGTACACGATATAAATCTAGCTTTTGGTATATGATATAAATCTAGGTTTCGGTATGCGGTATAAATCAAGGTTTTGGTATGCGATATAAATCTAGGTTTTGGCATACGATATAAATATATGTTTTGGCATACGATATAAATCTAGGTTTTGGTATGCGATATAAATCTAGGTTTTGGTATACGATATAAATCAAAGTTTTGGTATACTATATAAATCTAGGTTTTTTTTGTTCGATATCAATCTACATTTTGGCAAGCGATATAAATCTAGGTTTTTGCTTACGATATCAATCTAGGTTTTGCTATATAGTATAAATCTAGGTTTCGGCATACGAGATGAATCTAGGTATTGGTATACCGTATAAATCTAGGCTTTGGTATACAGTATAAATCTAGGTTTTGGTATATGATATAAATCTAGGTTTTGGTATTCAATATAAATATTGGTTTTGGTATACATATAAATCTATGTTTTGGTATAAGATATAAATCTAGATTTTGGTATGCAATATAAATCTAGGTTTTGGTATACGATATGAATCTAGGTTTTGGTATACGATATAAATCTAGGTTTTGGTATACGATATAAATCTATGTATTGGTATACTGTATCAATCTATGTTTTGGTATACGGTATAAATCTAGGTTTTGGTATGCGAGATAAATTTAGGCTTTGTATGCAATCTAAATATAGATGTTGGTATGCGATATAAATTTAGGTTTTGGCATACGGTATAAATCTAGGTTTTGGTATACAATATAAATCTAGGTTTTGGTATACGGTATAAATATAGGTTTTGGTATACGGTATAAATCTAGGTTTTAGTATGCAATCTATATATAAGTTTTGATATACAATATAAATCTAGGTTTTGGAATACGATATAAATCTCGGTTCTGGCAAACCATATAAATCAAGATTGTTGTATGCGATATAAATCCAGGCATACGGTGTAAATCTAAGTTTGGTATTCGATATAAATCTAGGTTTTGGTATATGGTATAAATTTAGGTTTTGGTATACGATATAAATCTATGTTTTGGCATACAGAATAAATCTAGGTTTTGGTATACGGTATACATCTAGGCGTTAGTATGCGATATAAATCTATGCTTTGGTATACGTATAAATCTAGGTTTTGGTATATGATATAAATCTAGGTTTTGGTATACAATATAAATATAGGTTTTGGCATACATATAAATCTAGCTTTTGGTATGCGATATAAATATAGGTTTTGGTATCAGATATAAATCTAAGTTTTGGTATGCGATATAAATCTAGGTTTTGGTATACAATATAAATATAGGTTTTGGCATACATATAAATCTAGCTTTTGGTATGCGATATAAATATAGGTTTTGGTAAATGATATAAATGTAGGTGTTGGTATACTGTATAAATCTAGCTTTTGGAATACGGTATAAATCAAAGTTTTGGTATGCTATAAAAATCTAGGTTTTTTAAATTGATATAGATCTAGGTTTTGGCAAGCGATATAAATCTAGGTTTTTGTATACGGTATAAATCTAGGTTTTGGAATGCGGTATAAATCTAGGTTTTGATATAGAAGATAAATCTAGGTTTTGCTATTCGGTATCAATCTAGGTTTAGGTATACGGTATAAATCTAGGTTTTGGTATACAATATAAATCTATGTTTTGGCATGCGATATAAATCTATGCTTTGGTATATTGCATAAATCTAGATTTTGGTATAGAATGTAAATCTAGGTTTTGGTATGGGGTATAAATATAGGATTTGGTATGCGATATAAATCTAGGTTTTGGTATATGATATAAATCTAGGTTTTGACATGCGATATAAATCTATGTTTTGGCATACAGTATAAATCTAGGTTTTTGCATACAATATAAATCTATGTTTTGGCATGCGATATAAATCTATGCTTTGGTATATTGCATAAATCTAGATTTTGGTATAGAATATAAATCTAGGTTTTGGTATGGGGTATTAATATAGGATTTGGTATGCGATATAAATCTAGCTTTTGGTATATGATATGAATCAAGGTTTCGGTATGCGGTATAAATCAAGGTTTTGGTATGCGATATAAATCTAGGTTTTGGCATACGATATAAATATATGTTTTGGCATACGATATAAATCTAGGTTTTGGTATATGATATAAATCTAAGTTCTGTTATAAGATATAAATCTAGGTTTTGGTATGCGGTATCAATCTAGGTTGTGGTATACGATATAAATCTAT
This sequence comes from Bathymodiolus septemdierum, assembly GCA_963383655.1. Lineage (NCBI taxonomy): Eukaryota > Metazoa > Mollusca > Bivalvia > Mytilida > Modiolidae > Bathymodiolus > Bathymodiolus septemdierum. The sequence goes on along the minus strand of OY726529.1, from coordinate 60,188,654 downwards.
GTTTTGGTATGCAATTTAAATCTAGGTTTTGGTATGCGAAATAAATATAGGTTTTAGTATGCGGTATAATTCTAGGTTTTGATATGCGATTTAAATCTAGGTTTTGGTATGCGATATCAATCTATGTTGTGGTATATGGTATTAATCTAGGTTGTGGTATACGGTATAAATCTAGGTTTTGGCATACGATTTAAATCTAGGTTTTGGTGTATAGAATAACTATAGATTTTGGTATGCGGTATAAATCTAGGTTTTGGTACACGATATAAATCTAGCTTTTGGCATATGATATAAATCTAGGTTTCGGTATGCGGTATAAATCAAGGTTTTGGTATGCGATATAAATCTAGGTTTTGGCATACGATATAAATATATGTTTTGGCATACGATATAAATCTAGGTTTTGGTATGCGATATAAATCTAGGTTTTGGTATACGATATAAATCAAAGTTTTGGTATATTATATAAATCTAGGTTTTTTTTGTTCGATATCAATCTACATTTTGGCAAGCGATATAAATCTAGGTTTTTGCTTACGATATCAATCTAGGTTTTGCTATATAGTATAAATCTAGGTTTCGGCATACGAGATGAATCTAGGTATTGGTATACCGTATAAATCTAAGCTTTGGTATACAGTATAAATCTAGGTTTTGGTATATGATATAAATCTAGGTTTTGGTATTCAATATAAATATTGGTTTTGGTATACATATAAATCTATGTTTTGGTATAAGATATAAATCTAGATTTTGGTATGCCATATAAATCTAGGTTTTGGTATACGATATGAATCTAGGTTTTGGTATACGATATAAATCTAGGTTTTGGTATACGATATAAATCTATGTATTGGTATACTGTATCAATCTATGTTTTGGTATACGGTATAAATCTAGGTTTTGGTATGCGAGATAAATTTAGGCTTTGTATGCAATCTAAATATAGATGTTGGTATGCGATATAAATTTAGGTTTTGGTATACGGTATAAATCTAGGTTTTGGTATACAATATAAATCTAGGTTTTGGTATACGGTATAAATATAGGTTTTGGTATACGGTATAAATCTAGGTTTTAGTATGCAATCTATATATAAGTTTTGATATACAATATAAATCTAGGTTTTGGAATACGATATAAATCTCGGTTCTGGCAAACCATATAAATCAAGATTGTTGTATGCGATATAAATCCAGGCATACGGTATAAATCTAAGTTTGGTATTCGATATAAATCTAGGTTTTGGTATATGGTATAAATTTAGGTTTTGGTATACGATATAAATCTATGTTTTGGCATACAGAATAAATCTAGGTTTTGGTATACGGTATACATCTAGGCGTTAGTATGCGATATAAATCTATGCTTTGGTATACGTATAAATCTAGGTTTTGGTATATGATATAAATCTAGGTTTTGGTATACAATATAAATATAGGTTTTGGCATACATATAAATCTAGCTTTTGGTATGCGATATAAATATAGGTTTTGGTATCAGATATAAATCTAAGTTTTGGTATGCGATATAAATCTAGGTTTTGGTATACAATATAAATATAGGTTTTGGCATACATATAAATCTAGCTTTTGGTATGCGATATAAATATAGGTTTTGGTAAATGATATAAATGTAGGTGTTGGTATACTGTATAAATCTAGCTTTTGGAATACGGTATAAATCAAAGTTTTGGTATGCTATAAAAATCTAGGTTTTTTAAATTGATATAGATCTAGGTTTTGGCAAGCGATATAAATCTAGGTTTTTGTATACGGTATAAATCTAGGTTTTGGTATGCGGTATAAATCTAGGTTTTGATATAGAAGATAAATCTAGGTTTTGCTATTCGGTATCAATCTAGGTTTAGGTATACGGTATAAATCTAGGTTTTGGTATACAATATAAATCTATGTTTTGTCATGCGATATAAATCTATGCTTTGGTATATTGCATAAATCTAGATTTTGGTATAGAATGTAAATCTAGGTTTTGGTATGGGGTATAAATATAGGATTTGGTATGCGATATAAATCTAGGTTTTGGTATATGATATAAATCTAGGTTTTGACATGCGATATAAATCTATGTTTTGGCATACAGTATAAATCTAGGTTTTTGCATACAATATAAATCTATGTTTTGGCATGCGATATAAATCTATGCTTTGGTATATTGCATAAATCTAGATTTTGGTATAGAATATAAATCTAGGTTTTGGTATGGGGTATTAATATAGGATTTGGTATGCGATATAAATCTAGCTTTTGGTATATGATATGAATCAAGGTTTCGGTATGCGGTATAAATCAAGGTTTTGGTATGCGATATAAATCTAGGTTTTGGCATACGATATAAATATATGTTTTGGCATACGATATAAATCTAGGTTTTGGTATATGATATAAATCTAAGTTCTGTTATAAGATATAAATCTAGGTTTTGGTATGCGGTATCAATCTAGGTTGTGGTATACGATATAAATCTATGTTTTGGTATGCAATTTAAATCTAGGTTTTGGTATGCGAAATAAATATAGGTTTTAGTATGCGGTATAATTCTAGGTTTTGATATGCGATTTAAATCTAGGTTTTGGTATGCGATATCAATCTATGTTGTGGTATATGGTATTAATCTAGGTTGTGGTATACGGTATCAATCTAGGTTTTGGCATACGATTTAAATCTAGGTTTTGGTGTATAGAATAACTATAGATTTTGGTATGCGGTATAAATCTAGGTTTTGGTACACGATATAAATCTAGCTTTTGGCATATGATATAAATCTAGGTTTCGGTATGCGGTATAAATCAAGGTTTTGGTATGCGATATAAATCTAGGTTTTGGCATACGATATAAATATATGTTTTGGCATACGATATAAATCTAGGTTTTGGTATGCGATATAAATCTAGGTTTTGGAAAACGATATAAATCTAGGCTTTGGTCTGCGATATAAATCTAGGTATTGGTATACGCTATAAATCTAGCTTTTGGTATACGGTATAAATCTAGCTTTTGGAATGCTGCAATGTATATCAATCTAGGTTTTGGTATGCGATATAAATCTAAATTTTGGCATACGGTATAAATCTAGGTTTTGGTATTCGATATAAATCTAGTTTTTGGTATATGGTATACATCTAGGCGTTAGTATGCGATATAAATCTAGGCTTTGGTATACGGTATGAATCTAGGTTTTGGCATATGATATAAATCTAGGTTTTGGTATACAATATAAATATAGGTTTTGGTATACATATAAATCTAGCTTTTGGTATGCGATATAAATATAGGTTTTGGTATCAGATATAAATCTAAGTTTTGGTATGCGATATAAATCTAGGTTTTGGTATATGATATAAATGTAGGTGTTGGTATACGGTATAAATCTAGCTTTTGGTATACGGTATAAATCAAAGTTTTGGTATGCTATAAAAATCTAGGTTTTTTTATTCGATATAGATCTAGGTTTTGACAAACGATATAAATCTAGGTTTTTTTTATTCGATATTGATCTAGGTTTTGGCAAACGATATAAATCTAGGTTTTTGTATACGGTATAAATCTAGGTTTTGGTATGCAGTATAAATCTAGGTTTTGGTATATGATATAAATCTAGATTTTGGTATACAATATAAATACAGGTTTTGGTATTCATATAAATCTAGGTTTTAATATGTGATATAAATCTAGGTTTTGGAATAAGATATAAATCTAGGGTTTGGTATACTGTATAAATCTAGGTTTTGGTATACGATACAAATCTAGGTCTTGGTATACGAGATAGATCTAGGTATTGGTATACTGTATAAATCTAGGTTTTTGTATACAGTAGAATTCTAGGTTTTGGTATGCGAGTTAAATCTAGGCTTTAGTATACGATATAAATCAAAGTTTTGGTATACTATATAAATCTAGGTTTTTTTATTCGATATACATCTAGGTTTTGGAAAACGATATCAATCTAGGTTTTGGTCTGCGATATAAATCTAGATATTGGTATACGGTATAAATCTAGCTTTTGGTATACGGTATAAATCTAGATTTTGGAATGCTACAATGTATATCAATCTAGGTTTTGGTATGCGATATAAATCTAGGTTTTGGCATACGATATAAATCTAGGTATTGATATACTGTATGAATCTAGGTTTAGGGAAACGATATAAATCTAGGTTTTGCTATGCTACATAAATCTAGCTTTTGGTATGCGATATAAATCTAGGTTTTGGTATGCGATATAAATCTATGTTTTGGTATACGATATAAATCAAAGTTTTGGTATACTATATAAATCTAGGTTTTTTTTGTTCGATATCAATCTACATTTTGGCAAGCGATATAAATCTAGGTTTTTGCTTACGATATCAATCTAGGTTTTGCTATATAGTATAAATCTAGGTTTCGGCATACGAGATGAATCTAGGTATTGGTATACCGTATAAATCTAGGCTTTGGTATACAGTATAAATCTAGGTTTTGGTATATGATATAAATCTAGGTTTTGGTATTCAATATAAATATTGGTTTTGGTATACATATAAATCTATGTTTTGGTATAAGATATAAATCTAGATTTTGGTATGCAATATAAATCTAGGTTTTGGTATACGATATGAATCTAGGTTTTGGTATACGATATAAATCTAGGTTTTGGTATACGATATAAATCTATGTATTGGTATACTGTATCAATCTATGTTTTGGTATACGGTATAAATCTAGGTTTTGGTATGCGAGATAAATTTAGGCTTTGTATGCAATCTAAATATAGATGTTGGTATGCGATATAAATTTAGGTTTTGGTATACGGTATAAATCTAGGTTTTGGTATACAATATAAATCTAGGTTTTGGTATACGGTATAAATATAGGTTTTGGTATACGGTATAAATCTAGGTTTTAGTATGCAATCTATATATAAGTTTTGATATACAATATAAATCTAGGTTTTGGAATACGATATAAATCTCGGTTCTGGCAAACCATATAAATCAAGATTGTTGTATGCGATATAAATCCAGGCATACGGTATAAATCTAAGTTTGGTATTCGATATAAATCTAGGTTTTGGTATATGGTATAAATTTAGGTTTTGGTATACGATATAAATCTATGTTTTGGCATACAGAATAAATCTAGGTTTTGGTATACGGTATACATCTAGGCGTTAGTATGCGATATAAATCTATGCTTTGGTATACGTATAAATCTAGGTTTTGGTATATGATATAAATCTAGGTTTTGGTATACAATATAAATATAGGTTTTGGCATACATATAAATCTAGCTTTTGGTATGCGATATAAATATAGGTTTTGGTATCAGATATAAATCTAAGTTTTGGTATGCGATATAAATCTAGGTTTTGGTATACAATATAAATATAGGTTTTGGCATACATATAAATCTAGCTTTTGGTATGCGATATAAATATAGGTTTTGGTAAATGATATAAATGTAGGTGTTGGCATACTGTATAAATCTAGCTTTTGGAATACGGTATAAATCAAAGTTTTGGTATGCTATAAAAATCTAGGTTTTTTAAATTGATATAGATCTAGGTTTTGGCAAGCGATATAAATCTAGGTTTTTGTATACGGTATAAATCTAGGTTTTGGTATGCGGTATAAATCTAGGTTTTGATATAGAAGATAAATCTAGGTTTTGCTATTCGGTATCAATCTAGGTTTAGGTATACGGTATAAATCTAGGTTTTGGTATACAATATAAATCTATGTTTTGGCATGCGATATAAATCTATGCTTTGGTATATTGCATAAATCTAGATTTTGGTATAGAATGTAAATCTAGGTTTTGGTATGGGGTATACATATAGGATTTGGTATGCGATATAAATCTAGGTTTTGGTATATGATATAAATCTAGGTTTTGACATGCGATATAAATCTATGTTTTGGCATACAGTATAAATCTAGGTTTTTGCATACAATATAAATCTATGTTTTGGCATGCGATATAAATCTATGCTTTGGTATATTGCATAAATCTAGATTTTGGTATAGAATATAAATCTAGGTTTTGGTATGGGGTATTAATATAGGATTTGGTATGCGATATAAATCTAGCTTTTGGTATATGATATGAATCAAGGTTTCGGTATGCGGTATAAATCAAGGTTTTGGTATGCGATATAAATCTAGGTTTTGGCATACGATATAAATATATGTTTTGGCATACGATATAAATCTAGGTTTTGGTATATGATATAAATCTAAGTTCTGTTATAAGATATAAATCTAGGTTTTGGTATGCGGTATCAATCTAGGTTGTGGTATACGATATAAATCTATGTTTTGGTATGCAATTTAAATCTAGGTTTTGGTATGCGAAATAAATATAGGTTTTAGTATGCGGTATAATTCTAGGTTTTGATATGCGATTTAAATCTAGGTTTTGGTATGCGATATCAATCTATGTTGTGGTATATGGTATAAATCTAGGTTGTGGTATACGGTATAAATCTAGGTTTTGGCATACGATTTAAATCTAGGTTTTGGTGTATAGAATAACTATAGATTTTGGTATGCGGTATAAATCTAGGTTTTGGTACACGATATAAATCTAGCTTTTGGTATATGATATAAATCTAGGTTTCGGTATGCGGTATAAATCAAGGTTTTGGTATGCGATATAAATCTAGGTTTTGGCATACGATATAAATATATGTTTTGGCATACGATATAAATCTAGGTTTTGGTATGCGATATAAATCTAGGTTTACCTATGCTACATAAATCTAAGTTTTGGTATGCGATATAAATCTAGGTTTTTTTTGTTCGATATCAATCTACATTTTGGCAAGCGATATAAATCTAGGTTTTTGCTTACGATATCAATCTAGGTTTTGCTATATAGTATAAATCTAGGTTTCGGCATACGAGATGAATCTAGGTATTGGTATACCGTATAAATCTAGGCTTTGGTATACAGTATAAATCTAGGTTTTGGTATATGATATAAATCTAGGTTTTGGTATTCAATATAAATATTGGTTTTGGTATACATATAAATCTATGTTTTGGTATAAGATATAAATCTAGATTTTGGTATGCAATATAAATCTAGGTTTTGGTATACGATATGAATCTAGGTTTTGGCATACGATATAAATCTAGGTTTTGGTATACGATATAAATCTATGTATTGGTATACTGTATCAATCTATGTTTTGGTATACGGTATAAATCTAGGTTTTGGTATGCGAGATAAATTTAGGCTTTGTATGCAATCTAAATATAGATGTTGGTATGCGATATAAATTTAGGTTTTGGTATACGGTATAAATCTAGGTTTTGGTATACAATATAAATCTAGGTTTTGGTATACGGTATAAATATAGGTTTTGGTATACGGTATAAATCTAGGTTTTAGTATGCAATCTATATATAAGTTTTGATATACAATATAAATCTAGGTTTTGGAATACGATATAAATCTCGGTTCTGGCAAACCATATACATCAAGATTGTTGTATGCGATATAAATCCAGGCATACGGTATAAATCTAAGTTTGGTATTCGATATAAATCTAGGTTTTGGTATATGGTATAAATTTAGGTTTTGGTATACGATATAAATCTATGTTTTGGCATACAGAATAAATCTAGGTTTTGGTATACGGTATACATCTAGGCGTTAGTATGCGATATAAATCTATGCTTTGGTATACGTATTAATCTAGGTTTTGGTATATGATATAAATCTAGGTTTTGGTATACAATATAAATATAGGTTTTGGCATACATATAAATCTAGCTTTTGGTATGCGATATAAATATAGGTTTTGGTATCAGATATAAATCTAAGTTTTGGTATGCGATATAAATCTAGGTTTTGGTATACAATATATATATATGTTCTGGCATACATATAAATCTAGCTTTTGGTATGCGATATAAATATAGGTTTTGGTAAATGATATAAATGTAGGTGTTGGTATACTGTATAAATCTAGCTTTTGGAATACGGTATAAATCAAAGTTTTGGTATGCTATAAAAATCTAGGTTTTTTTATTCGATATAGATCTAGGTTTTGACAAACGATATAAATCTAGGTTTTTTTTATTCGATATTGATCTAGGTTTTGGCAAACGATATAAATCTAGGTTTTTGCATACGGTATAAATCTAGGTTTTGGTATGCAGTATAAATCTAGGTTTTGGTATATGATATAAATCTAGATTTTGGTATACAATATAAATACAGGTTTTGGTATTCATATAAATCTAGGTTTTAATATATGATATAATTCTAGGTTTTTGAATACGATATAAATCTATCTTTTGGTATACGATATAAATCTAGGTTTTGGAATAAGATATAAATCTAGGGTTTGGTATACTGTATAAATCTAGGTTTTGGTATACGATATAAATCTAGGTTTTGGTATACGATATAGATCTAGGTATTGGTATACTGTATAAATCTAGGTTTTTGTATACATTAGAAATCTAGGTTTTGGTATGCGAGTTAAATCTAGGCTTTAGTATACGATATAAATCAAAGTTTTGGTATACTATATAAATCTAGGTTTTTTTATTCGATATACATCTAGGTTTTGGAAAACGATATCAATCTAGGTTTTGGTCTGCGATATAAATCTAGATATTGGTATACGGTATAAATCTAGCTTTTGGTATACGGTATAAATCTAGATTTTGGAATGCTACAATGCATATCAATCTAGGTTTTGGTATGCGATATAAATCTAGGTTTTGGCATACGATATAAATCTAGGTATTGATATACTGTATGAATCTAGGTTTAGGGAAACGATATAAATCTAGGTTTTGCTATACTACATAAATCTAGCTTTTGGTATGCGATATAAATCTAGGTTTTGGTATGCGATATAAATCTAGGTTTTGGTATACGATATAAATCAAAGTTTTGGTATACTATATAAATCTAGGTTTTTTTTGTTCGATATCAATCTACATTTTGGCAAGCGATATAAATCTAGGTTTTTGCTTACGATATCAATCTAGGTTTTGCTATATAGTATAAATCTAGGTTTCGGCATACGAGATGAATCTAGGTATTGGTATACCGTATAAATCTAGGCTTTGGTATACAGTATAAATCTAGGTTTTGGTATATGATATAAATCTAGGTTTTGGTATTCAATATAAATATTGGTTTTGGTATACATATAAATCTATGTTTTGGTATAAGATATAAATCTAGATTTTGGTATGCAATATAAATCTAGGTTTTGGTATACGATATGAATCTAGGTTTTGGTATACGATATAAATCTAGGTTTTGGTATACGATATAAATCTATGTATTGGTATACTGTATCAATCTATGTTTTGGTATACGGTATAAATCTAGGTTTTGGTATGCGAGATAAATTTAGGCTTTGTATGCAATCTAAATATAGATGTTGGTATGCGATATAAATTTAGGTTTTGGTATACGGTATAAATCTAGGTTTTGGTATACAATATAAATCTAGGTTTTGGTATACGGTATAAATATAGGTTTTGGTATACGGTATAAATCTAGGTTTTAGTATGCAATCTATATATAAGTTTTGATATACAATATAAATCTAGGTTTTGGAATACGATATAAATCTCGGTTCTGGCAAACCATATAAATCAAGATTGTTGTATGCGATATAAATCCAGGCATACGGTATAAATCTAAGTTTGGTATTCGATATAAATCTAGGTTTTGGTATATGGTATAAATTTAGGTTTTGGTATACGATATAAATCTATGTTTTGGCATACAGAATAAATCTAGGTTTTGGTATACGGTATACATCTAGGCGTTAGTATGCGATATAAATCTATGCTTTGGTATACGTATAAATCTAGGTTTTGGTATATGATATAAATCTAGGTTTTGGTATACAATATAAATATAGGTTTTGGCATACATATAAATCTAGCTTTTGGTATGCGATATAAATATAGGTTTTGGTATCAGATATAAATCTAAGTTTTGGTATGCGATATAAATCTAGGTTTTGGTATACAATATAAATATAGGTTTTGGCATACATATAAATCTAGCTTTTGGTATGCGATATAAATATAGGTTTTGGTAAATGATATAAATGTAGGTGTTGGTATACTGTATAAATCTAGCTTTTGGAATACGGTATAAATCAAAGTTTTGGTATGCTATAAAAATCTAGGTTTTTTAAATTGATATAGATCTAGGTTTTGGCAAGCGATATAAATCTAGGTTTTTGTATACGGTATAAATCTAGGTTTTGCTATTCGGTATCAATCTAGGTTTAGGTATACGGTATAAATCTAGGTTTTGGTATACAATATAAATCTATGTTTTGGCATGCGATATAAATCTATGCTTTGGTATATTGCATAAATCTAGATTTTGGTATAGAATGTAAATCTAGGTTTTGGTATGGGGTATAAATATAGGATTTGGTATGCGATATAAATCTAGGTTTTGGTATATGATATAAATCTAGGTTTTGACATGCGATATAAATCTATGTTTTGGCATACAGTATAAATCTAGGTTTTTGCATACAATATAAATCTATGTTTTGGCATGCGATATAAATCTATGCTTTGGTATATTGCATAAATCTAGATTTTGGTATAGAATATAAATCTAGGTTTTGGTATGGGGTATAAATATAGGATTTGGTATGCGATATAAATCTAGCTTTTGGTATATGATATGAATCAAGGTTTCGGTATGCGGTATAAATCAAGGTTTTGGTATGCGATATAAATCTAGGTTTTGGCATACGATATAAATATATGTTTTGGCATACGATATAAATCTAGGTTTTGGTATATGATATAAATCTAAGTTCTGTTATAAGATATAAATCTAGGTTTTGGTATGCGGTATCAATCTAGGTTGTGGTATACGATATAAATCTATGTTTTGGTATGCAATTTAAATCTAGGTTTTGGTATGCGAAATAAATATAGGTTTTAGTATGCGGTATAATTCTAGGTTTTGATATGCGATTTAAATCTAGGTTTTGGTATGCGATATCAATCTATGTTGTGGTATATGGTATAAATCTAGGTTGTGGTATACGGTATAAATCTAGGTTTTGGCATACGATTTAAATCTAGGTTTTGGTGTATAGAATAACTATAGATTTTGGTATGCGGTATAAATCTAGGTTTTGGTACACGATATAAATCTAGCTTTTGGTATATGATATAAATCTAGGTTTCGGTATGCGGTATAAATCAAGGTTTTGGTATGCGATATAAATCTAGGTTTTGGCATACGATATAAATATATGTTTTGGCATACGATATAAATCTAGGTTTTGGTATGCGATATAAATCTAGGTTTTGGTATACGATATAAATCAAAGTTTTGGTATACTATATAAATCTAGGTTTTTTTTGTTCGATATCAATCTACATTTTGGCAAGCGATATAAATCTAGGTTTTTGCTTACGATATCAATCTAGGTTTTGCTATATAGTATAAATCTAGGTTTCGGCATACGAGATGAATCTAGGTATTGGTATACCGTATAAATCTAGGCTTTGGTATACAGTATAAATCTAGGTTTTGGTATATGATATAAATCTAGGTTTTGGTATTCAATATAAATATTGGTTTTGGTATACATATAAATCTATGTTTTGGTATAAGATATAAATCTAGATTTTGGTATGCAATATAAATCTAGGTTTTGGTATACGATATGAATCTAGGTTTTGGTATACGATATAAATCTAGGTTTTGGTATACGATATAAATCTATGTATTGGTATGCTGTATCAATCTATGTTTTGGTATACGGTATAAATCTAGGTTTTGGTATGCGAGATAAATTTAGGCTTTGTATGCAATCTAAATATAGATGTTGGTATGCGATATAAATTTAGGTTTTGGTATACGGTATAAATCTAGGTTTTGGTATACAATATAAATCTAGGTTTTGGCATACGGTATAAATATAGGTTTTGGTATACGGTATAAATCTAGGTTTTAGTATGCAATCTATATATAAGTTTTGATATACAATATAAATCTAGGTTTTGGAATACGATATAAATCTCGGTTCTGGCAAACCATATAAATCAAGATTGTTGTATGCGATATAAATCCAGGCATACGGTATAAATCTAAGTTTGGTATTCGATATAAATCTAGGTTTTGGTATATGGTATAAATTTAGGTTTTGGTATACGATATAAATCTATGTTTTGGCATACAGAATAAATCTAGGTTTTGGTATACGGTATACATCTAGGCGTTAGTATGCGATATAAATCTATGCTTTGGTATACGTATTAATCTAGGTTTTGGTATATGATATAAATCTAGGTTTTGGTATACAATATAAATATAGGTTTTGGCATACATATAAATCTAGCTTTTGGTATGCGATATAAATATAGGTTTTGGTATCAGATATAAATCTAAGTTTTGGTATGCGATATAAATCTAGGTTTTGGTATACAATATAAATATAGGTTTTGGCATACATATAAATCTAGCTTTTGGTATGCGATATAAATATAGGTTTTGGTAAATGATATAAATGTAGGTGTTGGTATACTGTATAAATCTAGCTTTTGGAATACAGTATAAATCAAAGTTTTGGTATGCTATAAAAATCTAGGTTTTTTAAATTGATATAGATCTAGGTTTTGGCAAGCGATATAAATCTAGGTTTTTGTATACGGTATAAATCTAGGCTTTGGTATGCGGTATAAATCTAGGTTTTGATATAGAAGATAAATCTAGGTTTTGCTATTCGGTATCAATCTAGGTTTAGGTATACGGTATAAATCTAGGTTTTGGTATACAATATAAATCTATGTTTTGGCATGCGATATAAATCTATGCTTTGGTATATTGCATAAATCTAGATTTTGGTATAGAATGTAAATCTAGGTTTTGGTATGGGGTATAAATATAGGATTTGGTATGCGATATAAATCTAGGTTTTGGTATATGATATAAATCTAGGTTTTGACATGCGATATAAATCTATGTTTTGGCATACAGTATAAATCTAGGTTTTTGCATACAATATAAATCTATGTTTTGGCATGCGATATAAATCTATGCTTTGGTATATTGCATAAATCTAGATTTTGGTATAGAATATAAATCTAGGTTTTGGTATGGGGTATAAATATAGGATTTGGTATGCGATATAAATCTAGCTTTTGGTATATGATATGAATCAAGGTTTCGGTATGCGGTATAAATCAAGGTTTTGGTATGCGATATAAATCTAGGTTTTGGCATACGATATAAATATATGTTTTGGCATACGATATAAATCTAGGTTTTGGTATATGATATAAATCTAAGTTCTGTTATAAGATATAAATCTAGGTTTTGGTATGCGGTATCAATCTAGGTTGTGGTATACGATATAAATCTATGTTTTGGTATGCAATTTAAATCTAGGTTTTGGTATGCGAAATAAATATAGGTTTTAGTATGCGGTATAATTCTAGGTTTTGATATGCGATTTAAATCTAGGTTTTGGTATGCGATATCAATCTATGTTGTGGTATATGGTATAAATCTAGGTTGTGGTATACGGTATAAATCTAGGTTTTGGCATACGATTTAAATCTAGGTTTTGGTGTATAGAATAACTATAGATTTTGGTATGCGGTATAAATCTAGGTTTTGGTACACGATATAAATCTAGCTTTTGGTATATGATATAAATCTAGGTTTCGGTATGCGGTATAAATCAAGGTTTTGGTATGCGATATAAATCTAGGTTTTGGCATACGATATAAATATATGTTTTGGCATACGATATAAATCTAGGTTTTGGTATGCGATATAAATCTAGGTTTTGGTATACGATATAAATCAAAGTTTTGGTATACTATATAAATCTAGGTTTTTTTTGTTCGATATCAATCTACATTTTGGCAAGCGATATAAATCTAGGTTTTTGCTTACGATATCAATCTAGGTTTTGCTATATAGTATAAATCTAGGTTTCGGCATACGAGATGAATCTAGGTATTGGTATACCGTATAAATCTAGGCTTTGGTATACAGTATAAATCTAGGTTTTGGTATATGATATAAATCTAGGTTTTGGTATTCAATATAAATATTGGTTTTGGTATACGATATAAATCTAGGTTTTGGTATACGATATAAATCTATGTATTGGTATACTGTATCAATCTATGTTTTGGTATACGGTATAAATCTAGGTTTTGGTATGCGAGATAAATTTAGGCTTTGTATGCAATCTAAATATAGATGTTGGTATGCGATATAAATTTAGGTTTTGGTATACGGTATAAATCTAGGTTTTGGTATACAATATAAATCTAGGTTTTGGTATACGGTATAAATATAGGTTTTGGTATACGGTATAAATCTAGGTTTTAGTATGCAATCTATATATAAGTTTTGATATACAATATAAATCTAGGTTTTGGAATACGATATAAATCTCGGTTCTGGCAAACCATATAAATCAAGATTGTTGTATGCGATATAAATCCAGGCATACGGTATAAATCTAAGTTTGGTATTCGATATAAATCTAGGTTTTGGTATATGGTATAAATTAAGGTTTTGGTATACGATATAAATCTATGTTTTGGCATACAGAATAAATCTAGGTTTTGGTATACGGTATACATCTAGGCGTTAGTATGCGATATAAATCTATGCTTTGGTATACGTATAAATCTAGGTTTTGGTATATGATATAAATCTAGGTTTTGGTATACAATATAAATATAGGTTTTGGCATACATATAAATCTAGCTTTTGGTATGCGATATAAATATAGGTTTTGGTATCAGATATAAATCTAAGTTTTGGTATGCGATATAAATCTAGGTTTTGGTATACAATATAAATATAGGTTTTGGCATACATATAAATCTAGCTTTTGGTATGCGATATAAATATAGGTTTTGGTAAATGATATAAATGTAGGTGTTGGTATACTGTATAAATCTAGCTTTTGGAATACGGTATAAATCAAAGTTTTGGTATGCTATAAAAATCTAGGTTTTTTAAATTGATATAGATCTAGGTTTTGGCAAGCGATATAAATCTAGGTTTTTGTATACGGTATAAATCTAGGTTTTGGTATGCGGTATAAATCTAGGTTTTGATATAGAAGATAAATCTAGGTTTTGCTATTCGGTATCAATCTAGGTTTAGGTATACGGTATAAATCTAGGTTTTGGTATACAATATAAATCTATGTTTTGGCATGCGATATAAATCTATGCTTTGGTATATTGCATAAATCTAGATTTTGGTATAGAATGTAAATCTAGGTTTTGGTATGGGGTATAAATATAGGATTTGGTATGCGATATAAATCTAGGTTTTGGTATATGATATAAATCTAGGTTTTGACATGCGATATAAATCTATGTTTTGGCATACAGTATAAATCTAGGTTTTTGCATACAATATAAATCTATGTTTTGGCATGCGATATAAATCTATGCTTTGGTATATTGCATAAATCTAGATTTTGGTATAGAATATAAATCTAGGTTTTGGTATGGGGTATTAATATAGGATTTGGTATGCGATATAAATCTAGCTTTTGGTATATGATATGAATCAAGGTTTCGGTATGCGGTATAAATCAAGGTTTTGGTATGCGATATAAATCTAGGTTTTGGCATACGATATAAATATATGTTTTGGCATACGATATAAATCTAGGTTTTGGTATATGATATAAATCTAAGTTCTGTTATAAGATATAAATCTAGGTTTTGGTATGCGGTATCAATCTAGGTTGTGGTATACGATATAAATCTATGTTTTGGTATGCAATTTAAATCTAGGTTTTGGTATGCGAAATAAATATAGGTTTTAGTATGCGGTATAATTCTAGGTTTTGATATGCGATTTAAATCTAGGTTTTGGTATGCGATATCAATCTATGTTGTGGTATATGGTATAAATCTAGGTTGTGGTATACGGTATAAATCTAGGTTTTGGCATACGATTTAAATCTAGGTTTTGGTGTATAGAATAACTATAGATTTTGGTATGCGGTATAAATCTAGGTTTTGGTAAACGATATAAATCTAGCTTTTGGTATATGATATAAATCTAGGTTTCGGTATGCGGTATAAATCAAGGTTTTGGTATGCGATATAAATCTAGGTTTTGGCATACGATATAAATATATGTTTTGGCATACGATATAAATCTAGGTTTTGGTATGCGATATAAATCTAGGTTTACCTATGCTACATAAATCTAAGGTTTGGTATGCGATATAAATCTAGGTTTTTTTTGTTCGATATCAATCTACATTTTGGCAAGCGATATAAATCTAGGTTTTTGCTTACGATATCAATCTAGGTTTTGCTATATAGTATAAATCTAGGTTTCGGCATACGAGATGAATCTAGGTATTGGTATACCGTATAAATCTAGGCTTTGGTATACAGTATAAATTTAGGTTTTGGTATATGATATAAATCTAGGTTTTGGTATTCAATATAAATATTGGTTTTGGTATACATATAAATCTATGTTTTGGTATAAGATATAAATCTAGATTTTGGTATGCAATATAAACCTAGGTTTTGGTATACGATATGAATCTAGGTTTTGGTATACGATATAAATCTAGGTTTTGGTATACGATATAAATCTATGTATTGGTATACTGTATCAATCTATGTTTTGGTATACGGTATAAATCTAGGTTTTGGTATGCGAGATAAATTTAGGCTTTGTATGCAATCTAAATATAGATGTTGGTATGCGATATAAATTTAGGTTTTGGTATACGGTATAAATCTAGGTTTTGGTATACAATATAAATCTAGGTTTTGGCATACGGTATAAATATAGGTTTTGGTATACGGTATAAATCTAGGTTTTAGTATGCAATCTATATATAAGTTTTGATATACAATATAAATCTAGGTTTTGGAATACGATATAAATCTCGGTTCTGGCAAACCATATAAATCAAGATGGTTGTATGCGATATAAATCCAGGCATACGGTATAAATCTAAGTTTGGTATTCGATATAAATCTAGGTTTTGGTATATGGTATAAATTTAGGTTTTGGTATACGATATAAATCTAGGTTTTGGCATACAGAATAAATCTAGGTTTTGGTATACGGTATACATCTAGGCGTTAGTATGCGATATAAATCTATGCTTTGGTATACGTATAAATCTAGGTTTTGGTATATGATATAAATCTAGGTTTTGGTATACAATATAAATATAGGTTTTGGCATACATATAAATCTAGCTTTTGGTATGCGATATAAATATAGGTTTTGGTATCAGATATAAATCTAAGTTTTGGTATGCGATATAAATCTAGGTTTTGGTATACAATATAAATATAGGTTTTGGCATACATATAAATCTAGCTTTTGGTATGCGATATAAATATAGGTTTTGGTAAATGATATAAATGTAGGTGTTGGTATACTGTATAAATCTAGCTTTTGGAATACGGTATAAATCAAAGTTTTGGTATGCTATAAAAATCTAGGTTTTTTTTAAATTGATATAGGTCTAGGTTTTGGCAAGCGATATAAATCTAGGTTTCTGTATACGGTATAAATCTAGGTTTTGGTATGCGGTATAAATCTAGGTTTTGATATAGAAGATAAATCTAGGTTTTGCTATTCGGTATCAATCTAGGTTTAGGTATACGGTATAAATCTAGGTTTTGGTATACAATATAAATCTATGTTTTGGCATGCGATATAAATCTATGCTTTGGTATATTGCATAAATCTAGATTTTGGTATAGAATGTAAATCTAGGTTTTGGTATGGGGTATAAATATAGGATTTGGTATGCGATATAAATCTAGGTTTTGGTATATGATATAAATCTAGGTTTTGACATGCGATATAAATCTATGTTTTGGCATACAGTATAAATCTAGGTTTTTGCATACAATATAAATCTATGTTTTGGCATGCGATATAAATCTATGCTTTGGTATATTGCATAAATCTAGATTTTGGTATAGAATATATATCTAGGTTTTGGTATGGGGTATAAATATAGGATTTGGTATGCGATATAAATCTAGCTTTTGGTATATGATATGAATCAAGGTTTCGGTATGCGGTATAAATCAAGGTTTTGGTATGCGATATAAATCTAGGTTTTGGCATACGATATAAATATATGTTTTGGCATACAATATAAATCTAGGTTTTGGTATATGATATAAATCTAAGTTCTGTTATAAGATATAAATCTAGGTTTTGGTATGCGGTATCAATCTAGGTTGTGGTATACGATATAAATCTATGTTTTGGTATGCAATTTAAATCTAGGTTTTGGTATGCGAAATAAATATAGGTTTTAGTATGCGGTATAATTCTAGGTTTTGATATGCGATTTAAATCTAGGTTTTGGTATGCGATATCAATCTATGTTGTGGTATATGGTATAAATCTAGGTTTTGGTATACGGTATAAATCTAGGTTTTGGCATACGATTTAAATATAGGTTTTGGTGTATAGAATAACTATAGATTTTGGTATGCGGTATAAATCTAGGTTTTGGTACACGATATAAATCTAGCTTTTGGTATATGATATAAATCTAGGTTTCGGTATGCGGTATAAATCAAGGTTTTGGTATGCGATATAAATCTAGGTTTTGGCATACGATATAAATATATGTTTTGGCATACGATATAAATCTAGGTTTTGGTATGCGATATAAATCTAGGTTTTGGTATACGATATAAATCAAAGTTTTGGTATACTATATAAATCTAGGTTTTTTTTGTTCGATATCAATCTACATTTTGGCAAGCGATATAAATCTAGGTTTTTGCTTACGATATCAATCTAGGTTTTGCTATATAGTATAAATCTAGGTTTCGGCATACGAGATGAATCTAGGTATTGGTATACCGTATAAATCTAGGCTTTGGTATACAGTATAAATCTAGGTTTTGGTATATGATATAAATCTAGGTTTTGGTATTCAATATAAATATTGGTTTTGGTATACATATAAATCTATGTTTTGGTATAAGATATAAATCTAGATTTTGGTATGCAATATAAATCTAGGTTTTGGTATACGATATGAATCTAGGTTTTGGTATACGATATAAATCTAGGTTTTGGTATACGATATAAATCTATGTATTGGTATACTGTATCAATCTATGTTTTGGTATACGATATAAATCTAGGTTTTGGTATGCGAGATAAATTTAGGCTTTGTATGCAATCTAAATATAGATGTTGGTATGCGATATAAATTTAGGTTTTGGTATACGGTATAAATCTAGGTTTTGGTATACAATATAAATCTAGGTTTTGGCATACGGTATAAATATAGGTTTTGGTATACGGTATAAATCTAGGTTTTAGTATGCAATCTATATATAAGTTTTGATATACAATATAAATCTAGGTTTTGGAATACGATATAAATCTCGGTTCTGGCAAACCATATAAATCAAGATTGTTGTATGCGATATAAATCCAGGCATACGGTATAAATCTAAGTTTGGTATTCGATATAAATCTAGGTTTTGGTATATGGTATAAATTTAGGTTTTGGTATACGATATAAATCTAGGTTTTGGCATACAGAATAAATCTAGGTTTTGGTATACGGTATACATCTAGGCGTTAGTATGCGATATAAATCTATGCTTTGGTATACGTATAAATCTAGGTTTTGGTATATGATATAAATCTAGGTTTTGGTATACAATATAAATATAGGTTTTGGCATACATATAAATCTAGCTTTTGGTATGCGATATAAATATAGGTTTTGGTATCAGATATAAATCTAAGTTTTGGTATGCGATATAAATCTAGGTTTTGGTATACAATATAAATATAGGTTTTGGCATACATATAAATCTAGCTTTTGGTATGCGATATAAATATAGGTTTTGGTAAATGATATAAATGTAGGTGTTGGTATACTGTATAAATCTAGCTTTTGGAATACGGTATAAATCAAAGTTTTGGTATGCTATAAAAATCTAGGTTTTTTAAATTGATATAGATCTAGGTTTTGGCAAGCGATATAAATCTAGGTTTCTGTATACGGTATAAATCTAGGTTTTGGTATGCGGTATAAATCTAGGTTTTGATATAGAAGATAAATCTAGGTTTTGCTATTCGGTATCAATCTAGGTTTAGGTATACGGTATAAATCTAGGTTTTGGTATACAATATAAATCTATGTTTTGGCATGCGATATAAATCTATGCTTTGGTATATTGCATAAATCTAGATTTTGGTATAGAATGTAAATCTAGGTTTTGGTATGGGGTATAAATATAGGATTTGGTATGCGATATAAATCTAGGTTTTGGTATATGATATAAATCTAGGTTTTGACATGCGATATAAATCTATGTTTTGGCATACAGTATAAATCTAGGTTTTTGCATACAATATAAATCTATGTTTTGGCATGCGATATAAATCTATGCTTTGGTATATTGCATAAATCTAGATTTTGGTATAGAATATAAATCTAGGTTTTGGTATGGGGTATAAATATAGGATTTGGTATGCGATATAAATCTAGCTTTTGGTATATGATATGAAACAAGGTTTCGCTATGCGGTATAAATCAAGGTTTTGGTATGCGATATAAATCTAGGTTTTGGCATACGATATAAATATATGTTTTGGCATACGATATAAATCTAGGTTTTGGTATATGATATAAATCTAAGTTCTGTTATAAGATATAAATCTAGGTTTTGGTATGCGGTATCAATCTAGGTTGTGGTATACGATATAAATCTATGTTTTGGTATGCAATTTAAATCTAGGTTTTGGTATGCGAAATAAATATAGGTTTTAGTATGCGGTATAATTCTAGGTTTTGATATGCGATTTAAATCTAGGTTTTGGTATGCGATATCAATCTATGTTGTGGTATATGGTATAAATCTAGGTTGTGGTATACGGTATAAATCTAGGTTTTGGCATACGATTTAAATCTAGGTTTTGGTGTATAGAATAACTATAGATTTTGGCATGCGGTATAAATCTAGGTTTTGGTACACGATATAAATCTAGCTTTTGGTATATGATATAAATCTAGGTTTCGGTATGCGGTATAAATCAAGGTTTTGGTATGCGATATAAATCTAGGTTTTGGCATACGATATAAATATATGTTTTGGCATACGATATAAATCTAGGTTTTGGTATGCGATATAAATCTAGGTTTACCTATGCTACATAAATCTAAGTTTTGGTATGCGATATAAATCTAGGTTTTGGCATGCGAAATAAATCTAGGTTTTGGTATGCGATATAAATCTAGGTTTTGGAATACGATATAAATCTAGGTTTCGGTATGCGTTATAAATCAAGGTTTTGGTATGCGATATAAATCTAGGTTTTGGCATACGATATAAATATATGTTTTGGCATACGATATAAATCTAGGTTTTGGTATGCGATATAAATCTACGTTTACCTATGCTACATAAATCTAAGTTTTGGTATGCGATATAAATCTAGGTTTTGATATGCGATATAAATCTAGGTTTTGATATGCGATGTAAATTTAGGTTTTGGAATACGATATAAATCTAGGTTTTAGTATGCGATATAAATCTAGGTTTTGGTATTAGATATAAATATAGGTTTTGGTATACGGTTTAAATCTAGGTTCTGGTATCCGATATAAATCTAGGTTTTGGCATGCGATATAAATCTAGGTTTTGGTATATGATATAAATCTAGGTATTGGTATACTGTTTAAATCTAGGTTTTTGTATACGGGATAAATCTAGGCTTTGGTATACGAGATAAATCTAGGCTTTAGTATACGATATAATTCAAAGTTTTGGTATGCTATATAAATCTGTTTTTTTTATTCGATATAAATCTAGGTTTTGGAAAACGATATAAATCTACGTTTTTGTATGCGATATAAATCTAGGATTTGGTATGCTATATCAATCTAGGTTTTGGTATGTGATGTAAATCTCGGTTTTGACATACGATATAAATCTAGGTATTGGTATACTGTATGAATCTAGGTTTTGAAAAATGATATAAATCTAGGTTTTGCTATACTACATAAATCTAGCTTTTGGTATGCGATATAAATCTAGGTTTTGGTATGCGATATATATCTAGGTTTTGGTAAACGATAAAAATCAAAGCTTTGGTATACTATATAAATCTAGGTTTTTTATTCGATATGAATCTAGGTTTTGGTATATGATATAAATCTAAGTTCTGTTATAAGATATAAATCTAGGTTGTGGTATACGATATAAATCTAGGTTTTGGTATGCAATTTAAATCTAGGTTTTGGTATGCGAAATAAATATAGGTTTTGGTATGCGGTTTAAATCTAGGTTTTGATATGCGATGTAAATCTAGGTTTTGAGATGCGCTATAAATCTATGTTTTGGTATGCGATATAAATCTAGGTTTTGGTATTCGGTATAAATCTAGGTTTTGGTATATGATATAAATCTAAGTTCTGTTATAAGATATAAATCTAGGTTTTGGTATGCGGTATCAATCTAGGTTGTGGTATACGATATAAATCTATGTTTTGGTATGCAATTTAAATCTAGGTTTTGGTATGCGAAATAAATATAGGTTTTAGTATGCGGTATAATTCTAGGTTTTGATATGCGATTTAAATCTAGGTTTTGGTATGCGATATCAATCTATGTTGTGGTATATGGTATAAATCTAGGTTGTGGTATACGGTATAAATCTAGGTTTTGGCATACGATTTAAATCTAGGTTTTGGTGTATAGAATAACTATAGATTTTGGCATGCGGTATAAATCTAGGTTTTGGTACACGATATAAATCTAGCTTTTGGTATATGATATAAATCTAGGTTTCGGTATGCGGTATAAATCAAGGTTTTGGTATGCGATATAAATCTAGGTTTTGGCATACGATATAATTATATGTTTTGGCATACGATATAAATCTAGGTTTTGGTATGCGATATAAATCTAGGTTTACCTATGCTACATAAATCTAAGTTTTGGTATGCGATATACATCTAGGTTTTGGTATGCGAAATAAATCTAGGTTTTGGTATGCGATATAAATCTAGGTTTTGGAATACGATATAAATCTAGGTTTCGGTATGCGTTATAAATCAAGGTTTTGGTATGCGATATAAATCTAGGTTTTGGCATACGATATAAATATATGTTTTGGCATACGATATAAATCTAGGTTTTGGTATGCGATATAAATCTACGTTTACCTATGCTACATAAATCTAAGTTTTGGTATGCGATATAAATCTAGGTTTTGATATGCGATATAAATCTAGGTTTTGATATGCGATGTAAATTTAGGTTTTGGAATACGATATAAATCTAGGTTTTAGTATGCGATATAAATCTAGGTTTTGGTATTAGATATAAATATAGGTTTTGGTATACGGTTTAAATCTAGGTTCTGGTATCCGATATAAATCTAGGTTTTGGCATACGATATAAATCTAGGTTTTGGTATATGATATAAATCTAGGTATTGGTATACTGTTTAAATCTAGGTTTTTGTATACGGGATAAATCTAGGCTTTGGTATACGAGATAAATCTAGGCTTTAGTATACGATATAATTCAAAGTTTTGGTATGCTATATAAATCTGTTTTTTTTTATTCGATATAAATCTAGGTTTTGGAAAACGATATAAATCTACGTTTTTGTATGCGATATAAATCTAGGATTTGGTATGCTATATCAATCTAGGTTTTGGTATGTGATGTAAATCTCGGTTTTGACATACGATATAAATCTAGGTATTGGTATACTGTATGAATCTAGGTTTTGAAAAATGATATAAATCTAGGTTTTGCTATACTACATAAATCTAGCTTTTGGTATGCGATATAAATCTAGGTTTTGGTATACTATATAAATCTAGGTTTTTTATTCGATATGAATCTAGGTTTTGGTATATGATATAAATCTAAGTTCTGTTATAAGATATAAATCTAGGTTGTGGTATACGATATAAATCTAGGTTTTGGTATGCAATTTAAATCTAGGTTTTGGTATGCGAAATAAATATAGGTTTTGGTATGCGGTTTAAATCTAGGTTTTGATATGCGATGTAAATCTAGGTTTTGAGATGCGCTATAAATCTATGTTTTGGTATGCGATATAAATCTAGGTTTTGGTATTCGGTATAAATCTAGGTTTTGGTATGCGAGATAAATCTATGTTGTGGTATGCGGTATAAATCTAGGTTTTGGCATACGATATAAATATATGCTTTGGCATACGATATAAATCTAGATTTTGGTATGCGATATAAATCTAGGTTTACCTATGCTACATAAATCTAAATTTTGGTATGCGATATAAATCTAGGTTTTGGTATGCGATATAAATCTAGGTTTTGGTATGCGATATAAATCTAGGTTTTGGTATGCGATATAAATCTAGCTTTTGATACACGATATAAATCTAGCTTTTGGTAAATGATATAAATCTAGGTTTCGGTATGCGGTATAAATCAAGGTTTTGGTATGCGATATAAATCTAGGTTTTGGCATACGATATAAATATATGCTTTGGCATACGATATAAATCTACGTTTTGGTATGCGATATAAATCTAGGTTTACCTATGCTACATAAATCTAAATTTTGGTATGCGATATAAATCTAGGTTTTGGTATGCGATATAAATCTGGGTTTTGGTATACGATATAAATCAAAGTTTTGGTATACTATATAAACCTAGGTGTTTTTATTCGATATCAATCTACATTTTGGCAAGCGCTATAAATCTAGGTTTTTGCATACGATATCATTCTAGGTTTTGCTATATGGTATATATCTAGGTGTCGGCATACGAGATGAATCTAGGTATTGGTATACGGTATAAATCTAGGCTTTGGTATACAGTATAAATCTAGGTTTTGGTATATGATATACATCTAGGTTTTGGTATGCAATATAAATATTGGTTTTGGCATAGATATAAATCTATGTTTTGGTATGCGAGATAAATTTTGGCTTTGGTATGCAATCTAAATATAGATGTTGGTATGCGATATAAATCTAGGTTTTGGAATACGGTATAAATCTAGGTTTTGGTATACAATATAAATCTAGGTTTTGGTATACGGTATAAATATAGGTTTTGGTATACGGTATTAATCTAGGAATTAGTATGCAATCAATATATAAGTTTTGAAATACAATATAAATCTAGGTTTTGGAATACGATATAAATCTAGGTTGTGGCAAACGATATAAATCAAGATTGTTGTATGCGATATAAATCTAGGCTTTGGTATACGATATAAATCTAAGTTTTGGCATACGGTAAAAATCTAGGTTTTGGTATTCGATATAAATCTAGGTTTTGGTATATGGTATAAATATAGGTTTTGGTATACGATATAAATCTATGTTTTGGCATACAGAATAAATCAAGATTGTTGTATGCGATATAAATCTAGGCTTTGGTATACGATATAAATCTAAGTTTTGGCATACGGTATGAATCTAGGTTTTGGTATTCGATATAAAGCTGGGTTTTGGTATATGGTATACATATAGGTTTTGGTATACGATATAAATCTATGTTTTGGCATACAGAATAAATCTAGGTTTTGGTATACGGTATACATCTAGGCGTTAGTATGCGATATTAATCTAGGCTTTGGTATACGGTATAAATCTAGGTTTTGGTATATGATATAAATCTAGGTTTTGGTATACAATATAAATATAGGTTTTGGAATACATATAAATCTAGCTTTTGGTATGCGATATAAATATAGGTTTTGGTATCAGATATAAATCTAAGTTTTGGTATGCGATATAAATGTAAGTTTTGGTATACTATATAAATCTAGGTTTTGGAAAACGATATAAATCTAGGCTTTGGTCTGCGATATAAATCTAGGTATTGGTATACGCTATAAATCTAGCTTTTGGTATACGGTATAAATCTAGCTTTTGGAATGCTACAATGTATATCAATCTAGGTTTTGGTATGCGATATAAATCTAAATTTTGGCATACGGTATAAATCTAGGTTTTGGTATTCGATATAAATCTAGCTTTTGGTATGCGATATAAATATAGGTTTTGGTATCAGATATAAATCTAAGTTTTGGTATGCGATATAAATCTAGGTTTTGGTATATGATATAAATGTAGGTGTTGGTATACGGTATAAATCTAGCTTTTGGTATACGGTATAAATCAAAGTTTTGGTATGCTAAAAAAATCTAGGTTTTTTTATTCGATATAGATCTAGGTTTTGACAAACGATATAAATCTAGGTTTTGTTTATTCGATATTGATCTAGGTTTTGGCAAACGATATAAATCTAGGTTTTTGTATGCGGTATAAATCTAGGTTTTGGTATGCAGTAAAAATCTAGGTTTTGGTATATGATATAAATCTAGATTTTGGTATACAATATAAATACAGGTTTTGGTATTCATATAAATCTAGGTTTTAATATATGATATAAATCTAGGTTTTGGAATACGATATAAATCTATCTTTTGGTATACGATATAAATCTAGGTTTTGGAATAAGATATAAATCTAGGGTTTGGTATACTGTATAAATCTAGGTTTTGGTATACGATATAAATCTAGGTTTTGGTATACGATATAGATCTAGGTATTGGTATACTGTATAAATCTAGGTTTTTGTATACAGTAGAAATCTAGGTTTTGGTATGCGAGTTAAATCTAGGCTTTAGTATACGATATAAATCAAAGTTTTGGTATACTATATAAATCTAGGTTTTTTTATTCGATATACATCTAGGTTTTGGAAAACGATATCAATCTAGGTTTTGGTCTGCGATATAAATCTAGATATTGGTATACGGTATAAATCTAGCTTTTGGTATACAGTATAAATCTAGATTTTGGAATGCTAC
Organism: Bathymodiolus septemdierum; assembly: GCA_963383655.1. Classification (NCBI taxonomy): domain Eukaryota; kingdom Metazoa; phylum Mollusca; class Bivalvia; order Mytilida; family Modiolidae; genus Bathymodiolus; species Bathymodiolus septemdierum. The sequence continues at coordinate 60,161,777 of OY726529.1, read as the reverse complement.
AATGTATATCAATCTAGGTTTTGGTATGCGATATAAATCTAGGTTTTGGCATACGATATAAATCTAGGTATTGATATACTGTATGAATCTAGGTTTAGGGAAACGATATAAATCTAGGTTTTGCTATACTACATAAATCTAGCTTTTGGTATGCGATATAAATCTAGGTTTTGGTATGCGATATAAATCTAGGTTTTGGTATACGATATAAATCAAAGTTTTGGTATACTATATAAATCTAGGTTTTTTTTGTTCGATATCAATCTACATTTTGGCAAGCGATATAAATCTAGGTTTTTGCTTACGATATCAATCTAGGTTTTGCTATATAGTATAAATCTAGGTTTCGGCATACGAGATGAATCTAGGTATTGGTATACCGTATAAATCTAGGCTTTGGTATATGATATAAATCTAGGTTTTGGTATTCAATATAAATATTGGTTTTGGTATACATATAAATCTATGTTTTGGTATAAGATATAAATCTAGATTTTGGTATGCAATATAAATCTAGGTTTTGGTATACGATATGAATCTAGGTTTTGGTATGCGAAATAAATCTAGGTTTTGGTATGCGATATAAATCTAGGTTTTGGAATACGATATAAATCTAGGTTTCGGTATGCGTTATAAATCAAGGTTTTGGTATGCGATATAAATCTAGGTTTTGGCATACGATATAAATATATGTTTTGGCATACGATATAAATCTAGGTTTTGGTATGCGATATAAATCTAGGTTTACCTATGCTACATAAATCTAAGTTTTGGTATGCGATATAAATCTAGGTTTTGATATGCGATATAAATCTAGGTTTTGATATGCGATGTAAATTTAGGTTTTGGAATACGATATAAATCTAGGTTTTAGTATGCGATATAAATCTAGGTTTTGGTATTAGATATAAATATAGGTTTTGGTATACGGTTTAAATCTAGGTTCTGGTATCCGATATAAATCTAGGTTTTGGCATACGATGTAAATCTAGGTTTTGGTATATGATATAAATCTAGGTATTGGTATACTGTTTAAATCTAGGTTTTTGTATACGGGATAAATCTAGGCTTTGGTATACGAGATAAATCTAGGCTTTAGTATACGATATAATTCAAAGTTTTGGTATGCTATATAAATCTGTTTTTTTTTATTCGATATAAATCTAGGTTTTGGAAAACGATATAAATCTACGTTTTTGTATGCGATATAAATCTAGGATTTGGTATGCTATATCAATCTAGGTTTTGGTATGTGATGTAAATCTCGGTTTTGACATACGATATAAATGTAGGTATTGGTATACTGTATGAATCTAGGTTTTGAAAAATGATATAAATCTAGGTTTTGCTATACTACATAAATCTAGCTTTTGGTATGCGATATAAATCTAGGTTTTGGTATGCGATATATATCTAGGTTTTGGTAAACGATAAAAATCAAAGCTTTGGTATACTATATAAATCTAGGTTTTTTATTCGATATGAATCTAGGTTTTGGTATATGATATAAATCTAAGTTCTGTTATAAGATATAAATCTAGGTTGTGGTATACGATATAAATCTAGGTTTTGGTATGCAATTTAAATCTAGGTTTTGGTATGCGAAATAAATATAGGTTTTGGTATGCGGTTTAAATCTAGGTTTTGATATGCGATGTAAATCTAGGTTTTGATATGCGCTATTAATCTATGTTTTGGTATGCGATATAAATCTAGGTTTTGGTATTCGGTATAAATCTAGGTTTTGGTATGCGAGATAAATCTATGTTGTGGTATGCGGTATAAATCTAGGTTTTGGCATACGATATAAATATATGCTTTGGCATACGATATAAATCTAGATTTTGGTATGCGATATAAATCTAGGTTTACCTATGCTACATAAATCTAAATTTTGGTATGCGATATAAATCTAGGTTTTGGTATGCGATATAAATCTAGGTTTTGGTATGCGATATAAATCTAGGTTTTGGTATGCGATATAAATCTAGCTTTTGATACACGATATAAATCTAGCTTTTGGTATATGATATAAATCTAGGTTTCGGTATGCGGTATAAATCAAGGTTTTGGTATGCGATATAAATCTAGGTTTTGGCATACGATATAAATATATGCTTTGGCATACGATATAAATCTACGTTTTGGTATGCGATATAAATCTAGGTTTACCTATGCTACATAAATCTAAATTTTGGTATGCGATATAAATCTAGGTTTTGGTATGCGATATAAATCTAGGTTTTGGTAAACGATATAAATCAAAGTTTTGGTATACTATATAAACCTAGGTGTTTTTATTCGATATCAATCTACATTTTGGCAAGCGCTATAAATCTAGGTTTTTGCATACGATATCATTCTAGGTTTTGCTATATGGTATATATCTAGGTGTCGCCATACGAGATGAATCTAGGTATTGGTATACGGTATAAATCTAGGCTTTGGTATACAGTATAAATCTAGGTTTTGGTATATGATATACATCTAGGTTTTGGTATGCAATATAAATATTGGTTTTGGTATAGATATAAATCTATGTTTTGGTATGCGAGATAAATTTTGGCTTTGGTATGCAATCTAAATATAGATGTTGGTATGCGATATAAATCTAGGTTTTGGAATACGGTATAAATCTAGGTTTTGGTATACAATATAAATCTAGGTTTTGGTATACGGTATAAATATAGGTTTTGGTATACGGTATTAATCTAGGAATTAGTATGCAATCAATATATAAGTTTTGAAATACAATATAAATCTAGGTTTTGGAATACGATATAAATCTAGGTTGTGGCAAACGATATAAATCAAGATTGTTGTATGCGATATAAATCTAGGCGTTGGTATACGATATAAATCTAAGTTTTGGCATACGGTAAAAATCTAGGTTTTGGTATTCGATATAAATCTAGGTTTTGGTATATGGTATAAATATAGGTTTTGGTATACGATATAAATCTATGTTTTGGCATACAGAATAAATCAAGATTGTTGTATGCGATATAAATCTAGGCTTTGGTATACGATATAAATCTAAGTTTTGGCATACGGTATGAATCTAGGTTTTGGTATTCGATATAAAGCTGGGTTTTGGTATATGGTATAAATATAGGTTTTGGTATACGATATAAATCTATGTTTTGGCATACAGAATAAATCTAGGTTTTGGTATACGGTATACATCTAGGCGTTAGTATGCGATATTAATCTAGGCTTTGGTATACGGTATAAATCTAGGTTTTGGTATATGATATAAATCTAGGTTTTGGTATACAATATAAATATAGGTTTTGGAATACATATAAATCTAGCTTTTGGTATGCGATATAAATATAGGTTTTGGCATCAGATATAAATCTAAGTTTTGGTATGCGATATAAATGTAAGTTTTGGTATACTATATAAATCTAGGTTTTGGAAAACGATATAAATCTAGGCTTTGGTCTGCGATATAAATCTAGGTATTGGTATACGCTATAAATCTAGCTTTTGGTATACGGTATAAATCTAGCTTTTGGAATGCTACAATGTATATCAATCTAGGTTTTGGTATGCGATATAAATCTAAATTTTGGCATACGGTATAAATCTAGGTTTTGGTATTCGATATAAATCTAGCTTTTGGTATGCGATATAAATATAGGTTTTGGTATCAGATATAAATCTAAGTTTTGGTATGCGATATAAATCTAGGTTTTGGTATATGATATAAATGTAGGTGTTGGTATACGGTATAAATCTAGCTTTTGGTATACGGTATAAATCAAAGTTTTGGTATGCTATAAAAATCTAGGTTTTTTTATTCGATATTGATCTAGGTTTTGGCAAACGATATAAATCTAGGTTTTTGTATACGGTATAAATCTAGGTTTTGGTATGCAGTAAAAATCTAGGTTTTGGTATATGATATAAATCTAGATTTTGGTATACAATATAAATACAGGTTTTGGTATTCATATAAATCTAGGTTTTAATATATGATATAAATCTAGGTTTTGGAATACGATATAAATCTATCTTTTGGTATGCAATATAAATCTAGGTTTTGGTATACGATATGAATCTAGGTTTTGGTATACGATATAAATCTAGGTTTTGGTATACGATATAAATCTATGTATTGGTATACTGTATCAATCTATGTTTTGGTATACGGTATAAATCTAGGTTTTGGTATGCGAGATAAATTTAGGCTTTGTATGCAATCTAAATATAGATGTTGGTATGCGATATAAATTTAGGTTTTGGTATACGGTATAAATCTAGGTTTTGGTATACAATATAAATCTAGGTTTTGGTATACGGTATAAATATAGGTTTTGGTATACGGTATAAATCTAGGTTTTAGTATGCAATCTATATATAAGTTTTGATATACAATATAAATCTAGGTTTTGGAATACGATATAAATCTCGGTTCTGGCAAACCATATAAATCAAGATTGTTGTATGCGATATAAATCCAGGCATACGGTATAAATCTAAGTTTGGTATTCGATATAAATCTAGGTTTTGGTATATGGTATAAATTTAGGTTTTGGTATACGATATAAATCTATGTTTTGGCATACAGAATAAATCTAGGTTTTGGTATACGGTATACATCTAGGCGTTAGTATGCGATATAAATCTATGCTTTGGTATACGTATAAATCTAGGTTTTGGTATATGATATAAATCTAGGTTTTGGTATACAATATAAATATAGGTTTTGGCATACATATAAATTTAGCTTTTGGTATGCGATATAAATATAGGTTTTGGTATCAGATATAAATCTAAGTTTTGGTATGCGATATAAATCTAGGTTTTGGTATACAATATAAATATAGGTTTTGGCATACATATAAATCTAGCTTTTGGTATGCGATATAAATATAGGTTTTGGTAAATGATATAAATGTAGGTGTTGGTATACTGTATAAATCTAGCTTTTGGAATACGGTATAAATCAAAGTTTTGGTATGCTATAAAAATCTAGGTTTTTTAAATTGATATAGATCTAGGTTTTGGCAAGCGATATAAATCTAGGTTTTTGTATACGGTATAAATCTAGGTTTTGGTATGCGGTATAAATCTAGGTTTTGATATAGAAGATAAATCTAGGTTTTGCTATTCGGTATCAATCTAGGTTTAGGTATACGGTATAAATCTAGGTTTTGGTATACAATATAAATCTATGTTTTGGCATGCGATATAAATCTATGCTTTGGTATATTGCATAAATCTAGATTTTGGTATAGAATGTAAATCTAGGTTTTGGTATGGGGTATAAATATAGGATTTGGTATGCGATATAAATCTAGGTTTTGGTATATGATATAAATCTAGGTTTTGACATGCGATATAAATCTATGTTTTGGCATACAGTATAAATCTAGGTTTTTGTATACAATATAAATCTATGTTTTGGCATGCGATATAAATCTATGCTTTGGTATATTGCATAAATCTAGATTTTGGTATAGAATATAAATCTAGGTTTTGGTATGGGGTATAAATATAGGATTTGGTATGCGATATAAATCTAGCTTTTGGTATATGATATGAATCAAGGTTTCGGTATGCGGTATAAATCAAGGTTTTGGTATGCGATATAAATCTAGGTTTTGGCATACGATATAAATATATGTTTTGGCATACGATATAAATCTAGGTTTTGGTATACGATATAAATCTAAGTTCTGTTATAAGATATAAATCTAGGTTTTGGTATGCGGTATCAATCTAGGTTGTGGTATACGATATAAATCTATGTTTTGGTATGCAATTTAAATCTAGGTTTTGGTATGCGAAATAAATATAGGTTTTAGTATGCGGTATAATTCTAGGTTTTGATATGCGATTTAAATCTAGGTTTTGGTATGCGATATCAATCTATGTTGTGGTATATGGTATAAATATAGGTTTTGGCATACGATTTAAATCTAGGTTTTGGTGTATAGAATAACTATAGATTTTAGTATGCGGTATAAATCTAGGTTTTGGTACACGATATAAATCTAGCTTTTGGTATAAGATATAAATCTAGGTTTCGGTATGCGGTATAAATCAAGGTTTTGGTATGCGATATAAATCTAGGTTTTGGCATACGATATAAATATATGTTTTGGCATACGATATAAATCTAGGTTTTGGTATGCGATATAAATCTAGGTTTACCTATGCTACATAAATCTAAGTTTTGGTATGCGATATAAATCTAGGTTTTGGTATGCGAAATAAATCTAGGTTTTGGTATGCGATATAAATCTAGGTTTTGGAATACGATATAAATCTAGGTTTCGGTATGCGCTATAAATCAAGGTTTTGGTATGCGATATAAATCTAGGTTTTGGCATACGATATAAATATATGTTTTGGCATACGATATAAATCTAGGTTTTGGTATGCGATATAAATCTAGGTTTACCTATGCTACATAAATCTAAGTTTTGGTATGCGATATAAATCTAGGTTTTGATATGCGATATAAATCTAGGTTTTGATATGCGCTGTAAATTTAGGTTTTGGAATACGATATAAATCTAGGTTTTAGTATGCGATATAAATCTAGGTTTTGGTATTAGATATAAATATAGGTTTTGGTATACGGTTTAAATCTAGGTTCTGGTATCCGATATAAATCTAGGTTTTGGCATACGATATAAATCTAGGTTTTGGTATATGATATAAATCTAGGTATTGGTATACTGTTTAAATCTAGGTTTTTGTATACGGGATAAATCTAGGCTTTGGTATACGAGATAAATCTAGGCTTTAGTATACGATATAATTCAAAGTTTTGGTATGCTATATAAATCTGGTTTTTTTTATTCGATATAAATCTAGGTTTTGGAAAACGATATAAATCTACGTTTTTGTATGCGATATAAATCTAGGATTTGGTATGCTATATCAATCTAGGTTTTGGTATGCGATGTAAATCTCGGTTTTGACATACGATATAAATCTAGGTATTGGTATACTGTATGAATCTAGGTTTTGAAAAATGATATAAATCTAGGTTTTGCTATACTACATAAATCTAGCTTTTCGTATGCGATATAAATCTAGGTTTTGGTATGCGATATATATCTAGGTTTTGGTAAACGATAAAAATCAAAGCTTTGGTATACTATATAAATCTAGGTTTTTTTATTCGATATGAATCTAGGTTTTGGTATATGATATAAATCTAAGTTCTGTTATAAGATATAAATCTAGGTTGTGGTATACGATATAAATCTATGTTTTGGTATGCAATTTAAATCTAGGTTTTGGTATGCGAAATAAATATAGGTTTTGGTATGCGATGTAAATCTAGGTTTTGATATGCGCTATAAATCTATGTTTTGGTATGCGATATAAATCTATGTTGTGGTATGCGGTATTAATCTAGGTTTTGGCATACGATATAAATATATGCTTTGGCATACGATATAAATCTAGGTTTTGGTATGCGATATAAATCTAGGTTTACCTATGCTACATAAATCTAAATTTTGGTATGCGATATAAATCTAGGTTTTGGCATGCGATATAAATCTAGGTTTTGGTATGCGATATAAATCTAGCTTTTGATACACGATATAAATCTAGCTTTTGGTATATGATATAAATCTAGGTTTCGGTATGCGGTATAAATCTAGGTTTTGGTACACGATATAAATCTAGCTTTTGGTATATGATATAAATATAGGTTTCGGTATGCGGTATAAATCAAGGTTTTGGTATGCGATATAAATCTAGGTTTTGGCATACGATATAAATATATGCTTTGGCATACGATATAAATCTAGGTTTTGGTATGCGATATAAATCTAGGTTTACCTATGCTACATAAATCTAAATTTTGGTATGCGATATAAATCTAGGTTTTGGTATGCGATATAAATCTAGGTTTTGGTATACGATATAAATCAAAGTTTTGGTATACTATATAAACCTAGGTGTTTTTATTCGATATCAATCTACATTTTGGCAAGCGCTATAAATCTAGGTTTTTGCATACGATATCATTCTAGGTTTTGCTATATGGTATATATCTAGGTTTCGGCATACGAGATGAATCTAGGTATTGGTATACGGTATAAATCTAGGCTTTGGTATACAGTATAAATCTAGGTTTTGGTATATGATATACATCTAGGTTTTGGTATGCAATATAAATATTGGTTTTGGTATAGATATAAATCTATGTTTTGGTATGCGAGATAAATTTTGGCTTTGGTATGCAATCTAAATATAGATGTTGGTATGCGATATAAATCTAGGTTTTGGAATACGGTATAAATCTAGGTTTTGGTATACAATATAAATCTAGGTTTTGGTATACGGTATAAATATAGGTTTTGGTATACGGTATTAATCTAGGAATTAGTATGCAATCAATATATAAGTTTTGAAATACAATATAAATCTAGGTTTTGGAATACGATATAAATCTAGGTTGTGGCAAACGATATAAATCAAGATTGTTGTATGCGATATAAATCTAGGCTTTGGTATACGATATAAATCTAAGTTTTGGCATACGGTATAAATCTAGGTTTTGGTATTCGATATAAATCTAGGTTTTGGTATATGGTATAAATATAGGTTTTGGTATACGATATAAATCTATGTTTTGGCATACAGAATAAATCAAGATTGTTGTATGCGATATAAATCTAGGCTTTGGTATACGATATAAATCTAAGTTTTGGCATACGGTATGAATCTAGGTTTTGGTATTCGATATAAAGCTAGGTTTTGGTATATGGTATAAATATAGGTTTTGGTATACGATATAAATCTATGTTTTGGCATACAGAATAAATCTAGGTTTTGGTATACGGTATGCATCTAGGCGTTAGTATGCGATATAAATCTATGCTTTGGTATACATATAAATCTAGGTTTTGGTATATGATATAAATCTAGGTTTTGGTATACAATATAAATATAGGTTTTGGCATACATATAAATCTAGCTTTTGGTATGCGATATAAATATAGGTTTTGGTAAATGATATAAATGTAGGTGTTGGTATACTGTATAAATCTAGCTTTTGGAATACGGTATAAATCAAAGTTTTGGTATGCTATAAAAATCTAGGTTTTTTAAATTGATATAGATCTAGGTTTTGGCAAGCGATATAAATCTAGGTTTTTGTATACGGTATAAATCTAGGTTTTGGTATGCGGTATAAATCTAGGTTTTGATATAGAAGATAAATCTAGGTTTTGCTATTCGGTATCAATCTAGGTTTAGGTATACGGTATAAATCTAGGTTTTGGTATACAATATAAATCTATGTTTTGGCATGCGATATAAATCTATGCTTTGGTATATTGCATAAATCTAGATTTTGGTATAGAATGTAAATCTAGGTTTTGGTATGGGGTATAAATATAGGATTTGGTATGCGATATAAATCTAGGTTTTGGTATATGATATAAATCTAGGTTTTGACATGCGATATAAATCTATGTTTTGGCATACAGTATAAATCTAGGTTTTTGTATACAATATAAATCTATGTTTTGGCATGCGATATAAATCTATGCTTTGGTATATTGCATAAATCTAGATTTTGGTATAGAATATAAATCTAGGTTTTGGTATGGGGTATAAATATAGGATTTGGTATGCGATATAAATCTAGCTTTTGGTATATGATATGAATCAAGGTTTCGGTATGCGGTATAAATCAAGGTTTTGGTATGCGATATAAATCTAGGTTTTGGCATACGATATAAATATATGTTTTGGCATACGATATAAATCTAGGTTTTGGTATACGATATAAATCTAAGTTCTGTTATCAGATATAAATCTAGGTTTTGGTATGCGGTATCAATCTAGGTTGTGGTATACGATATAAATCTATGTTTTGGTATGCAATTTAAATCTAGGTTTTGGTATGCGAAATAAATATAGGTTTTAGTATGCGGTATAATTCTAGGTTTTGATATGCGATTTAAATCTAGGTTTTGGTATGCGATATCAATCTATGTTGTGGTATATGGTATAAATCTAGGTTGTGGTATACGGTATAAATCTAGGTTTTGGCATACGATTTAAATCTAGGTTTTGGTGTATAGAATAACTATAGATTTTGGTATGCGGTATAAATCTAGGTTTTGGTACACGATATAAATCTAGCTTTTGGTATATGATATAAATCTAAGTTTCGGTATGCGGTATAAATCAAGGTTTTGGTATGCGATATAAATCTAGGTTTTGGTATGCGATATAGATCTAGGTTTTGGAATACGATATAAATCTAGGTTTCGGTATGCGTTATAAATCAAGGTTTTGGTATGCGATATAAATCTAGGTTTTGGCATACGATATAAATATATGTTTTGGCATACGATATAAATCTAGGTTTTGGTATGCGATATAAATCTAGGTTTACCTATGCTACATAAATCTAAGTTTTGGTATGCGATATAAATATAGGTTTTGATATGCGATATAAATCTAGGTTTTGATATGCGATGTAAATTTAGGTTTTGGAATACGATATAAATCTAGGTTTTAGTATGCGATATAAATCTAGGTTTTGGTATTAGATATAAATATAGGTTTTGGTATACGGTTTAAATCTAGGTTCTGGTATCCGATATAAATCTAGGTTTTGGCATACGATATAAATCTAGGTTTTGGTATATGATATAAATCTAGGTATTGGTATACTGTTTAAATCTAGGTTTTTGTATACGGGATAAATCTAGGCTTTGGTATACGAGATAAATCTACGCTTTAGTATACGATATAATTCAAAGTTTTGGTATGCTATATAAATCTGGTTTTTTTTATTCGATATAAATCTAGGTTTTGGAAAACGATATAAATCTACGTTTTTGTATGCGATATAAATCTAGGATTTGGTATGCTATATCAATCTAGGTTTTGGTATGCGATGTAAATCTCGGTTTTGACATACGATATAAATCTAGGTATTGGTATACTGTATGAATCTAGGTTTTGAAAAATGATATAAATCTAGGTTTTGCTATACTACATAAATCTAGCTTTTCGTATGCGATATAAATCTAGGTTTTGGTATGCGATATATATCTAGGTTTTGGTAAACGATAAAAATCAAAGCTTTGGTATACTATATAAATCTAGGTTTTTTTATTCGATATGAATCTAGGTTTTGGTATATGATATAAATCTAAGTTCTGTTATAAGATATAAATCTAGGTTGTGGTATACGATATAAATCTATGTTTTGGTATGCAATTTAAATCTAGGTTTTGGTATGCGAAATAAATATAGGTATTGGTATGCGAAATAAATATAGGTTTTGGTATGCGGTTTAAATCTAGGTTTTGATATGCGATGTAAATCTATGTTTTGATATGCGCTATAAATCTATGTTTTGGTATGCGATATAAATCTATGTTGTGGTATGCGGTATTAATCTAGGTTTTGGCATGCGATATAAATATATGCTTTGGCATACGATATAAATCTAGGTTTTGGTATGCGATATAAATCTAGGTTTACCTATGCTACATAAATCTAAATTTTGGTATGCGATATAAATCTAGGTTTTGGCATGCGATATAAATCTAGGTTTTGGTATGCGATATAAATCTAGCTTTTGATACACGATATAAATCTAGCTTTTGGTATACGATATAAATCTAGGTTTCGGTATGCGGTATAAATCTAGGTTTTGGTACACGATATAAATCTAGCTTTTGGTATATGATATAAATCTAGGTTTCGGTATGCGGTATAAATCAAGGTTTTGGTATGCGATATAAATCTAGGTTTTGGCATACGATAGAAATATATGCTTTGGCATACGATATAAATCTAGGTTTTGGTATGCGATATAAATCTAGGTTTACCTATGCTACATAAATCTAAATTTTGGTATGCGATATAAATCTAGGTTTTGGTATGCGATATAAATCTAGGTTTTGGTATACGATATAAATCAAAGTTTTGGTATACTATATAAACCTAGGTGTTTTTATTCGATATCAATCTACATTTTGGCAAGCGCTATAAATCTAGGTTTTTGCATACGATATCATTCTAGGTTTTGCTATATGGTATATATCTAGGTTTCGGCATACGAGATGAATCTAGGTATTGGTATACGGTATAAATCTAGGCTTTGGTATACAGTATAAATCTAGGTTTTGGTATATGATATACATCTAGGTTTTGGTATGCAATATAAATATTGGTTTTGGTATAGATATAAATCTATGTTTTGGTATGCGAGATAAATTTTGGCTTTGGTATGCAATCTAAATATAGATGTTGGTATGCGATATAAATCTAGGTTTTGGAATACGGTATAAATCTAGGTTTTGGTATACAATATAAATCTAGGTTTTGGTATACGGTATAAATATAGGTTTTGGTATACGGTATTAATCTAGGAATTAGTATGCAATCAATATATAAGTTTTGAAATACAATATAAATCTAGGTTTTGGAATACGATATAAATCTAGGTTGTGGCAAACGATATAAATCAAGATTGTTGTATGCGATATAAATCTAGGCTTTGGTATACGATATAAATCTAAGTTTTGGCATACGGTATAAATCTAGGTTTTGGTATTCGATATACATCTAGGTTTTGGTATATGGTATAAATATAGGTTTTGGTATACGATATAAATCTATGTTTTGGCATACAGAATAAATCAAGATTGTTGTATGCGATATAAATCTAGGCTTTGGTATACGATATAAATCTAAGTTTTGGCATAGGGTATGAATCTAGGTTTTGGTATTCGATATAAAGCTAGGTTTTGGTATATGGTATAAATATAGGTTTTGGTATACGATATAAATCTATGTTTTGGCATACAGAATAAATCTAGGTTTTGGTATACGGTATACGTCTAGGCGTTAGTATGCGATATAAATCTATGCTTTGGTATACATATAAATCTAGGTTTTGGTATATGATATAAATCTAGGTTTTGGTATACAATATAAATATAGGTTTTGGCATACATATAAATCTAGCTTTTTGGTATGCGATATAAATATAGGTTTTGGTAAATGATATAAATGTAGGTGTTGGTATACTGTATAAATCTAGCTTTTGGAATACGGTATAAATCAAAGTTTTGGTATGCTATAAAAATCTAGGTTTTTTAAATTGATATAGATCTAGGTTTTGGCAAGCGATATGAATCTAGGTTTTTGTATACGGTATAAATCTAGGTTTTGGTATGCGGTATAAATCTAGGTTTTGATATAGAAGATAAATCTAGGTTTTGCTATTCGGTATCAATCTAGGTTTAGGTATACGGTATAAATCTAGGTTTTGGTATACAATATAAATCTATGTTTTGGCATGCGATATAAATCTATGCTTTGGTATATTGCATAAATCTAGATTTTGGTATAGAATGTAAATCTAGGTTTTGGTATGGGGTATAAATATAGGATTTGGTATGCGATATAAATCTAGGTTTTGGTATATGATATAAATCTAGGTTTTGACATGCGATATAAATCTATGTTTTGGCATACAGTATAAATCTAGGTTTTTGTATACAATATAAATCTATGTTTTGGCATGCGATATAAATCTATGCTTTGGTATATTGCATAAATCTAGATTTTGGTATAGAATATAAATCTAGGTTTTGGTATGGGGTATAAATATAGGATTTGGTATGCGATATAAATCTAGCTTTTGGTATATGATATGAATCAAGGTTTCGGTATGCGGTATAAATCAAGGTTTTGGTATGCGATATAAATCTAGGTTTTGGCATACGATATAAATATATGTTTTGGCATACGATATAAATCTAGGTTTTGGTATATGATATAAATCTAAGTTCTGTTATTAGATATAAATCTAGGTTTTGGTATGCGGTATCAATCTAGGTTGTGGTATACGATATAAATCTATGTTTTGGTATGCAATTTAAATCTAGGTTTTGGTATGCGAAATAAATATAGGTTTTAGTATGCGGTATAATTCTAGGTTTTGATATGCGATTTAAATCTAGGTTTTGGTATGCGATATCAATCTATGTTGTGGTATATGGTATAAATCTAGGTTGTGGTATACGGTATAAATCTAGGTTTTGGCATACGATTTAAATCTAGGTTTTGGTGTATAGAATAACTATAGATTTTGGTATGCGGTATAAATCTAGGTTTTGGTACACGATATAAATCTAGCTTTTGGTATATGATATAAATCTAAGTTTCGGTATGCGGTATAAATCAAGGTTTTGGTATGCGATATAAATCTAGGTTTTGGCATACGATATAAATATATGTTTTGGCATACGATATAAATCTAGGTTTTAGTATGCGATATAAATCTAGGTTTACCTATGCTACATAAATCTAAGTTTTGGTATGCGATATAAATCTAGGTTTTGGTATGCGAAATAAATCTAGGTTTTGGTATGCGATATAAATCTAGGTTTTGGAATACGATATAAATCTAGGTTTCGGTATGCGTTATAAATCAAGGTTTTGGTATGCGATATAAATCTAGGTTTTGGCATACGATATAAATATATGTTTTGGCATACGATATAAATCTAGGTTTTGGTATGCGATATAAATCTAGGTTTACCTATGCTACATAAATCTAAGTTTTGGTATGCGATATAAATATAGGTTTTGATATGCGATATAAATCTAGGTTTTGATATGCGATGTAAATTTAGGTTTTGGAATACGATATAAATCTAGGTTTTAGTATGCGATATAAATCTAGGTTTTGGTATTAGATATAAATATAGGTTTTGGTATACGGTTTAAATCTAGGTTCTGGTATCCGATATAAATCTAGGTTTTGGCATACGATATAAATCTAGGTTTTGGTATATGATATAAATCTAGGTATTGGTATACTGTTTAAATCTAGGTTTTTGTATACGGGATAAATCTAGGCTTTGGTATACGAGATAAATCTACGCTTTAGTATACGATATAATTCAAAGTTTTGGTATGCTATATAAATCTGGTTTTTTTATTCGATATAAATCTAGGTTTTGGAAAACGATATAAATCTACGTTTTTGTATGCGATATAAATCTAGGATTTGGTATGCTATATCAATCTAGGTTTTGGTATGCGATGTAAATCTCGGTTTTGACATACGATATAAATCTAGGTATTGGTATACTGTATGAATCTAGGTTTTGAAAAATGATATAAATCTAGGTTTTGCTATACTACATAAATCTAGCTTTTCGTATGCGATATAAATCTAGGTTTTGGTATGCGATATATATCTAGGTTTTGGTAAACGATAAAAATCAAAGCTTTGGTATACTATATAAATCTAGGTTTTTTATTCGATATGAATCTAGGTTTTGGTATATGATATAAATCTAAGTTCTGTTATAAGATATAAATCTAGGTTGTGGTATACGATATAAATCTATGTTTTGGTATGCAATTTAAATCTAGGTTTTGGTATGCGAAATAAATATAGGTTTTGGTATGCGGTTTAAATCTAGGTTTTGATATGCGATGTAAATCTAGGTTTTGATATGCGCTATAAATCTATGTTTTGGTATGCGATATAAATCTATGTTGTGGTATGCGGTATAAATCTAGGTTTTGGCATACGATATAAATATATGCTTTGGCATACGATATAAATCTAGGTTTTGGTATGCGATATAAATCTAGGTTTACCTATGCTACATAAATCTAAATTTTGGTATGCGATATAAATCTAGGTTTTGGCATGCGATATAAATCTAGGTTTTGGTATGCGATATAAATCTAGCTTTTGATACACGATATGAATCTAGCTTTTGGTATATGATATAAATCTAGGTTTCGGTATGCGGTATAAATCTAGGTTTTGGTACACGATATAAATCTAGCTTTTGGTATATGATATAAATCTAGGTTTCGGTATGCGGTATAAATCAAGGTTTTGGTATGCGATATAAATCTAGGTTTTGGCATACGATATAAATATATGCTTTGGCATACGATATAAATCTAGGTTTTGGTATGCGATATAAATCTAGGTTTACCTATGCTACATAAATCTAAATTTTGGTATGCGATATAAATCTAGGTTTTGGTATGCGATATAAATCTAGGTTTTGGTATACGATATAAATCAAAGTTTTGGTATACTATATAAACCTAGGTGTTTTTATTCGATATCAATCTACATTTTGGCAAGCGCTATAAATCTAGGTTTTTGCATACGATATCATTCTAGGTTTTGCTATATGGTATATATCTAGGTTTCGGCATACGAGATGAATCTAGGTATTGGTATACGGTATAAATCTAGGCTTTGGTATACAGTATAAATCTAGGTTTTGGTATATGATATACATCTAGGTTTTGGTATGCAATATAAATATTGGTTTTGGTATAGATATAAATCTATGTTTTGGTATGCGAGATAAATTTTGGCTTTGGTATGCAATCTAAATATAGATGTTGGTATGCGATATAAATCTAGGTTTTGGAATACGGTATAAATCTAGGTTTTGGTATACAATATAAATCTTGGTTTTGGTATACGGTATAAATATAGGTTTTGGTATACGGTATTAATCTAGGAATTAGTATGCAATCAATATATAAGTTTTGAAATACAATATAAATCTAGGTTTTGGAAAACGATATAAATCTAGGTTGTGGCAAACGATATAAATCAAGATTGTTGTATGCGATATAAATCTAGGCTTTGGTATACGATATAAATCTAAGTTTTGGCATACGGTATACATCTAGGTTTTGGTATTCGATATAAATCTAGGTTTTGGTATATGGTATAAATATAGGTTTTGGTATACGATATAAATCTATGTTTTGGCATACAGAATAAATCAAGATTGTTGTATGCGATATAAATCTAGGCTTTGGTATACGATATAAATCTAAGTTTTGGCATACGGTATGAATCTAGGTTTTGGTATTCGATATAAAGCTAGGTTTTGGTATATGGTATAAATATAGGTTTTGGTATACGATATAAATCTATGTTTTGGCATACAGAATAAATCTAGGTTTTGGTATACGGTATACATCTAGGCGTTAGTATGCGATATAAATCTATGCTTTGGTATACATATAAATCTAGGTTTTGGTATATGATATAAATCTAGGTTTTGGTATACAATATAAATATAGGTTTTGGCATACATATAAATCTAGCTTTTGGTATGCGCTATAAATATAGGTTTTGGTATCAGATATAAATCTAAGTTTTGGTATGCGATATAAATCTAGGTTTTGGTATACAATATAAATATAGGTTTTGGCATACATATAAATCTAGCTTTTGGTATGCGATATAAATATAGGTTTTGGTAAATGATATAAATGTAGGTGTTGGTATACTGTATAAATCTAGCTTTTGGAATACGGTATAAATCAAAGTTTTGGTATGCTATAAAAATCTAGGTTTTTTAAATTGATATAGATCTAGGTTTTGGCAAGCGATATAAATCTAGGTTTTTGTATACGGTATAAATCTAGGTTTTGGTATGCGGTATAAATCTAGGTTTTGATATAGAAGATAAATCTAGGTTTTGCTATTCGGTATCAATCTAGGTTTAGGTATACGGTATAAATCTAGGTTTTGGTATACAATATAAATCTATGTTTTGGCATGCGATATAAATCTATGCTTTGGTATATTGCATAAATCTAGGTTTTGGTATGGGGTATAAATATAGGATTTGGTATGCGATATAAATCTAGGTTTTGGTATATGATATAAATCTAGGTTTTGACATGCGATATAAATCTATGTTTTGGCATACAGTATAAATCTAGGTTTTTGTATACAATATAAATCTATGTTTTGGCATGCGATATAAATCTATGCTTTGGTATATTGCATAAATCTAGATTTTGGTATAGAATATAAATCTAGGTTTTGGTATGGGGTATAAATATAGGATTTGGTATGCGATATAAATCTAGCTTTTGGTATATGATATGAATCAAGGTTTCGGTATGCGGTATAAATCAAGGTTTTGGTATGCGATATAAATCTAGGTTTTGGCATACGATATAAATATATGTTTTGGCATACGATATAAATCTAGGTTTTGGTATATGATATAAATCTAAGTTCTGTTATAAGATATAAATCTAGGTTTTGGTATGCGGTATCAATCTAGGTTGTGGTATACGATATAAATCTATGTTTTGGTATGCAATTTAAATCTAGGTTTTGGTATGCGAAATAAATAAAGGTTTTAGTATGCGGTATAAATCAAGGTTTTGGTATGCGATATAAATCTAGGTTTTGGCATACGATATAAATATATGTTTTGGCATACGATATAAATCTAGGTTTTGGTATATGATATAAATCTAAGTTCTGTTATAAGATATAAATCTAGGTTTTGGTATGCGATATCAATCTATGTTGTGGTATATGGTATAAATCTAGGTTGTGGTATACGGTATAAATCTAGGTTTTGGTACACGATATAAATCTAGCTTTTGGTATATGATATAAATCTAGGTTTTGGTATGCGGTATAAATCAAGGTTTTGGTATGCGATATAAATCTAGGTTTTGGCATACGATATAAATATATGTTTTGGCATACGATATAAATCTAGGTTTTGGTATGCGATATAAATCTAGGTTTACCTATGCTACATAAATCTAAGTTTTGGTATGCGATATAAATCTAGGTTTTGGTATGCGAAATAAATCTAGGTTTTGGTATGCGATATAAATCTAGGTTTTGGAATACGATATAAATCTAGGTTTCGGTATGCGTTATAAATCAAGGTTTTGGTATGCGATATAAATCTAGGTTTTGGCATACGATATAAATATATGTTTTGGCATACGATATAAATCTAGGTTTTGGTATGCGATATAAATCTAGGTTTACCTATGCTACATAAATCTAAGTTTTGGTATGCGATATAAATATAGGTTTTGATATGCGATATAAATCTAGGTTTTGATATGCGATGTAAATTTAGGTTTTGGAATACGATATAAATCTAGGTTTTAGTATGCGATATAAATCTAGGTTTTGGTATTAGATATAAATATAGGTTTTGGTATACGGTTTAAATCTAGGTTCTGGTATCCGATATAAATCTAGGTTTTGGCATACGATATAAATCTAGGTTTTGGTATATGATATAAATCTAGGTATTGGTATACTGTTTAAATCTAGGTTTTTGTATACGGGATAAATCTAGGCTTTGGTATACGAGACAAATCTAGGCTTTAGTATACGATATAATTCAAAGTTTTGGTATGCTATATAAATCTGGTTTTTTTTATTCGATATAAATCTAGGTTTTGGAAAACGATATAAATCTACGTTTTTGTATGCGATATAAATCTAGGATTTGGTATCCTATATCAATCTAGGTTTTGGTATGCGATGTAAATCTCGGTTTTGACATACGATATAAATCTAGGTATTGGTATACTGTATGAATCTAGGTTTTGAAAAATGATATAAATCTAGGTTTTGCTATACTACATAAATCTAGCTTTTCGTATGCGATATAAATCTAGGTTTTGGTATGCGATATATATCTAGGTTTTGGTAAGCGATAAAAATCAAAGCTTTGGTATACTATATAAATCTAGGTTTTTTATTCGATATGAATCTAGGTTTTGGTATATGATATAAATCTAAGTTCTGTTATAAGATATAAATCTAGGTTGTGGTATACGATATAAATCTATGTTTTGGTATGCAATTTAAATCTAGGTTTTGGTATGCGAAATAAATATAGGTTTTGGTATGCGGTTTAAATCTAGGTTTTGATATGCGATGTAAATCTAGGTTTTGATATGCGCTATTAATCTATGTTTTGGTATGCGATATAAATCTAGGTTTTGGTATTCGGTATAAATCTAGGTTTTGGTATGCGATATAAATCTATGTTGTGGTATGCGGTATAAATCTAGGTTTTGGCATACGATATAAATATATGCTTTGGCATACGATATAAATCTAGGTTTTGGTATGCGATATAAATCTAGGTTTACCTATGCTACATAAATCTAAATTTTGGTATATGATATAAATCTAGGTTTCGGTATGCGGTATAAATCTAGGTTTTGGTACACGATATAAATCTAGCTTTTGGTATATGATATAAATCTAGGTTTCGGTATGCGGTATAAATCAAGGTTTTGGTATGCGATATAAATCTAGGTTTTGGCATACGATATAAATATATGCTTTGGCATACGATATAAATCTAGGTTTTGGTATGCGATATAAATCTAGGTTTACCTATGCTACATAAATCTAAATTTTGGTATGCGATATAAATCTAGGTTTTGGTATGCGATATAAATCTAGGTTTTGGTATACGATATAAATCAAAGTTTTGGTATACTATATAAACCTAGGTGTTTTTATTCGATATCAATCTACATTTTGGCAAGCGCTATAAATCTAGGTTTTTGCATACGATATCATTCTAGGTTTTGCTATATGGTATATATCTAGGTTTCGGCATACGAGATGTATCTAGGTATTGGTATACGGTATAAATCTAGGCTTTGGTATACAGTATAAATCTAGGTTTTGGTATATGATATACATCTAGGTTTTGGTATGCAATATAAATATTGGTTTTGGTATAGATATAAATCTATGTTTTGGTATGCAAGATAAATTTTGGCTTTGGTATGCAATCTAAATATAGATGTTGGTATGCGATATAAATCTAGGTTTTGGAATACGGTATAAATCTAGGTTTTGGTATACAATATAAATCTAGGTTTTGGTATACGGTATAAATATAGGTTTTGGTATACGGTATTAATCTAGGAATTAGTATGCAATCAATATATAAGTTTTGAAATACAATATAAATCTAGGTTTTGGAATACGATATAAATCTAGGTTGTGGCAAACGATATAAATCAAGATTGTTGTATGCGATATAAATCTAGGCTTTGGTATACGATATAAATCTAAGTTTTGGCATACGGTATAAATCTAGGTTTTGGTATTCGATATAAATCTAGGTTTTGGTATATGGTATAAATATAGGTTTTGGTATACGATATAAATCTATGTTTTGGCATACAGAATAAATCAAGATTGTTGTATGCGATATAAATCTAGGCTTTGGTATACGATATAAATCTAAGTTTTGGCATACGGTATGAATCTAGGTTTTGGTATTCGATATAAAGCTAGGTTTTGGTATATGGTATAAATATAGGTTTTGGTATACGATATAAATCTATGTTTTGGCATACAGAATAAATCTAGGTTTTGGAATACGGTATACATCTAGGCGTTAGTATGCGATATTAATCTAGGCTTTGGTATACGGTATAAATCTAGGTTTTGGTATGATATAAATCTAGGTTTTGGTATACAATATAAATATAGGTTTTGGAATACATATAAATCTAGCTTTTGGTATGCGATATAAATATAGGTTTTGGTATCAGATATAAATCTAAGTTTTGGTATGCGATATAAATGTAAGTTTTGGTATACTATATAAATCTAGGTTTTGGAAAACGATATAAATCTAGGCTTTGGTCTGCGATATAAATCTAGGTATTGGTATACGCTATAAATCTAGCTTTTGGTATACGCTATAAATCTAGCTTTTGGAATGCTACAATGTACATCAATCTAGGTTTTGGTATGCGATATAAATCTAAATTTTGGCATACGGTATAAATCTAGGTTTTGGTATTCGATATAAATCTAGGTTTTGGTATATGGTATCAATTTATATTTTGGTATACGATATAAATCTATGTTTTGGCACACAGAATAAATCTAGGTTTTGGTATACGGTATACATCTAGGCGTTAGTATGCGATATAAATCTAGGCTTTGGTATACGGTATGAATCTAGGTTTTGGTATATGATATAAATCTAGGTTTTGGTATACAATATAAATATAGGTTTTGGTATACATATAAATCTAGCTTTTGGAATGCGATATAAATATAGGTTTTGGTATCAGATATAAATCTAAGTTTTGATATGCGATATAAATATAGGTTTTGGTATATGATATAAATGTAGGTGTTGGTATACGGTATAAATCTAGCTTTTGGTATACGTTATAAATCAAAGTTTTGGTATGCTATAAAAATCTAGGTTTTTTTATTCGATATAGATCTAGGTTTTGGCAAACGATATAAATCTAGGTTTTTGTATACGGTATAAATCTAGGTTTTGGTATGCAGTATAAATCTAGGTTTTGGTATATGATATAAATCTAGATTTTGGTATACAATATAAATACAGGTTTTGGTATTCATATAAATCTAGGTTTTAATATATGATATAAATCTAGGTTTTGGAATACGATATAAATCTATCTTTTGGTATACGATATAAATCTAGGTTTTGGAATAAGATATAAATCTAGGGTTTGGTATACTGTATAAATCTAGGTTTTGGCATACGATATAAATCTAGGTTTTGGTATACGATATAGATCTAGGTATTGGTATACTGTATAAATCTAGGTTTTTGTATACAGTAGAAATCTAGGTTTTGGTATGCGAGTTAAATCTAGGCTTTAGTATACGATATAAATCAAAGTTTTGGTATACTATATAAATCTAGGTTTTTTTATTCGATATACATCTAGGTTTTGGAAAACGATATCAATCTAGGTTTTGGTCTGCGATATAAATCTAGATATTGGTATACGGTATAAATCTAGGTTTTTGTATACAGTAGAAATCTAGGTTTTGGTATGCGAGTTAAATCTAGGCTTTAGTATACGATATAAATCAAAGTTTTGGTGTACTATTTAAATCTAGGTTTTTTTATTCGATATACATCTAGGTTTTGGAAAACGATATCAATCTAGGTTTTGGTCTGCGATATAAATCTAGATATTGGTATACGGTATAAATCTAGCTTTTGGTATACGGTATAAATCTAGGTTTTGGAATGCTACAATGTATATCAATATAGGTTTTGGTATGCGATATAAATCTAGGTTTTGGCATACGATATAAATCTAGGTAATGATATACTGTATGAATCTAGGTTTAGGGAAACGATATAAATCTAGGTTTTGCTATACTACATAAATCTAGCTTTTGGTATGCGATATAAATCTAGGTTTTGGTATGCGATATAAATCTAGGTTTTGGTATACGATATAAATCAAAGTTTTGGTATACTATATAAATCTAGGTTTTTTTTGTTCGATATCAATCTACATTTTGGCAAGCGATATAAATCTAGGTTTTTGCTTACGATATCAATCTAGGTTTTGCTATATAGTATAAATCTAGGTTTCGGCATACGAGATGAATCTAGGTATTGGTATACCGTATAAATCTAGGCTTTGGTATGCAGTATAAATCTAGGTTTTGGTATATGATATAAATCTAGGTTTTGGTATTCAATATAAATATTGGTTTTGGTATACATATAAATCTATGTTTTGGTATAAGATATAAATCTAGATTTTGGTATGCAATATAAATCTAGGTTTTGGTATACGATATGAATCTAGGTTTTGGTATACGATATAAATCTAGGTTTTGGTATACGATATAAATCTATGTATTGGTATACTGTATCAATCTATGTTTTGGTATACGGTATAAATCTAGGTTTTGGTATGCGAGATAAATTTAGGCTTTGTATGCAATCTAAATATAGATGTTGGTATGCGATATAAATTTAGGTTTTGGTATACGGTATAAATCTAGGTTTTGGTATACAATATAAATCTAGGTTTTGGTATACGGTATAAATCTAGGTTTTGGTATACGGTATAAATCTAGGTTTTAGTATGCAATCTATATATAAGTTTTGATATACAATATAAATCTAGGTTTTGGAATACGATATAAATCTCGGTTCTGGCAAACCATATAAATCAAGATTGTTGTATGCGATATAAATCCAGGCATACGGTATAAATCTAAGTTTTGGTATTCGATATAAATCTAGGTTTTGGTATATGGTATAAATTTAGGTTTTGGTATACGATATAAATCTATGTTTTGGCATACAGAATAAATCTAGCTTTTGGTATACGGTATACATCTAGGCGTTAGTATGCGATATAAATCTATGCTTTGGTATACGTATAAATCTAGGTTTTGGTATATGATATAAATCTAGGTTTTGGTATACAATATAAATATAGGTTTTGGCATACATATAAATCTAGCTTTTGGTATGCGATATAAATATAGGTTTTGGTATCAGATATAAATCTAAGTTTTGGTATGCGATATAAATCTAGGTTTTGGTATACAATATAAATATAGGTTTTGGCATACATATAAATCTAGCTTTTGGTATGCGATATAAATATAGGTTTTGGTAAATGATATAAATGTAGGTGTTGGTATACTGTATAAATCTAGCTTTTGGAATACGGTATAAATCAAAGTTTTGGTATGCTATAAAAATCTAGGTTTTTTAAATTGATATAGATCTAGGTTTTGGCAAGCGATATAAATCTAGGTTTTTGTATACGGTATTCATCTAGGTTTTGATATAGAAGATAAATCTAGGTTTTGCTATTCGGTATAAATCTAGGTTTAGGTATACGGTATAAATCTAGGTTTTGGTATACAATATAAATCTATGTTTTGGCATGCGATATAAATCTATGCTTTGGTATATTGCATAAATCTAGATTTTGGTATAGAATGTAAATCTAGGTTTTGGTATGGGGTATAAATATAGGATTTGGTATGCGATATAAATCTAGGTTTTGGTATATGATATAAATCTAGGTTTTGACATGCGATATAAATCTATGTTTTGGCATACAGTATAAATCTAGGTTTTTGTATACAATATAAATCTATGTTTTGGCATGCGATATAAATCTATGCTTTGGTATATTGCATAAATCTAGATTTTGGTATGCGATATAAATCTAGGTTTTGGAATACGATATAAATCTAGGTTTCGGTATGCGTTATAAATCAAGGTTTTGGTATGCGATATAAATCTAGGTTTTGGCATACGATATAAATATATGTTTTGGCATACGATATAAATCTAGGTTTTGGTATGCGATATAAATCTTGGTTTACATATGCTACATAAATCTAAGTTTTGGTATGCGATATAAATATAGGTTTTGATATGCGATATAAATCTAGGTTTTGATATGCGATGTAAATTTAGGTTTCGGAATACGATATAAATCTAGGTTTTAGTATGCGATATAAATCTAGATTTTGGTATTAGATATAAATATAGGTTTTTGTATACGGTTTAAATCTAGGTTCTGGTATCCGATATAAATCTAGGTTTTGGCATACGATATAAATCTAGGTTTTGGTATATGATATAAATCTAGGTATTGGTATACTGTTTAAATCTAGGATTTTGTATACGGGATAAATCTAGGCTTTGGTATACGAGATAAATCTAGGCTTTAGTATACGATATAATTCAAAGTTTTGGTATGCTATATAAATCTGGTTTTTTTTATTCGATATAAATCTAGGTTTTGGAAAACGATATCAATCTACGTTTTTGTATGCGATATAAATCTAGGATTTGGTATGCTATATCAATCTAGGTTTTGGTATGCGATGTAAATCTCGGTTTTGACATACGATATAAATCTAGGTATTGGTATACTGTATGAATCTAGGTTTTGAAAAACGATATAAATCTAGGTTTTGCTATACTACATAAATCTAGCTTTTGGTATGCGATGTAAATCTAGGTTTTGGTATGCGATATATATCTAGGTTTTGGTAAACGATATAAATCAAAGCTTTGGTATACTATATAAATGTAGGTTTTTTATTCGATATGAATCTAGGTTTTGGTATATGATATAAATCTAAGTTCTGTTATAAGATATAAATCTAGGTTGTGGTATACGATATAAATCTATGTTTTCGTATGCAATTTAAATCTAGGTTTTGGTATGCGAAATAAATATAGGTTTTGGTATGCGGTTTAAATCTAGGTTTTGATATGCGATCTAAATCTAGGTTTTGATATGCGTTATAAATCTATGTTTTGGTATGCGATATAAATCTAGGTTTTGGTATTCGGTATAAATCTAGGTTTTGGCATGCGAGATAAATCTATGTTGCGGTATGCGGTATAAATCTAGGTTTTGGCATACGATATAAATATATGCTTTGGCATACGATATAAATCTAGGTTTTGGTATGCGATATAAATCTAGGTTTACCTATGCTACATAAATCTAAATTTTGGTATGCGATATAAATCTAGGTTTTGGTATGCGATATAAATCTAGCTTTTGATACACGATATAAATCTAGCTTTTGGTATATGATATAAATCTAGGTTTCGGTATGCGGTATAAATCTAGGTTTTGGTACACGATATAAATCTAGCTTTTGGTATATGATATAAATCTAGGTTTCGGTATGCGGTATAAATCAAGGTTTTGGTATGCGATATAAATCTAGGTTTTGGCATACGATATAAATATATGCTTTGGCATACGATATAAATCTAGGTTTTGGTATGCGATATAAATCTAGGTTTACCTATGCTACATAAATCTAAATTTTGGTATGCGATATAAATCTAGGTTTTGGTATGCGATATAAATCTAGGTTTTGGTATGCGATATAAATCTAGGTTTTGGTATCCGATATAAATCTAGGTTTTGGCATACGATATAAATCTAAGTTTTGGTATATGATATAAATCTAGGTATTGGTATACTGTTTAAATCTAGGTTTTTGTATACGTGATAAATCTACGCTTTGGTATACGGAATAAATCTAGGTTTTAGTATACGATATAAATCAAAGTTTTAGTATGCTATATAAATCTGTTTTTTTTTATTCGATATAAATCTAGCTTTTGGTATATGATATAAATCTAGGTTTCGGTATGCGTTATAAATCAAGGTTTTGGTATGCGAAATAAATCTAGGTTTTGGCATACGATATAAATATATGTTTTGGCATACGATATAAATCTAGGTTTTGGTATGCGATATAAATCTAGGTTTATCTATGCTACATAAATCTAAGTTTTGGTATGCGATATAAATCTAGGTTTTGGTATGCGATATAAATCTAGGTTTTGGTATGCGATATAAATCTAGGTTTTGGAATACGATATAAATCTAGGTTTTGGCATTAGATATAAATATAGGTTTTGGGATGCGGCTTAAATCTAGGTTTTGGTATCCTATATAAATCTAGGTTTTGGTATATGATATAAATCTAGGTATTGGTATACTGTTTAAATCTAGGTTTTTGCATACGGGATAAATCTAGGCTTTGGAATACGGAATAAATCTAGGCTTTTGTATACGATATAAATCAAAGTTTTGGTATGCTATATAAATCTGTTTTTTTAAATTCGATATAAATCTAGGTTTTGGAAAACGATATAAATCTACGTTTTTGTATGCGATATAAATCTAGGATTTGATATGCTATATCAATCTAGGCTTTGGTATGCGATGTAAATCTCGGTTTTGACATACGATATAAATCTAGGTATTGGTATACTGTATGAATCTAGGTTTTGAATAATGATATAAATCTAGGTTTTGCTATGCTACATAAATCTAGCTTTTGGTATACGATATAAATCTAGGTTTTGGTATGCGATATATATCTAGGTTTTGGTAAACGATATAAATCAAAGCTTTGGTATACTATATAAATCTAGGTTTTTTATTCGATATAAATCTAGGTTTTGGTATATGATATAAATCTAAGTTCTGTTATAAGATATAAATCTAGGTTTTGGTATGCGGTATAAATCTAGGTTGTGGTATACGATATAAATCTATGTCTTGGTATGCAATTTAAATCTATGTTTTGGTATGCGAAATAAATCTAGGTTTTGGTATGCGGTATAAATCTAGGTTTTGATATGCGATCTAAATCTAGGTTTTGATATGCGATATAAATCTAGGTTTTGGTATGCGAGATAAATCTATGTTGTGGTATACGGTATGAATCTAGGTTGTGGTATGCGAGATAAATCTAGGTTTTGGTATGCGAGATAAATCTATGTTGTGGTATACGGTATGAATCTAGGTTGTGGTATACGGTATGAATCTAGGTTTTGGCATACGATTTAAATCTAGGTTTTGGTGTATAGAATAACTATAGGTTTTGGTATGCGGTATAAATCTAGGTTGTGGTATGCGACATAAATCTAGGTTTTGGTATTATATATAAAAATAGGTTTTGGTATACGGTTTAAATCTAGGTTTTGGTATATGATATAAATCTAGGTTTTGGCATGCGATATAAATCTAGCTTTTGGTACACGATATAAATCTAGCTTTTGGTATATGATATAAATCTAGGTTTTGGTATAAGATATAATTCTAGGTTTTGGCATATGATATAGATATATGTTTTGGCATGCGATATACATCTAGGTTGTGGTATACGGTATAGATTTATGTTTTGGCATACGATATAAATCTAGGTTGTGGTATACGGTATAAATCTAGGTTTTGGTATATGATATAAATCTAGGTTTTAATATATGATATAAATATAGGTTTTGGCATGCGATATAAATCTAGGTTCTGGTATGCGATATAAATCTAGTTTTTGGTATGCGATATAAATCTAGGTTTTAGTATAAGATATAAATCTAGGTTTTGGTATGCGATATAAATCTAGGTTTT
Source organism: Bathymodiolus septemdierum (assembly GCA_963383655.1). NCBI lineage: Eukaryota > Metazoa > Mollusca > Bivalvia > Mytilida > Modiolidae > Bathymodiolus > Bathymodiolus septemdierum. Next base: position 60,133,229 of record OY726529.1, on the reverse strand, counting down.
GGTATGCGATATAAATCTAGGTTTTGGTATGCGATATAAATCTAGGTATTGGCATACTGTATGAATCTAGGTTTTGGCATATGGTATAAATCTAGGTTTTGGTATGCGTGATAAATCTAGGTTTTGCTATGCTACTTAAATCTAGGTTTCGTTATTGGATATAAATGTAGGTTTTGGTATACGGTATTCATCTAGGTTTTGGTATGCGGTATAAATCTAGGTTTTGGTATGCGATATAAATCTAGGTTTTGGTATACGGTATAAATCTAGGTTTTGGTATATGATATAAATCTAGGTTTTGGTATTCAAAATAAATACAGGTTTTGGTATACATATAAATCTAGGTTTTAATATATGATATAAATCTAGGTCTTGGAATACGATATAAATCTAACTTTTGGTATGCGATATAAATCTAGGTTTTGGAATAAGATATAAATAGAGTGTTTAATATACTATATAAATCTAGGCTTTGGTATTCGATATAAATCTAGGTTTTGGTATACGATATAGATCTAGGTATTTGCATACTGTATAAATCTAGGTTTTTGTATACAGTAGAAATCTAGGTTTTGGTATGCGAGTTAAATCTAGGTTTTAGTATACGATATAAATCAAAGTTTTGGTGTACTATATAAATCTAGGTTTTTTTATTCGATATACATCTAGCTTTTGGAAAACGATATAAATCTAGGTTTTGGTCTGCGATATAAATCTAGGTATTGGTATACGGTATAAATCTAGCTTGTGGTATACGGTATAAATCTAGGTTTTGGAATGCTACAATGTATATCAATCTAGGTTTTGGTATGCGATAAAAATCTAGGTTTTGGCATACGATATAAATCTAGGGATTGGTATACTGTATGAATCTAGGTTTTGGGAAGCGATATAAATCTAGGTTTTGCTATGCTACATAAATCTAGCTTTTGGAATGCGATATAAATCTAGGTTTTGGTATGCGATATAAATCTAGGTTTTGGTATACGATATAAATCAAAGTTTTGGTATACTATATACATCTAGGTTTTTTTATTCGATATCAATCTACATTTTGGCAAGCGATATAAATCTAGGTTTTTGCATACGATATCAATCTAGGTTTTGCTATATGGTATAAATCGAAGTTTCGGCATACGAGATGAATCTAGGTATTGGTATACGGTATAAATCTAGGCTTTGGCATACAGTATAAATCTAGGTTTTGGTATATGATATAAATCTAGGTTTTGGTATACAATATAAATATTGGTTTTGGTATACATATAAATCTATGTTTTGGTATAAGATATAAATCTAGATATTGGTATGCAATATAAATCTAGGTTTTGGTATACGATATGAATCTAGATTTTGGTATACGATATAAATCTAGGTTTTGGTATACGATATAAATCTATGTTTTGGTATGCGATATAAATCTAGGTTTTGGTATGCGATATAAATCTAGGTATTGGTATACTGTATGAATCTAGGTTTTGGCATATGGTATAAATCTAGGTTTTGGTATGCGTGATAAATCTAGGTTTTGCTATGCTACTTAATTCTAGGTTTCGTTAATGGATATAAATGTAGGTTTTGGTATACGGTATTCATCTAGGTTTTGGTATGCGGTATAAATCTAGGTTTTGGTATGCGATATAAATCTAGGTTTTGGTATACGGTATAAATCTAGGTTTTGGTATATGATATAAATCTAGGTTTTGGTATTCAAAATAAATGCAGGTTTTGGTATACATATAAATCTAGGTTTTAATATATGATATAAATCTAGGTCTTGGAATACGATATAAATCTAACTTTTGGTATGCGATATAAATCTAGGTTTTGGAATAAGATATAAATAGAGTGTTTAATATACTATATAAATCTAGGCTTTGGTATTCGATATAAATCTAGGTTTTGGTATACGATATAGATCTAGGTATTGGCATACTGTATAAATCTAGGTTTTTGTATACAGTAGAAATCTAGGTTTTGGTATGCGAGTTAAATCTAGGTTTTAGTATACGATATAAATCAAAGTTTTGGTATACTATATAAATCTAGGTTTTTTTATTCGATATACATCTAGCTTTTGGAAAACGATATAAATCTAGGTTTTGGTCTGCGATATAAATCTAGGTATTGGTATACGGTATAAATCTAGCTTTTGGTATACGGTATAAATCTAGGTTTTGGAATGCTACAATGTATATCAATCTAGGTTTTGGTATGCGATAAAAATCTAGGTTTTGGCATACGATATAAATCTAGGGATTGGTATACTGTATGAATCTAGGTTTTGGGAAGCGATATAAATCTAGGTTTTGCTATGCTACATAAATCTAGCTTTTGGAATGCGATATAAATCTAGGTTTTGGTATGCGATATAAATCTAGGTTTTGGTATACGATATAAATCAAAGTTTTGGTATACTATATACATCTAGGTTTTTTTATTCGATATCAATCTACATTTTGGCAAGCGATATAAATCTAGGTTTTTGCATACGATATCAATCTAGGTTTTGCTATATGGTATAAATCGAAGTTTCGGCATACGAGATGAATCTAGGTATTGGTATACGGTATAAATCTAGGCTTTGGCATACAGTATAAATCTAGGTTTTGGTATATGATATAAATCTAGGTTTTGGTATACAATATAAATATTGGTTTTGGTATACATATAAATCTATGTTTTGGCATAAGATATAAATCTAGATATTGGTATGCAATATAAATCTAGATTTTGGTATACGATATAAATCTAGGTTTTGGTATACGATATAAATCTATGTATTGATATACTGTATCAATCTAGGTTTTGGTATACGGTATAAATCTAGGTTTTGGTATGCGATATAAATTTAGGCTTTGGTATGCAATCTAAATATAGATGTTGGTATACGATATAAATCTAGGTTCTGGTATACGGTATACATATAGGTTTTGGTATACGGTATAAATCTAGGTTTTAGTATGCAATCTATATATAAGTTTTGATATACAATATAAATCTAGGTTTTGGAATACGATATAAATCTAGGTTCTGGCAAACGATATAAATCAAGATTGTTGTATGCGATATAAATCTAGGCTTTGGTATACGATATAAATCTAAGTTTTGGCATACGGTATAAATATAGGTTTTGGTATTCGATATAAATCTAGGTTTTGGTATATGGTATAAATTTAGGTTTTGGTATACGATATAAATCTAGATTTTGGCATACAGAATAAATCTAGGTTTTGGTATACGGTATACCTCTAGGCGTTAGTATGCGATATACATCTATGGTTTGGTATACGGTATAAATCTAGGTTTTGGTATATGATATAAATCTAGGTTTTGGTATACAATATAAATATAGGTTTTGGTATACATATAATTCTAGCTTTTGGTATGCGATATAGATATAGGTTTTGGTATCAGATATAAATCTAAGTTTTGGTATGCGATATAAATCTAGGTTTTGGTATATGATATAAATCTAGGTGTTGGTATACTGTATAAATCTAGCTTTTGATATACGGTATAAATCAAAGTTTTGGTATGCTATAAAAATCTAGGTTTTTTTATTCGATATACATCTAGGTTTTGGCAATCGATATCAATCTAGGTTTTTTATTCGATAAAGATCTAGGTTTTGGTATACGATTTAAATCTAGCTTTTGGTATATGATATAAATCTATTTTTTGGTATGCGATATAAATCTAGGTTTTGGCATATGATATAGATATATGTTTTGGCATACGATATGAATCTAGGTTTTGGTATACGATATAAATCTAGGTTTACCTATGCTACACAAATCTAGGTTTTGGTATGCGATATAAATCTAGGTTCTGGTATGCGATATAAATCTAGGTTTTGGTATGCGATATAAATCTAAGTTTTGGCATACGGTATAAATCTAGGTTTTGGTATACGATATAAATCTAGATTTTGGCATACAGAATAAATCTAGATTTTGGTATTCGGTATACCTCTAGGCGTTAGTATGCGATATACATCTATGGTTTGGTATACGGTATAAATCTAGGTTTTGGTATATGATATAAATCTAGGTTTTGGCATACAATATAAATATAGGTTTTGGTATACATATAAATCTAGGTTTTGGTATGCGATATAAATCTAGGTTTTGGTATGCGATATAAATCTAGGTTTTGGTATGCGATATAAATGTAGGTTTTGGAATACGATATAAATCTAGGTTTTGTTATGCGATATAAATCTAGGTTTTGGTATTAGATATAAATCTAGGTTTTGGTTTCCGATATAAATCTAGGTTTTGGTATACGATATAAATCTAGGTATTGGTATACTGTTTAAATCTAGGTTTTTGTATACGGGATAAATCTAGGCTTTAGTATACGAGATAAATCTAGGTTTTAGTATACGATATAAATCAAAGTTTTGGTATGCTATATAAATCTGTTTTTTTTTATTCGATATAAATCTACGTTTTGGAAAACGATATAAATATACGTTTTTGTATACGATATAAATCTAGGATTTGGTATGCTATATCAATCTAGGTTTTGGTATGCGATATATAGATCTCGGTTTTGACATACGATATAAATCTAGGTTTTGGTATACTGTATGAATCTTGGTTTTGAAAAACGATATAAATCTAGGTTTTGGTATGCGATATAAATCTAGGTTTTGGCATACAGTATAAATCTAGGTTTTGGTATATGATATAAATCTAAGTTTTGATATAAGATATACATCTAGGTTTTTGTGTGCGGTATCAATCTAGGTTGTGGTATACGATATAAATCTATGTTTTGGTATGCAATTTAAATCTAGGGTTTGGCATACGAAATAAATATAGGTTTTGGTATGGGGTATAAATTTAGGTTTTGGTATGCGGTATAAATCTAGGTTTTGGTATGCGAGATAAATCTAGGTTGTGGTATACGGTATAAATCTAGATTGTGGTATACGGTAAAAATCTAGGTTGTGGCATACGATTTAAATCTAGGTTTTGTTATATAGAATAACTATAGGTTTTGGTATACAGTATAAATCTAGGTTTTGGTATGCATATAAATCTAGGTTTTAACATAGGATATAATTCTAGGTTTTAGCATGCGATATAAATCTAGGTTTTGGTATAAGATATAAATCTAGCTTTTGGTATACAATATAAATCTAAGTTTTGGTATACATATAAATCTAGGTTTTTATATAAGATATAAATCTAGGTTTTGGCATTCGACATAAATCTAGGTTTTGGTATACGATATAAATCTAGCTTTTGGTATACGATATAAATCTAGGTTTTAGCATAAGATATGAATCGAGGTTGTGGTATGCGGTATGAATCTCGGTTTTGGCATACGATATAAATTTACGTTTTGGTATACGATATAAATCTAGCTTTTGGTATGCGATATAAATCTAGGTTTTGGAATACGATATCAATCTAGGTTTTGGCAAGCGATATAAATCTAGCTTTTGGTATACAAGATAAATCTAGGTTGTGGTATGCGATATAAATCTCGGTTGTGGTATACGATATCAGTCTATCTTTTGCTATGCAATTTAAATCTAGGTTTTGGTATGAGATATAAATCTAGGTTTTGGTATGCGGTATCAATCTAGGTTGTGGTATACGATATAAATCTATGTTTTGGTATGTAATTTAAATATAGGGTTTGGTATACGAAATAAATATAGGTTTTGGTATGCGGTATAAATCTAGATTTTGGTATGCGATCTAAATATAAGTTTTGATATGCGATAAAAATCTAGGTTTTGGCATGCGATATAAATCTAGTTATTGCTATACGGTATAAATCTAGGCTTTGGTATGCGGTATAAATCTAGGTTTTGGTATGCGAGATCAATCTAGGTTGTGGTATAGGGTATAAATCTAGGTAGTGGTATACGGTATAAATCTAGGTTTTGGCATACGACTTAAATCTAGGTTTTGATATATAGAATAACTATATGTTTTGGTATACGGTATAAATCTAGGATTTGGTATGCGGTATAAATCTAGGCTTTGGAATAGAAGATAAATCTAGGTTTTGCTATTCGGTATAAATCTAGGTTTTGGAATACGATATAAATCTATGTTTTGGCATACAGTATAAATCTAGGTTTTGGTATACGAGATAAATCTAGGTTTTGGTATACAGTATAAATCTAGGTTTTGGTATACGGTATAAATCTAGGCTTTGGTAAATGGCATAAATCTAGATTTTGGTATAGAATATAAATCTAGATTTTGGCATGCGGTATAAATATAGGATTTGGTATGCGATATAAATCTAGGTTTTGGTATATGATATAAATCTAGGCTTTGGTATTCGATATAAATCTAGGTTTTGGTATATGGTATAAATATAGGTTTTGGTATACGATATAAATTTAGATTTTGGCATACAGAATAAATCTTGGTTTTGGCATACGGTATACCTCTAGGAGTTAGTATGCGATATACATCTATGGTTTGGTATACGGTATGAATCTAGGTTTTGGTATGCGAGATAAATCTAGGTTTTGGTATGCGAGATAAATCTATGTTGTGGTATATGGTATAAATCTAGGTTGTGGTATACGGTATGAATCTAGTTTTTGGCATACGATTTAAATCTAGGTTTTGGTGTGTAAAATAACTATAGGTTTTGGTATGCGGTATAAATCTAGGTTGTGGTATGCGATATAAATCTAGGTTTTGGTATTAGATATAAATATAGGTTTTGGTATACGGTTTAAATCTAGGTTTTGGTATATGATATAAATCTAGGTTTTGGCATGCGATATAAATCTAGCTTTTGGTATATGATATAAATCTTGGTTTTGGTATAATATATAATTCTAGGTTTTGGCATATGATATAGATATATGTTTTGGCATGCGATATACATCTAGGTTGTGGTATACGGTATAGATATATGTTTTGGCATACGATATACATCTAGGTTTTGGTATACGATATAAATCTAGTTTTTGGTATACAGTATAAATCTAGGTTTTGGTATACGGTATAAATCTAGGTTTTGGTATATGATATAAATCTAAGCTTTGGTATACAATATAAATATAAGTTTTGGAATACATATAAATCTAGGTTTTAATATATGATATAAATATAGGTTTTGGCATGCGATATAAATCTAGGTTTTGGTATACGATATAAATCTAGTTTTTGGTATGCGATATAAATCTAGGTTTTAGTATAAGATATAAATCTAGGTTTTGGTATGCGATATAAATCTAGGTTTTGGTATGCGATATAAATATAGGTATTGGCATACTGTATGAATCTAGGTTTTGGCATATGGTATAAATCTAGGTTTTGGTATGCGTGATAAATCTAGGTTTTGCTATGCTACTTAAATCTAGGCTTCGTTATTGGATATAAATGTAGGTTTTGGTATACGGTATACATCTAGGTTTTGGTATGCGGTATAAATCTAGGTTTTGGTATATGATATAAATCTAGGTTTTGGTATTCAAAATAAATACAGGTTTTGGTATACATATAAATCTAGGTTTTAATATATGATATAAATCTAGGTCTTGGAATACGATATAAATCTAACTTTTGGTATGCGATATAAATCTAGGTTTTGGAATAAGATATAAATAGAGTGCTTAATATACTATATAAATCTAGGTTTTGGTATTCGATATAAATCTAGGTTTTGGTATGCGATATAGATCTAGGTATTGGTATACTGTATAAATCTAGGTTTTTGTATACAGTAGAAATCTAGGTTTTGGTATACGAGTTAAATCTAGGCTTTAGTATACGATATAAATCAAAGTTTTGGTATACTATATAAATCTAGGTTTTAGTATGCAATCTATATATAAGTTTTGATATACAATATAAATCTAGGTTTTGGAATACGATATAAATCTAGGTTCTGGCAAACGATATAAATCAAGATTGTTGTATGCGATATAAATCTAGGCTTTGGTATACGATATAAATCTAAGTTTTGGCATACGGTATAAATATAGGTTTTGGTATTCGATATAAATCTAGGTTTTGGTATATGGTATAAATTTAGGTTTTGGTATACGATATAAATCTAGATTTTGGCATACAGAATAAATCTAGGTTTTGGTATACGGTATACCTCTAGGAATTAGTATGCGATATACATCTATGGTTTGGTATACGGTATGAATCTAGGTTTTGGTATGCGAGATAAATTTAGGTTTTGGTATGCGAGATAAATCTATGTTGTGGTATATGGTATAAATCTAGGTTGTGGTATACGGTATGAATCTAGGTTTTGGCATACGATTTAAATCTAGGTTTTGGTGTATAGAATAACTATAGGTTTTGGTATGCGGTATAAATCTAGGTTGTGGTATGCGATATAAATCTAGGTTTTGGTCTTAGATATAAATATAGGTTTTGGTATACGGTTTAAATCTAGGTTTTGGTATATGATATAAATCTAGGTTTTGGCATGCGATATAAATCTAGGTTTTGGTACACGATATAAATCTAGCTTTTGGTATATGATATAAATCTTGGTTTTGGTATAAGATATAATTCTAGGTTTTGGCATATGATATAGATATATGTTTTGGCATGCGATATACATCTAGGTTGTGGTATACGGTATAGATATATGTTTTGGCATACGATATCAATCTAGGTTGTAGTATACGATATAAATCTAGGTTTTGGTATATGATATAAATCTAAGCTTTGGCATACAATATAAATATAAGTTTTGGTATACATATAAATCTAGGTTTTAATATATGATATAAATATAGGTTTTGGCATGCGATATAAATCTAGGTTTTGGTATACGATATAAATCTAGTTTTTGGTATGCGATATAAATCTAGGTTTTAGTATAAGATATAAATCTAGGTTTTGGTATGCGATATAAATCTAGGTTTTGGTATGCGATATAAATCTAGGTATTGGCATACTGTATGAATCTAGGTTTTGGCATATGGTATAAATCTAGGTTTTGGTATGCGTGATAAATCTAGGTTTTGCTATGCTACTTAAATCTAGGTTTCGTTATTGGATATAAATGTAGGTTTTGGTATACGGTATACATCTAGGTTTTGGTATGCGGTATAAATCTAGGTTTTGGTATACGATATAAATCTAGGCTTTGGCATACGGTATAAATCTAGGTTTTGGTATATGATATAAATCTAGGTTTTGGTATTCAAAATAAATACAGGTTTTGGTATACATATAAATCTAGGTTTTAATATATGATATAAATCTAGGTCTTGGAATACGATATAAATCTAACTTTTGGTATGCGATATAAATCTAGGTTTTGGAATAAGATATAAATAGAGTGTTTAATATACTATATAAATCTAGGTTTTGGTATTCGATATAAATCTAGGTTTTGGTATACGATATAGATCTAGGTATTGGTATGCTGTATAAATCTAGGGTTTTGTATACAGTAGAAATCTAGGTTTTGGTATGCGAGTTAAATCTAGGCTTTAGTATACGATATAAATCAAAGTTTTGGTATACTCTATAAATCTAGGTTTTTTTATTCGATATACAACTAGCTTTTGGAAAACGATATAAATCTAGGTTTTGGTCTCCGATATAAATCTAGGTATTGGTATACGGTATAAATCTAGCTTTTGGTATACGGTATACATCTAGGTTTTGGAATGCTACAATGTATATCAATCTAGGTTTTGGTATGCGATAAAAATCTAGGTTTTGCCATACGATATAAATCTAGGTATTGGTATACTGTATGAATCTAGGTTTTGGGAAGCGATATAAATCTAGGTTTTGCTATGCTACATAAATCTAGCTTTTGGAATGCGATATAAATCTAGGTTTTGGTATGCGATATAAATCTAGGTTTTGGTATACGATATAAATCAAAGTTTTGGTATACTATATAAATCTAGGTTTTTTTATTCGATTTCAATCTACATTTTGGCAAGCGATATAAATCTAGGTTTTTGCATACGATATCAATCTAGGTTTTGCTATATGGTATAAATCGAAGTTTCGGCATACGAAATGAATCTAGGTATTGGTATACGGTATAAATCTAGGCTTTCGTATACAGTATAAATCTAGGTTTTGGTATATGATATAAATCTAGGTTTTGGTATACAATATAAATATTGGTTTTGGTATACATATAAATCTATGTTTTGGTATAAGATATAAATCTAGATATTGGTATGCAATATAAATCTAGGTTTTGGTATACGATATGAATCTAGGTTTTGGCATACAGAATAAATCTAGGTTTTGGTATACGGTATACCTCTAGGCGTTAGTATGCGATATACATCTATGGTTTGGTATACGGTATAAATCTAGGTTTTGGTATATGATATAAATCTAGGTTTTGGTATGCAATATAAATATAGGTCTTGGTATACATATAATTCTAGCTTTTGGTATGCGATATAGATATAGGTTTTGGTATCAGATATAAATCTAAGTTTTGGTTTGCGATATAAATCTAGGTTTTGGTGTATGATATACATCTAGGTGTTGGTATACTGTATAAATCTAGCTTTTGGTATACGGTATAAATCAAGGTTTTGGTATGCTATAAAAATCTAGGTTTTTTTATTCGATATAGATCTAGGTTTTGGCAATCGATATAAATCTAGGTTTTTTTATTCGATATAGATCTAGGTTTTGGCAAACGATATAAATCTAGGTTTTTGTATACGTTATAAATCTAGGTTTTGGTATGCGGTATAAATCTATGCTTTGGAATAGAAGATAAATCTAGGTTTTGGTATACGATATAAATCTATGTTTTGGCATACAGTATAAATCTAGGCTTTGGTATACGAGATAAATCTAGGTTTTGGTATACAGTATAAATCTAGGTTTTGGTATACGGTATAAATGTAGGCTTTGGTAAATGGCATAAATCTAGATTTTGGTATAGAATATAAATCTAGATTTTGGTATGCGCTATAAATATAGGATTTGGTATGCGATATAAATCTAGGTTTTGGTATATGATATAAATCTAGGCTTTGGCATGCGATATAAATCTAGGTTTTGTTACACGATATAAATCTAGCTTTTGGTATATGATATAAATCTATTTTTGGTATGCGATATAAATCTAGGTTTTGGCATATGATATAGATATATGTTTTGGCATACGATATAAATCTAGGTTTTGGTATACGATATAAATCTAGGTTTACCTATGCTATATAAATATAGGTTTTGGCATGCGATATAAATCTAGGTTTTGGTATACGATATAAATCTAGTTTTTGGTATGCGATATAAATCTAGGTTTTAGTATAAGATATAAATCTAGGTTTTGGTATGCGATATAAATCTAGGTTTTGGTATGCGATATAAATCTAGGTATTGGCATACTGTATGAATCTAGGTTTTGGCATATGGTATAAATCTAGGTTTTGGTATGCGTGATAAATCTAGGTTTTGCTATGCTACTTAAATCTAGGTTTCGTTATTGGATATAAATGTAGGTTTTGGTATACGGTATACATCTAGGTTTTGGTATGCGGTATAAATCTAGGTTTTGGTATACGATATAAATCTAGGCTTTGGCATACGGTATAAATCTAGGTTTTGGTATATGATATAAATCTAGGTTTTGGTATTCAAAATAAATACAGGTTTTGGTATACATATAAATCTAGGTTTTAATATATGATATAAATCTAGGTCTTGGAATACGATATAAATCTAACTTTTGGTATGCGATATAAATCTAGGTTTTGGAATAAGATATAAATAGAGTGTTTAATATACTATATAAATCTAGGTTTTGGTATTCGATATAAATCTAGGTTTTGGTATACGATATAGATCTAGGTATTGGTATGCTGTATAAATCTAGGGTTTTGTATACAGTAGAAATCTAGGTTTTGGTATGCGAGTTAAATCTAGGCTTTAGTATACGATATAAATCAAAGTTTTGGTATACTCTATAAATCTAGGTTTTTTTATTCGATATACAACTAGCTTTTGGAAAACGATATAAATCTAGGTTTTGGTCTCCGATATAAATCTAGGTATTGGTATACGGTATAAATCTAGCTTTTGGTATACGGTATACATCTAGGTTTTGGAATGCTACAATGTATATCAATCTAGGTTTTGGTATGCGATAAAAATCTAGGTTTTGCCATACGATATAAATCTAGGTATTGGTATACTGTATGAATCTAGGTTTTGGGAAGCGATATAAATCTAGGTTTTGCTATGCTACATAAATCTAGCTTTTGGAATGCGATATAAATCTAGGTTTTGGTATGCGATATAAATCTAGGTTTTGGTATACGATATAAATCAAAGTTTTGGTATACTATATAAATCTAGGTTTTTTTATTCGATTTCAATCTACATTTTGGCAAGCGATATAAATCTAGGTTTTTGCATACGATATCAATCTAGGTTTTGCTATATGGTATAAATCGAAGTTTCGGCATACGAAATGAATCTAGGTATTGGTATACGGTATAAATCTAGGCTTTCGTATACAGTATAAATCTAGGTTTTGGTATATGATATAAATCTAGGTTTTGGTATACAATATAAATATTGGTTTTGGTATACATATAAATCTATGTTTTGGTATAAGATATAAATCTAGATATTGGTATGCAATATAAATCTAGGTTTTGGTATACGATATGAATCTAGGTTTTGGCATACAGAATAAATCTAGGTTTTGGTATACGGTATACCTCTAGGCGTTAGTATGCGATATACATCTATGGTTTGGTATACGGTATAAATCTAGGTTTTGGTATATGATATAAATCTAGGTTTTGGTATGCAATATAAATATAGGTCTTGGTATACATATAATTCTAGCTTTTGGTATGCGATATAGATATAGGTTTTGGTATCAGATATAAATCTAAGTTTTGGTTTGCGATATAAATCTAGGTTTTGGTGTATGATATACATCTAGGTGTTGGTATACTGTATAAATCTAGCTTTTGGTATACGGTATAAATCAAGGTTTTGGTATGCTATAAAAATCTAGGTTTTTTTATTCGATATAGATCTAGGTTTTGGCAATCGATATAAATCTAGGTTTTTTTATTCGATATAGATCTAGGTTTTGGCAAACGATATAAATCTAGGTTTTTGTATACGTTATAAATCTAGGTTTTGGTATGCGGTATAAATCTATGCTTTGGAATAGAAGATAAATCTAGGTTTTGGTATACGATATAAATCTATGTTTTGGCATACAGTATAAATCTAGGCTTTGGTATACGAGATAAATCTAGGTTTTGGTATACAGTATAAATCTAGGTTTTGGTATACGGTATAAATGTAGGCTTTGGTAAATGGCATAAATCTAGATTTTGGTATAGAATATAAATCTAGATTTTGGTATGCGCTATAAATATAGGATTTGGTATGCGATATAAATCTAGGTTTTGGTATATGATATAAATCTAGGCTTTGGCATGCGATATAAATCTAGGTTTTGTTACACGATATAAATCTAGCTTTTGGTATATGATATAAATCTATTTTTGGTATGCGATATAAATCTAGGTTTTGGCATATGATATAGATATATGTTTTGGCATACGATATAAATCTAGGTTTTGGTATACGATATAAATCTAGGTTTACCTATGCTACATAAATCTAGGTTTTGGTATGCGATATAAATCTAGGTTTTGGTATGCGATATAAATCTAGGTTTTGGTATACGATATAAATCTAAGTTTTGGCATACGGTATAAATATAGGTTTTGGTATTCGATATAAATCTAGGTTTTGGTATATGGTATAAATTTAGGTTTTGGTATACGATATAAATCTAGATTTTGGCATACGATTTAAATCTAGGTTTTGGTGTGTAAAATAACTATAGGTTTTGGTATGCGGTATAAATCTAGGTTGTGGTATGCGATATAAATCTAGGTTTTGGTATTAGATATAAATATAGGTTTTGGTATACGGTTTAAATCTAGGTTTTGGTATATGATATAAATCTAGGTTTTGGCATGCGATATAAATCTAGCTTTTGGTATATGATATAAATCTTGGTTTTGGTATAATATATAATTCTAGGTTTTGGCATATGATATAGATATATGTTTTGGCATGCGATATACATCTAGGTTGTGGTATACGGTATAGATATATGTTTTGGCATACGATATACATCTAGGTTTTGGTATACGATATAAATCTAGTTTTTGGTATACAGTATAAATCTAGGTTTTGGTATACGGTATAAATCTAGGTTTTGGTATATGATATAAATCTAAGCTTTGGTATACAATATAAATATAAGTTTTGGAATACATATAAATCTAGGTTTTAATATATGATATAAATATAGGTTTTGGCATGCGATATAAATCTAGGTTTTGGTATACGATATAAATCTAGTTTTTGGTATGCGATATAAATCTAGGTTTTAGTATAAGATATAAATCTAGGTTTTGGTATGCGATATAAATCTAGGTTTTGGTATGCGATATAAATATAGGTATTGGCATACTGTATGAATCTAGGTTTTGGCATATGGTATAAATCTAGGTTTTGGTATGCGTGATAAATCTAGGTTTTGCTATGCTACTTAAATCTAGGCTTCGTTATTGGATATAAATGTAGGTTTTGGTATACGGTATACATCTAGGTTTTGGTATGCAGTATAAATCTAGGTTTTGGTATATGATATAAATCTAGGTTTTGGTATTCAAAATAAATACAGGTTTTGGTATACATATAAATCTAGGTTTTAATATATGATATAAATCTAGGTCTTGGAATACGATATAAATCTAACTTTTGGTATGCGATATAAATCTAGGTTTTGGAATAAGATATAAATAGAGTGCTTAATATACTATATAAATCTAGGTTTTGGTATTCGATATAAATCTAGGTTTTGGTATGCGATATAGATCTAGGTATTGGTATACTGTATAAATCTAGGTTTTTGTATACAGTAGAAATCTAGGTTTTGGTATACGAGTTAAATCTAGGCTTTAGTATACGATATAAATCAAAGTTTTGGTATACTATATAAATCTAGGTTTTAGTATGCAATCTATATATAAGTTTTGATATACAATATAAATCTAGGTTTTGGAATACGATATAAATCTAGGTTCTGGCAAACGATATAAATCAAGATTGTTGTATGCGATATAAATCTAGGCTTTGGTATACGATATAAATCTAAGTTTTGGCATACGGTATAAATATAGGTTTTGGTATTCGATATAAATCTAGGTTTTGGTATATGGTATACATTTAGGTTTTGGTATACGATATAAATCTAGATTTTGGCATACAGAATAAATCTAGGTTTTGGTATACGGTATACCTCTAGGAATTAGTATGCGATATACATCTATGGTTTGGTATACGGTATGAATCTAGGTTTTGGTATGCGAGATAAATTTAGGTTTTGGTATGCGAGATAAATCTATGTTGTGGTATATGGTATAAATCTAGGTTGTGGTATACGGTATGAATCTAGGTTTTGGCATACGATTTAAATCTAGGTTTTGGTGTATAGAATAACTATAGGTTTTGGTATGCGGTATAAATCTAGGTTGTGGTATGCGATATAAATCTAGGTTTTGGTCTTAGATATAAATATAGGTTTTGGTATACGGTTTAAATCTAGGTTTTGGTATATGATATAAATCTAGGTTTTGGCATGCGATATAAATCTAGGTTTTGGTACACGATATAAATCTAGCTTTTGGTATATGATATAAATCTTGGTTTTGGTATAAGATATAATTCTAGGTTTTGGCATATGATATAGATATATGTTTTGGCATGCGATATACATCTAGGTTGTGGTATACGGTATAGATATATGTTTTGGCATACGATATCAATCTAGGTTGTAGTATACGATATAAATCTAGGTTTTGGTATATGATATAAATCTAAGCTTTGGCATACAATATAAATATAAGTTTTGGTATACATATAAATCTAGGTTTTAATATATGATATAAATATAGGTTTTGGCATGCGATATAAATCTAGGTTTTGGTATACGATATAAATCTAGTTTTTGGTATGCGATATAAATCTAGGTTTTAGTATAAGATATAAATCTAGGTTTTGGTATGCGATATAAATCTAGGTTTTGGTATGCGATATAAATCTAGGTATTGGCATACTGTATGAATCTAGGTTTTGGCATATGGTATAAATCTAGGTTTTGGTATGCGTGATAAATCTAGGTTTTGCTATGCTACTTAAATCTAGGTTTCGTTATTGGATATAAATGTAGGTTTTGGTATACGGTATACATCTAGGTTTTGGTATGCGGTATAAATCTAGGTTTTGGTATACGATATAAATCTAGGCTTTGGCATACGGTATAAATCTAGGTTTTGGTATATGATATAAATCTAGGTTTTGGTATTCAAAATAAATACAGGTTTTGGTATACATATAAATCTAGGTTTTAATATATGATATAAATCTAGGTCTTGGAATACGATATAAATCTAACTTTTGGTATGCGATATAAATCTAGGTTTTGGAATAAGATATAAATAGAGTGTTTAATATACTATATAAATCTAGGTTTTGGTATTCGATATAAATCTAGGTTTTGGTATACGATATAGATCTAGGTATTGGTATGCTGTATAAATCTAGGGTTTTGTATACAGTAGAAATCTAGGTTTTGGTATGCGAGTTAAATCTAGGCTTTAGTATACGATATAAATCAAAGTTTTGGTATACTCTATAAATCTAGGTTTTTTTATTCGATATACAACTAGCTTTTGGAAAACGATATAAATCTAGGTTTTGGTCTCCGATATAAATCTAGGTATTGGTATACGGTATAAATCTAGCTTTTGGTATACGGTATACATCTAGGTTTTGGAATGCTACAATGTATATCAATCTAGGTTTTGGTATGCGATAAAAATCTAGGTTTTGCCATACGATATAAATCTAGGTATTGGTATACTGTATGAATCTAGGTTTTGGGAAGCGATATAAATCTAGGTTTTGCTATGCTACATAAATCTAGCTTTTGGAATGCGATATAAATCTAGGTTTTGGTATGCGATATAAATCTAGGTTTTGGTATACGATATAAATCAAAGTTTTGGTATACTATATAAATCTAGGTTTTTTTATTCGATTTCAATCTACATTTTGGCAAGCGATATAAATCTAGGTTTTTGCATACGATATCAATCTAGGTTTTGCTATATGGTATAAATCGAAGTTTCGGCATACGAAATGAATCTAGGTATTGGTATACGGTATAAATCTAGGCTTTCGTATACAGTATAAATCTAGGTTTTGGTATATGATATAAATCTAGGTTTTGGTATACAATATAAATATTGGTTTTGGTATACATATAAATCTATGTTTTGGTATAAGATATAAATCTAGATATTGGTATGCAATATAAATCTAGGTTTTGGTATACGATATGAATCTAGGTTTTGGCATACAGAATAAATCTAGGTTTTGGTATACGGTATACCTCTAGGCGTTAGTATGCGATATACATCTATGGTTTGGTATACGGTATAAATCTAGGTTTTGGTATATGATATAAATCTAGGTTTTGGTATGCAATATAAATATAGGTCTTGGTATACATATAATTCTAGCTTTTGGTATGCGATATAGATATAGGTTTTGGTATCAGATATAAATCTAAGTTTTGGTTTGCGATATAAATCTAGGTTTTGGTGTATGATATACATCTAGGTGTTGGTATACTGTATAAATCTAGCTTTTGGTATACGGTATAAATCAAGGTTTTGGTATGCTATAAAAATCTAGGTTTTTTTATTCGATATAGATCTAGGTTTTGGCAATCGATATAAATCTAGGTTTTTTTATTCGATATAGATCTAGGTTTTGGCAAACGATATAAATCTAGGTTTTTGTATACGTTATAAATCTAGGTTTTGGTATGCGGTATAAATCTAGGCTTTGGAATAGAAGATAAATCTAGGTTTTGGTATACGATATAAATCTATGTTTTGGCATACAGTATAAATCTAGGCTTTGGTATACGAGATAAATCTAGGTTTTGGTATACAGTATAAATCTAGGTTTTGGTATACGGTATAAATGTAGGCTTTGGTAAATGGCATAAATCTAGATTTTGGTATAGAATATAAATCTAGATTTTGGTATGCGCTATAAATATAGGATTTGGTATGCGATATAAATCTAGGTTTTGGTATATGATATAAATCTAGGCTTTGGCATGCGATATAAATCTAGGTTTTGTTACACGATATAAATCTAGCTTTTGGTATATGATATAAATCTATTTTTGGTATGCGATATAAATCTAGGTTTTGGCATATGATATAGATATATGTTTTGGCATACGATATAAATCTAGGTTTTGGTATACGATATAAATCTAGGTTTACCTATGCTACATAAATCTAGGTTTTGGTATGCGATATAAATCTAGGTTTTGATATGCGATATAAATCTAGGTTTTGGTATACGATATAAATCTAAGTTTTGGCATACGGTATAAATATAGGTTTTGGTATTCGATATAAATCTAGGTTTTGGTATATGGTATAAATTTAGGTTTTGGTATACGATATAAATCTAGATTTTGGCATACAGAATAAATCTAGGTTTTGATATACGGTATACCTCTAGGCGTTAGTATGCGATATACATCTATGGTTTGATATACGGTATAAATCTAGGTTTTGGTATATGATATAAATCTAGGTTTTGGTATACAATATAAATACAGGTTTTGGTATACATATAATTCTAGCTTTTGGTATGCGATATAGATATAGGTTTTGGTATCAGATATAAATCTAAGTTTTGGTATGCGATATAAATCTAGGTTTTGGTATATGATATAAATCTAGGTGATGGTATACTGTATAAATCTAGCTTTTGGTATACGGTATAAATCAAAGTTTTGGTATGCTATAAAAATCTAGGTTTTTTATTCGATATAGATCTAGGTTTTGGCAATCGATATAAATCTAGGTTTTTTTATTCGATATAGATCAAGGTTTTGGCAAACGATATAAATCTAGGTTTTTGTATACGTTATAAATCTAGGTTTTGGTATGCGGTATAAATCTAGGCTTTGGAATAGAAGATCAATCTAGGTTTTGCTATTCGGTATAAATCTAGGTTTTGGTATACGATATAAATCTATGTTTTGGCATACAGTATGAATCTAGGTTTTGGTATACGAGATAAATTTAGGCTTTGGTATGCAATCTAAATATAGATGTTGGTATACGATATAAATCTAGGTTTTGGTATACGGTATACATATAGGTTTTGGTATACGGTATAAATCTAGGTTTTAGTATACAATCTATATATAAGTTTTGATATACAATATAAATCTAGGTTTTGGAATACGATATAAATCTAGGTTCTGGCAAACGATATAAATCAAGATTGTTGTATGCGATATAAATCTAGGCTTTGGTATATGGTATAAATTTAGGTTTTGGTATACGATATAAATCTAGATTTTGGCATACAGAATAAATCTAGGTTTTGGTATACGGTATACCTCTAGGCGTTAGTATGCGATATACATCTATGGTTTTGTATACGGTATAAATCTAGGTTTTGGTATATGATATAAATCTAGGTTTTGGTATACAATATAAATATAGGTTTTGGTATACATATAATTCTAGCTTTTGGTATGCGATATAGATATAGGTTTTGGTATCAGATATAAATCTAAGTTTTGGTATGCGATATAAATCTAGGTTTTGGTGTATGATATAAATCTAGGTGTTGGTATACTGTATAAATCTAGCTTTTGGTATACGGTATAAATCAAGGTTTTGGTATGCTATAAAAGGTTTTGGCAATCGATATAAATCTAGGTTTTTTTTATTCGATATAGATCTAGGTTTTGGCAAACGATATAAATCTAGGTTTTGGTATGCGGTATAAATCTAGGCTTTGGAATAGAAGATAAATCTAGGTTTTGCTATTCGGTATAAATCTAGGTTTTGCTATTCGGTATAAATCTAGGTTTTGGTATACGATATAAATCTATGTTTTGGCATACAGTATAAATCTAGGTTTTGGTATACGAGATAAATCTAGGTTTTGGTATACAGTATAAATCTAGGTTTTGGTATACGGTATAAATGTAGGCTTTGGTAAATGGCATAAATCTAGATTTTGGTATAGAATATAAATCTAGATTTTGGTATGCGCTATAAATATAGGATTTGGTATGCGATATAAATCTAGGTTTTGGTATATGATATAAATCTAGGCTTTGGCATGCGATATAAATCTAGGTTTTGGTACACGATATAAATCTAGCTTTTGGTATATGATATAGATATATGTTTTGGCATACGATATAAATCTAGGTTTTGGTATGCGATATAAATCTAGGTTTACCTATGCTACATAAATCTAGGTTTTGGTATGCGATATAAATCTAAGTTTTGGTATGCGATATAAATCTAGGTTTTGGAATACGATATAAATCTAAGTTTTGGCATACGGTATAAATATAGGTTTTGGTATTCGATATAAATCTAGGTTTTGGTATATGGTATAAATTTAGGTTTTGGCAAACGATATAAATCTAGATTTTGGCATACAGAATAAATCTAGGTTTTGATATACGGTATACCTCTAGGCGTTAGTATGCGATATACATCTATGGTTTGATATACGGTATAAATCTAGGTTTTGGTATATGATATAAATCTAGGTTTTGGTATACAATATAAATATAGGTTTTGGTATACATATAATTCTAGCTTTTGGTATGCGATATAGATATAGGTTTTGGTATCAGATATAAATCTAAGTTTTGGTATGCGATATAAATCTAGGTTTTGGTATATGATATAAATCTAGGTGATGGTATACTGTATAAATCTAGCTTTTGGTATACGGTATAAATCAAAGTTTTGGTATGCTATAAAAATCTAGGTTTTTTTATTCGATATAGATCTAGGTTTTGGCAATCGATATAAATCTAGTTTTTTTTATTCGATATAGATCAAGGTTTTGGCAAACGATATAAATCTAGGTTTTTGTATACGTTATAAATCTAGGTTTTGGTATGCGGTATAAATCTAGGCTTTGGAATAGAAGATAAATCTAGGTTTTGCTATTCGGTATAAATCTAGGTTTTGGTATACGATATAAATCTATGTTTTGGCATACAGTATAAATCTAGGTTTTGGTATACGAGATAAATCTAGGCTTTGGTAAATGGCATAAATCTAGATTTTGGTATAGAATATAAATCTAGATTTTGTTATGCGGTATAAATATAGGACTTGGTATGCGATATAAATCTAGGTTTTGGTATTTGATATAAATCTAGGCTTTGGCATGCGATATAAATCTAGCTTTTGGTATATGATATAAATCTAGGTTTTGGTATTTGATATAAATCTAGGTTTTGGTATGCGATATAAATCTAGGTTTTGGCATGCGATATAAATCTAGGTTTTGCTATGCGATATAAATCTAGGTTTTGGTATTAGATATAAATCTAGGTTTTGGTTTCCGATATAAATCTAGGTTTTGGTATACGATATAAATCTAGGTTTTGGTATATGATATAAATCTAGGTATTGGTATACTGTTTAAATCTAGGTTTTTGTATATGGGATAAATCTAGGCTTTGGTATACGAGATGAATCTAGGTTTTAGTATACGATATAAATCAAAGTTTTGGTATGCTATATAAATCTGTTTTTTTTTATTCGATATAAATCTACGTTTTGGAAAACGATATAAATATACGTTTTTGTATACGATATATATCTAGGATTTGGTATGCTATATCAATCTAGGTTTTGGTATGCGATATATAGATCTCGGTTTTGACATACGATATAAATCTAGGTTTTGGTATACTGTATGAATCTTGGTTTTGAAAAACGATATAAATCTAGGTTTTGCTATACTACATAAATCTAGGTTTTGGTATGCGATATATATCTAGGTTTTGGCATATGAGATAAATCTAGGTTGTGGTGTACGGTATAAATCTAGATTGTGGTGTACGGTATAAATCTATGTTTTGGTATGCAATTTAAATCTAGGTTTTGGTATATGATATTGGTATCCGATATGAATCTAGGCTTTGGTATGCGGTATAAATCTAGATTTTGGTATATGATATAAATCTAAGTTTTGGTATACAATATAAATATATGTTTTGGCATACATATAAATCTAGGTTTTAATATGTGATATAAATCTATGTTTTGGCATGCGATATAAATCTAGGTTTTGGCATACGATATAAATCTAGCTTTTGGTATGCGATATAAATCTAGGTTTTGGTATATGATATAAATCTAGGTTTTGGCATGCGATATAAATCTAGGTTGTGGTACACAATATAAATCTAGCTTTTGGTATATGATATAAATCTAGGTCTTGGTATAAGATATACATCTAGGTTTCGGTATGCGGTAAAAATCAGGGTTTTGGTATGCGATATAAATCTAGGTTTTGGCATATGATATAAATATATGTTTTAGCATACGATATAAATCTAGGTTTTGGTATGCGATATAAATCTAGGTTTACCTATGCTACATAAATCTAGGTTTTGGTATGCGATATAAATCTAGGTTTTGGTATACGATATGAATCTAGATTTTGGTATACGATATAAATCTAGGTTTTGGTATACTATATACATCTAGGTTTTTTTATTCGATATCAATCTACATTTTAGCAAGCGATATAAATCTAAGTTTTTGCATACGATATTAATCTAGGTTTTGCTATATGGTATAAATCGAAGTTTCGGCATACGAGATGAATCTAGGTATTGGTATATGATATAAATCTAGGTTTTGGTATACAATATAAATATTGGTTTTGGTATACATATAAATCTATGTTTTGGTATAAGATATAAATCTAGATATTGGTATGCAATATAAATCTAGGTTTTGGTATACGATATGAATCTAGATTTTGGTATACGATATAAATCTAGGTTTTGGTATACGGTATACATATAGGTTTTGGTATACGGTATAAATCTAGGTTTTAGTATGCAATCTATATATAAGTTTTGATATACAATATAAATCTAGGTTTTGGAATACGATATAAATCTAGGTTCTGGCAAACGATATTAATCAAGATTGTTGTATGCGATATAAATCTAGGCTTTGGTATACGATATAAATCTAAGTTTTGGCATACGGTATAAACATAGGTTTTGGTATTCGATATAAATCTAGGTTTTGGTATATGGTATAAATTTAGGTTTTGGTATACGATATAAATCTAGATTTTGGCATACAGAATAAATCTAGGTTTTGGTATACGTATACCTCTAGGCGTTAGTATGCGATATACATCTATGGTTTGGTATACGGTATAAATCTAGGTTTTGGTATATGATATAAATCTAGGTTTTGGTATACAATATAAATATAGGTTTTGGTATACATATAATTCTAGCTTTTGGCATGCGATATAGATATAGGTTTTGGTATCAGATATAAATCTAAGTTTTGGTATGCGATATAAATCTAGGTGTTGGTATACTGTATAAATCTAGCTTTTGGTATACGGTATAAATCAAAGTTTTGGTATGCTATAAAAATCTAGGTTTTTTTATTCGATATAGATCTAGGTTTTGGCAATCGATATAAATCAAGGTTTTTTTATTCGATATAGATCTAGGTTTTGGCAAACGATATAAATCTAGGTTTTTGTATTCGTCATAAATCTAGGTTTTGGTATGCGGTATAAATCTAGGCTTTGGAATAGAAGATAAATCTAGGTTTTGCTATTCGGTATAAATCTAGGTTTTGGTATACGATATAAATCTATGTTTTGGCATACAGTATAAATCTAGGTTTTGGTATACGAGATAAATCTAGGTTTTGGTATACAGTATAAATCTAGGTTTTGGTATACGGTATAAATCTAGGCTTTGGTAAATGGCATAAATCTAGATTTTGGTATAGAATATAAATCTAGATTTTGGTATGCGGTATAAATATAGGATTTGGTATGCGATATAAATCTAGGTTTTGGTATATGATATAAATCTAGGCTTTGGCATGCGATTTAAATCTAGGTTTTGGTATACGATTTAAATCTAGCTTTTGGTATATGATATAAATCTATTTTTTGGTATGCGATATAAATCTAGGTTTTGGCATATGATATAGATATATGTTTTGGCATACGATATAAATCTAGGTTTTGGTATACGATATAAATCTAGGTTTACCTATGCTACACAAATCTAGGTTTTGGTATGCGATATAAATCTAGGTTCTGGTATGCGATATAAATCTAGGTTTTGGTATGCGATATAAATCTAAGTTTTGGCATACGGTATAAATCTAGGTTTTGGTATACGATATAAATCTAGATTTTGGCATACAGAATAAATCTAGATTTTGGTATTCGGTATACCTCTAGGCGTTAGTATGCGATATACATCTATGGTTTGGTATACGGTATAAATCTAGGTTTTGGTATATGATATAAATCTAGGTTTTGGCATACAATATAAATATAGGTTTTGGTATACATATAAATCTAGGTTTTGGTATGCGATATAAATCTAGGTTTTGGTATGCGATATAAATCTAGGTTTTGGTATGCGATATAAATGTAGGTTTTGGAATACGATATAAATCTAGGTTTTGTTATGCGATATAAATCTAGGTTTTGGTATTAGATATAAATCTAGGTTTTGGTTTCCGATATAAATCTAGGTTTTGGTATACGATATAAATCTAGGTATTGGTATACTGTTTAAATCTAGGTTTTTGTATACGGGATAAATCTAGGCTTTGGTATACGAGATAAATCTAGGTTTTAGTATACGATATAAATCAAAGTTTTGGTATGCTATATAAATCTGTTTTTTTTTTATTCGATATAAATCTACGTTTTGGAAAACGATATAAATATACGTTTTTGTATACGATATAAATCTAGGATTTGGTATGCTATATCAATCTAGGTTTTGGTATGCGATATATAGATCTCGGTTTTGACATACGATATAAATCTAGGTTTTGGTATACTGTATGAATCTTGGTTTTGAAAAACGATATAAATCTAGGTTTTGGTATGCGATATAAATCTAGGTTTTGGCATACAGTATAAATCTAGGTTTTGGTATATGATATAAATCTAAGTTTTGATATAAGATATACATCTAGGTTTTTGTGTGCGGTATCAATCTAGGTTGTGGTATACGATATAAATCTATGTTTTGGTATGCAATTTAAATCTAGGGTTTGGCATACGAAATAAATATAGGTTTTGGTATGGGGTATAAATTTAGGTTTTGGTATGCGGTATAAATCTAGGTTTTGGTATGCGAGATAAATCTAGGTTGTGGTATACGGTATAAATCTAGATTGTGGTATACGGTAAAAATCTAGGTTGTGGCATACGATTTAAATCTAGGTTTTGTTATATAGAATAACTATAGGTTTTGGTATACAGTATAAATCTAGGTTTTGGTATGCATATAAATCTAGGTTTTAACATAGGATATAATTCTGGGTTTTAGCATGCGATATAAATCTAGGTTTTGGTATAAGATATAAATCTAGCTTTTGGTATACAATATAAATCTAAGTTTTGGTATACATATAAATCTAGGTTTTTATATAAGATATAAATCTAGGTTTTGGCATTCGACATAAGTCTAGGTTTTGGTATACGATATAAATCTAGCTTTTGGTATACGATATAAATCTAGGTTTTAGCATAAGATATGAATCGAGGTTGTGGTATGCGGTATGAATCTCGGTTTTGGCATACGATATAAATTTACGTTTTGGTATACGATATAAATCTAGCTTTTGGTATGCGATATAAATCTAGGTTTTGGAATACGATATCAATCTAGGTTTTGGCAAGCGATATAAATCTAGCTTTTGGTATACAAGATAAATCTAGGTTGTGGTATGCGATATAAATCTCGGTTGTGGTATACGATATCAGTCTATCTTTTGCTATGCAATTTAAATCTAGGTTTTGGTATGAGATATAAATCTAGGTTTTGGTATGCGGTATCAATCTAGGTTGTGGTATACGATATAAATCTACGTTTTGGTATGTAATTTAAATCTAGGGTTTGGTATACGAAATAAATATAGGTTTTGGTATGCGGTATAAATCTAGATTTTGGTATGCGATCTAAATATAAGTTTTGATATGCGATAAAAATCTAGGTTTTGGCATGCGATATAAATCTTGTTATTGCTATACGGTATAAATCTAGGCTTTGGTATGCGGTATAAATCTAGGTTTTGGTATGCGAGATCAATCTAGGTTGTGGTATAGGGTATAAATCTAGGTAGTGGTATACGGTATAAATCTAGGTTTTGGCATACGACTTAAATCTAGGTTTTGATATATAGAATAACTATATGTTTTGGTATACGGTATAAATCTAGGATTTGGTATGCGGTATAAATCTAGGCTTTGGAATAGAAGATAAATCTAGGTTTTGCTATTCGGTATAAATCTAGGTTTTGGTATACGATATAAATCTATGTTTTGGCATACAGTATAAATCTAGGTTTTGGTATACGAGATAAATCTAGGTTTTGGTATACAGTATAAATCTAGGTTTTGGTATACGGTATAAATCTAGGCTTTGGTAAATGGCATCAATCTAGATTTTGGTATAGAATATAAATCTAGATTTTGGCATGCGATATAAATATAGGATTTGGTATGCGATATAAATCTAGGTTTTGGTATATGATATAAATCTAGGCTTTGGCATGCGATTTAAATCTAGGTTTTGGTATACGATTTAAATCTAGCTTTTGGTATATGATATAAATCTATTTTTTGGTATGCGATATAAATCTAGGTTTTGGCATATGATATAGATATATGTTTTGGCATACGATATAAATCTAGGTTTTGGTATACGATA
This sequence comes from Bathymodiolus septemdierum, assembly GCA_963383655.1. NCBI lineage: Eukaryota > Metazoa > Mollusca > Bivalvia > Mytilida > Modiolidae > Bathymodiolus > Bathymodiolus septemdierum. The sequence goes on along the minus strand of OY726529.1, from coordinate 60,106,355 downwards.
TAAATCTAGGTTTACCTATGCTACATAAATCTAGGTTTTGGTATGCGATATAAATCTAGGTTCTGGTATGCGATATAAATCTAGGTTTTGGTATACGATATAAATCTAAGTTTTGGCATACGGTATAAATCTAGGTTTTGGTATACGATATAAATCTAGATTTTGGCATACAGAATAAATCTAGATTTTGGTATTCGGTATACCTCTAGGCGTTAGTATGCGATATACATCTATGGTTTGGTATACGGTATAAATCTAGGTTTTGGTATATGATATAAATCTAGGTTTTGGCATACAATATAAATATAGGTTTTGGTATACATATAAATCTAGGTTTTGGTATGCGATATAAATCTAGGTTTTGGTATGCGATATAAATCTAGGTTTTGGTATGCGATATAAATGTAGGTTTTGGAATACGATATAAATCTAGGTTTTGTTATGCGATATAAATCTAGGTTTTGGTATTAGATATAAATCTAGGCTTTGGTTTCCGATATAAATCTAGGTTTTGGTATACGATATAAATCTAGGTATTGGTATACTCTTTAAATCTAGGTTTTTGTCTACGGGATAAATCTAGGCTTTGGTATACGAGATAAATCTAGGTTTTAGTATACGATATAAATCAAAGTTTTGGTATGCTATATAAATCTGTTTTTTTTTTATTCGATATAAATCTACGTTTTGGAAAACGATATAAATATACGTTTTTGTATACGATATAAATCTAGGATTTGGTATGCTATATCAATCTAGGTTTTGGTATGCGATATATAGATCTCGGTTTTGACATACGATATAAATCTAGGTTTTGGTATACTGTATGAATCTTGGTTTTGAAAAACGATATAAATCTAGGTTTTGCTATACTACATAAATCTAGGTTTTGGTATGCGATATATATCTAGGTTTTGGCATATGAGATAAATCTAGGTTGTGGTGTACGGTATAAATCTAGATTGTGGTGTACGGTATAAATCTATGTTTTGGTATGCAATTTAAATCTAGGTTTTGGTATATGATATCAATCTAAGTTTTGGTATACAATATAAATATATGTTTTGGTATACATATAAATCTAGGTTTTAATATGTGATATAAATCTATATTTTGGCATGCGATATAAATCTAGGTTTTGGCATACGATATAAATCTAGCTTTTGGTATGCGATATAAATCTAGGTTTTGGTATATGATATAAATCTAGGTTTTGGCATGCGATATAAATCTAGGTTTTGGTACACAATATAAATCTAGCTTTTGGTATATGATATAAATCTATGTTTTGGTATAAGATATAAATCTAGGTTTCGGTATGCGGTAAAAATCAAGGTTTTGGTATGCGATATAAATCTAGGTTTTGGCATATGATATAAATATATGTTTTAGCATACGATATAAATCTAGGTTTTGGTATACGATATAAATCTAGGTTTACCTATGCTACATAAATCTAGGTTTTGGTATGCGATATAAATCTAGGTATTGATATACTGCATAAATCTAGGTTTTTTATTCGATATAAATCTAGGTTTTTGTATATGATATAAATCTAGGTTTTGGTCTGCGATATATATCTAGGTATTGGTATACTGTATGAATCTAGCTTTTGGTATGCGGAATAAATCTAGGTTTTGGTATTCGAGATAAATCTAGGTTTTGGTATGCGATATCAATCTAGGTTTTTTATTCGATATCAATCTAGGTTTTGGCAAGCGATATAAATCTAACTTTTGGTATACAAGATAAATCTAGGTTGTGGTATGCGATATAAATCTCGGTTGTGGTATACGATATCAGTCTATCTTTTGCTATGCAATTTAAATCTAGGTTTTGGTATGCGATATAAATCTAGGTTTTGGTATACGGTATAAATCTAGGTTTTGGTATATGATAGAAATCTAAGTTTTGGTATCAGACATCAATCTAGGTTTTGGTATGCGGTATCAATCTAGGTTGTGGTATGCGATATAAATCTATGTTTTGGTGTGCAATTTAAATCTAGGGTTTGGTATGCGAAATAAATATAGGTATAAATCTAGGTTTTGGTATGCGATCTAAATATAAGTTTTGATATGCGATACAAATCTAGGTTTTGGTGTGCGATATCAATCTAGTTATTGCTATACGGTATAAATCTAGGCTTTGGTATGCGGTATAAATCTAGATTTTGGTATGCGAGATAAATCTAGGTTGTGGTATAGGGTATAAATCTAGGTAGTGGTATACGGTATAAATCTAGGTTTTGGCATACGATTTAAATCTAGATTTTGATATATAGAATAACTATATGTTTTGGTATACGGTATAAATCTAGGATTTGGTATGCGATATCAATCTAGGCTTTGGTATGCGATATAAATCTAGGTTTTGGTATGCGATATAAATCTAGGTATTGGTATACTGTATGAATCTAGCCTTTGGTATACGGAATAAATCTAGGTTTTGGTATACGAGATAAATCTAGGTTTTGCTATGCTACATAAATCTAGGTTTTGGTATGTGATATAAATCTAGGTTGTGGTATGCGGTATAAATCTAGGTTTTGGTATACGTTTAAATCTAGGTTTTGGTATGCAATATAAATCTAGGTTTTGACATATGATATAAATCAAAGTTTTTGTATACTATATAAATCGAGGTTTTTTTTATTCGATATCAATGTAGATTTTGGCAAACGATATAAATCTAGCTTTTGGTATACGAGGTAAATCTAGCTTTTGGTATACAATATAAATCTAAGTTTTGGTATACATATAAATCTAGGTTTTTATATAGGATATAAATCTAGGTTTTGGCATGCGATATAAATCTAGGTTTTGGTATACGATATAAATCTAGCTTTTGGTATACGATATAAATCTAGGTTTTAGCACAAGATATGAATCGAGGTTTTGGTATGCGGTATGAATCTCAGTTTTGGTATACGATATAAATTACGTTTTGGTATACGATATAAATCTAGCTTTTGGTATGCGATATAAATCTAGGTTTTGGAATACGATATCAATCTAGGTTTTGGCAAGCGATATAAATCTAATTTTTGGTATACAAGATAAATCTAGGTTGTGGTATGCGATATAGATCTGGGTTGTGGTATACGATATCAGTCTATCTTTTGCTATGCAACTTAAATCTAGGTTTTGGTATACGATATAAATCTAGGTTTTGGTATACGGGATAAATTTAGGTTTTGGTATATGATATAAATCTAAGTTTTGGTATAAGATATAAATCTAGGTTTTGGTATGCGGTATCAATCTAGGTTGTTGTATACGATATAAATCTATGTTTTGGTATGTAATTTAAATCTAGGGTTTGGTATACGAAATAAATATAGGTTTTGGTATGCGGTATAAATCTAGGTTTTGGTATGCGATCTAAATATAAGTTTTGATATGCGATAAAAATCTAGGTTTTGGCATGCGATATAAATCTTGTTATTGCTATACGGTATAAATCTAGGCTTTGGTATGCGGTATAAATATAGGTTTTGGTATGCGAGATAAATCTAGGTTGTGGTATAGGGTATAAATCTAGGTAGTGGTATACGGTATAAATCTAGGTTTTGGCATACGACTTAAATCTAGGTTTTGATATATAGAATAACTATATGTTTTGGTATACGGTATAAATCTAGGTTTTGGTATGCGATATAAATCTAGGTTTTGGTATGCGATATAAATCTAGGTATTGGTATACTGTATGAATCTAGCCTTTGGTATACGGAATAAATCTAGGTTTTGGTATGCGAGATAAATCTAGGTTTTGCTATGCTACATAAATCTAGGTTTTGGTATGTGATATAAATCTAGGTTGTGGTATGCGGTATAAATCTAGGTTTTGGTATACGGTTTAAATCTAGGTTTTGGTATGCAATATCAATCTAGGTTTTGACATATGATATAAATCAAGGTTTTTGTATACTAGATAAATCTAGGTTTTTTTATTCGATATCAACCTAGGTTTTGGCAAACGATATAAATCTAGCTTTTGGTATGCGATATAAATCTAGGTTTTGGCATACAGTATAAATCTAGGTTTTGGTATATGATATAAATCTAAGTTTTGATATAAGATATACATCTAGGTTTTTGTGTGCGGTATCAATCTAGGTTGTGGTATACGATATAAATCTATGTTTTGGTATGCAATTTAAATCTAGGGTTTGGCATACGAAATAAATATAGGTTTTGGTATGGGGTATACATTTAGGTTTTGGTATGCGGTATAAATCTAGGTTTTGGTATGCGAGATAAATCTAGGTTGTGGTATACGGTATAAATCTAGATTGTGGTATACGGTAAAAATCTAGGTTGTGGCATACGATTTAAATCTAGGTTTTGTTATATAGAATAACAATAGGTTTTGGTATACAGTATAAATCTAGGTTTTGGTATGCATATAAATCTAGGTTTTAACATAGGATATAATTCTAGGTTTTAGCATGCGATATAAATCTAGGTTTTGGTATAAGATATAAATCTAGCTTTTGGTATACAATATAAATCTAAGTTTTGGTATACATATAAATCTAGGTTTTTATATAAGATATAAATCTAGGTTTTGGCATGCGACATAAATCTAGGTTTTGGTATACGATATAAATCTAGCTTTTGGTATACGATATAAATCTAGGTTTTAGCATAGGATATGAATCGAGGTTGTGGTATGCGGTATGAATCTCGGTTTTGGCATACGATATAAATTTACGTTTTGGTATACGATATTAATCTAGCTTTTGGTATGCGATATAAATCTAGGTTTTGGAATACGATATCAATCTAGGTTTTGGCAAGCGATATAAATCTAGCTTTTGGTATACAAGATAAATCTAGGTTGTGGTATGCGATATAAATCTCGGTTGTGGTATACGATATCAGTCTATCTTTTGCTATGCAATTTAAATCTAGGTTTTGGTATGAGATATAAATCTAGGTTTTGGTATGCGGTATCAATCTAGGTTGTGGTATACGATATAAATCAAAGTTTTGGTATGTAATTTAAATCTAGGGTTTGGTATACGAAATAAATATAGGTTTTGGTATGCGGTATAAATCTAGATTTTGGTATGCGATCTAAATATAAGTTTTGATATGCGATAAAAATCTAGGTTTTGGCATGCGATATAAATCTAGTTATTGCTATACGGTATAAATCTAGGCTTTGGTATGCGGTATAAATCTAGGTTTTGGTATGCGAGATCAATCTAGGTTGTGGTATAGGGTATAAATCTAGGTAGTGGTATACGGTATAAATCTAGGTTTTGGCATACGACTTAAATCTAGGTTTTGATATATAGAATAACTATATGTTTTGGTATACGGTATAAATCTAGGATTTGGTATGCGGTATAAATCTAGGCTTTGGAATAGAAGATAAATCTAGGTTTTGCTATTCGGTATAAATCTAGGTTTTGGTATACGATATAAATCTATGTTTTGGCATACAGTATAAATCTAGGTTTTGGTATACGAGATAAATCTAGGTTTTGGCATACAGTATAAATCTAGGTTTTGGTATACGGTATAAATCTAGGCTTTGATAAATGGCATAAATCTAGATTTTGGTATAGAATATAAATCTAGATTTTGGTATGCGGTATAAATATAGGATTTGGTATGCGATATAAATCTAGGTTTTGGTATATGATATAAATCTATTTTTTGGTATGCGATATAAATCTAGGTTTTGGCATATGATATAGATATATGTTTTGGCATACGATATAAATCTAGATTTTGGTATACGATATAAATCTAGGTTTACCTATGCTACATAAATCTAGGTTTTGGTATGCGATATAAATCTAGGTTCTGGTATGCGATATAAATCTAGGTTTTGGTATACGATATAAATCTAAGTTTTGGCATACGGTATAAATCTAGGTTTTGGTATACGATATAAATCTAGATTTTGGCATACAGAATAAATCTAGATTTTGGTATTCGGTATACCTCTAGGCGTTAGTATGCGATATACATCTATGGTTTGGTATACGGTATAAATCTAGGTTTTGGTATATGAAATAAATCTAGGTTTTGGCATACAATATAAATATAGGTTTTGGTATACATATAAATCTAGGTTTTGGTATGCGATATAAATCTAGGTTTTGGTATGCGATATAAATCTAGGTTTTGGTATGCGATATAAATGTAGGTTTTGGAATACGATATAAATCTAGGTTTTGTTATGCGATATAAATCTAGGTTTTGGTATTAGATATAAATCTAGGCTTTGGTTTCCGATATAAATCTAGGTTTTGGTATACGATATAAATCTAGGTATTGGTATACTCTTTAAATCTAGGTTTTTGTCTACGGGATAAATCTAGGCTTTGGTATACGAGATAAATCTAGGTTTTAGTATACGATATAAATCAAAGTTTTGGTATGCTATATAAATCTGTTTTTTTTTATTCGATATAAATCTACGTTTTGGAAAACGATATAAATATACGTTTTTGTATACGATATAAATCTAGGATTTGGTATGCTATATCAATCTAGGTTTTGGTATGCGATATATAGATCTCGGTTTTGACATACGATATAAATCTAGGTTTTGGTATACTGTATGAATCTTGGTTTTGAAAAACGATATAAATCTAGGTTTTGCTATACTACATAAATCTAGGTTTTGGTATGCGATATATATCTAGGTTTTGGCATATGAGATAAATCTAGGTTGTGGTGTACGGTATAAATCTAGATTGTGGTGTACGGTATAAATCTATGTTTTGGTATGCAATTTAAATCTAGGTTTTGGTATATGATATCAATCTAAGTATTGGTATACAATATAAATATATGTTTTGGTATACATATAAATCTAGGTTTTAATATGTGATATAAATCTATATTTTGGCATGCGATATAAATCTAGGTTTTGGCATACGATATAAATCTAGCTTTTGGTATGCGATATAAATCTAGGTTTTGGTATATGATATAAATCTAGGTTTTGGCATGCGATATAAATCTAGGTTTTGGTACACAATATAAATCTAGCTTTTGGTATATGATATAAATCTATGTTTTGGTATAAGATATAAATCTAGGTTTCGGTATGCGGTAAAAATCAAGGTTTTCGTATGCGATATAAATCTAGGTTTTGGCATATGATATAAATATATGTTTTAGCATACGATATAAATCTAGGTTTTGGTATACGATATAAATCTAGGTTTACCTATGCTACATAAATCTAGGTTTTGGTATGCGATATAAATCTAGGTATTGATATACTGCATAAATCTAGGTTTTTTTATTCGATATAAATCTAGGTTTTTGTATATGATATAAATCTAGGTTTTGGTCTGCGATATATATCTAGGTATTGGTATACTGTATGAATCTAGCTTTTGGTATGCGGAATAAATCTAGGTTTTGGTATTCGAGATAAATCTAGGTTTTGGTATGCGATATCAATCTAGGTTTTTTATTCGATATCAATCTAGGTTTTGGCAAGCGATATAAATCTAACTTTTGGTATACAAGATAAATCTAGGTTGTGGTATGCGATATAAATCTCGGTTGTGGTATACGATATCAGTCTATCTTTTGCTATGCAATTTAAATCTAGGTTTTGGTATGCGATATAAATCTAGGTTTTGGTATACGGTATAAATCTAGGTTTTGGTATATGATAGAAATCTAAGTTTTGGTATCAGACATCAATCTAGGTTTTGGTATGCGGTATCAATCTAGGTTGTGGTATGCGATATAAATCTATGTTTTGGTGTGCAATTTAAATCTAGGGTTTGGTATGCGAAATAAATATAGGTATAAATCTAGGTTTTGGTATGCGATCTAAATATAAGTTTTGATATGCGATACAAATCTAGGTTTTGGTGTGCGATATCAATCTAGTTATTGCTATACGGTATAAATCTAGGCTTTGGTATGCGGTATAAATCTAGATTTTGGTATGCGAGATAAATCTAGGTTGTGGTATAGGGTATAAATCTAGGTAGTGGTATACGGTATAAATCTAGGTTTTGGCATACGATTTAAATCTAGATTTTGATATATAGAATAACTATATGTTTTGGTATACGGTATAAATCTAGGATTTGGTATGCGATATCAATCTAGGCTTTGGTATGCGATATAAATCTAGGTTTTGGTATGCGATATAAATCTAGGTATTGGTATACTGTATGAATCTAGCCTTTGGTATACGGAATAAATCTAGGTTTTGGTATACGAGATAAATCTAGGTTTTGCTATGCTACATAAATCTAGGTTTTGGTATGTGATATAAATCTAGGTTGTGGTATGCGGTATAAATCTAGGTTTTGGTATACGTTTAAATCTAGGTTTTGGTATGCAATATAAATCTAGGTTTTGACATATGATATAAATCAAAGTTTTTGTATACTATATAAATCGAGGTTTTTTTATTCGATATCAATGTAGATTTTGGCAAACGATATAAATCTAGCTTTTGGTATACGAGGTAAATCTAGCTTTTGGTATACAATATAAATCTAAGTTTTGGTATACATATAAATCTAGGTTTTTATATAGGATATAAATCTAGGTTTTGGCATGCGATATAAATCTAGGTTTTGGTATACGATATAAATCTAGCTTTTGGTATACGATATAAATCTAGGTTTTAGCACAAGATATGAATCGAGGTTTTGGTATGCGGTATGAATCTCAGTTTTGGTATACGATATAAATTACGTTTTGGTATACGATATAAATCTAGCTTTTGGTATGCGATATAAATCTAGGTTTTGGAATACGATATCAATCTAGGTTTTGGCAAGCGATATAAATCTAATTTTTGGTATACAAGATAAATCTAGGTTGTGGTATGCGATATAGATCTGGGTTGTGGTATACGATATCAGTCTATCTTTTGCTATGCAACTTAAATCTAGGTTTTGGTATACGATATAAATCTAGGTTTTGGTATACGGGATAAATTTAGGTTTTGGTATATGATATAAATCTAAGTTTTGGTATAAGATATAAATCTAGGTTTTGGTATGCGGTATCAATCTAGGTTGTTGTATACGATATAAATCTATGTTTTGGTATGTAATTTAAATCTAGGGTTTGGTATACGAAATAAATATAGGTTTTGGTATGCGGTATAAATCTAGGTTTTGGTATGCGATCTAAATATAAGTTTTGATATGCGATAAAAATCTAGGTTTTGGCATGCGATATAAATCTTGTTATTGCTATACGGTATAAATCTAGGCTTTGGTATGCGGTATAAATATAGGTTTTGGTATGCAAGATAAATCTAGGTTGTGGTATAGGGTATAAATCTAGGTAGTGGTATACGGTATAAATCTAGGTTTTGGCATACGACTTAAATCTAGGTTTTGATATATAGAATAACTATATGTTTTGGTATACGGTATAAATCTAGGTTTTGGTATGCGATATAAATCTAGGTTTTGGTATGCGATATAAATCTAGGTATTGGTATACTGTATGAATCTAGCCTTTGGTATACGGAATAAATCTAGGTTTTGGTATGCGAGATAAATCTAGGTTTTGCTATGCTACATAAATCTAGGTTTTGGTATGTGATATAAATCTAGGTTGTGGTATGCGGTATAAATCTAGGTTTTGGTATACGGTTTAAATCTAGGTTTTGGTATGCAATATCAATCTAGGTTTTGACATATGATATAAATCAAGGTTTTTGTATACTAGATAAATCTAGGTTTTTTTATTCGATATCAACCTAGGTTTTGGCAAACGATATAAATCTAGCTTTTGGTATGCGATATAAATCTAGGTTTTGGCATGCAGTATAAATCTAGGTTTTGGCATATGATATAAATCTAAGTTTTGATATAAGATATACATCTAGGTTTTTGTGTGCGGTATCAATCTAGGTTGTGGTATACGATATAAATCTATGTTTTGGTATGCAATTTAAATCTAGGGTTTGGCATACGAAATAAATATAGGTTTTGGTATGGGGTATAAATTTAGGTTTTGGTATGCGGTATAAATCTAGGTTTTGGTATGCGAGATAAATCTAGGTTGTGGTATACGGTATAAATCTAGATTGTGGTATACGGTAAAAATCTAGGTTGTGGCATACGATTTAAATCTAGGTTTTGTTATATAGAATAACTATAGGTTTTGGTATACAGTATAAATCTAGGTTTTGGTATGCATATAAATCTAGGTTTTAACATAGGATATAATTCTAGGTTTTAGCATGCGATATAAATCTAGGTTTTGGTATAAGATATAAATCTAGCTTTTGGTATACAATACAAATCTAAGTTTTGGTATACATATAAATCTAGGTTTTTATATAAGATATAAATCTAGGTTTTGGCATGCGACATAAATCTAGGTTTTGGTATACGATATAAATCTAGCTTTTGGTATACGATATAAATCTAGGTTTTAGCATAAGATATGAATCGAGGTTGTGGTATGCGGTATGAATCTCGGTTTTGGCATACGATATAAATTTACGTTTTGGTATACGATATAAATCTAGCTTTTGGTATGCGATATAAATCTAGGTTTTGGAATACGATATCAATCTAGGTTTTGGCAAGCGATATAAATCTAGCTTTTGGTATACAAGATAAATCTAGGTTGTGGTATGCGATATAAATCTCGGTTGTGGTATACGATATCAGTCTATCTTTTGCTATGCAATTTAAATCTAGGTTTTGGTATGAGATATAAATCTAGGTTTTGGTATGCGGTATCAATCTAGGTTGTGGTATACGATATAAATCTATGTTTTGGTATGTAATTTAAATCTAGGGTTTGGTATACGAAATAAATATAGGTTTTGGTATGCGGTATAAATCTAGATTTTGGTATGCGATCTAAATATAAGTTTTGATATGCGATAAAAATCTAGGTTTTGGCATGCGATATAAATCTAGTTATTGCTATACGGTATAAATCTAGGCTTTGGTATGCGGTATAAATCTAGGTTTTGGTATGCGAGATCAATCTAGGTTGTGGTATAGGGTATAAATCTAGGTAGTGGTATACGGTATAAATCTAGGTTTTGGCATACGACTTAAATCTAGGTTTTGATATATAGAATAACTATATGTTTTGGTATACGGTATAAATCTAGGATTTGGTATGCGGTATAAATCTAGGCTTTGGAATAGAAGATAAATCTAGGTTTTGCTATTCGGTATAAATCTAGGTTTTGGTATACGATATAAATCTATGTTTTGGCATACAGTATAAATCTAGGTTTTGGTATACGAGATAAATCTAGGTTTTGGTATACAGTATAAATCTAGGTTTTGGTATACGGTATAAATCTAGGCTTTGATAAATGGCATAAATCTAGATTTTGGTATAGAATATAAATCTAGATTTTGGTATGCGGTATAAATATAGGATTTGGTATGCGATATAAATCTAGGTTTTGGTATATGATATAAATCTAGGCTTTGGCATGCGATTTAAATCTAGGTTTTGGTATACGATTTAAATCTAGCTTTTGGTATATGATATAAATCTATTTTTTGGTATGCGATATAAATCTAGGTTTTGGCATATGATATAGATATATGTTTTGGCATACGATATAAATCTAGGTTTTGGTATACGATATAAATCTAGGTTTACCTATGCTACATAAATCTAGGTTTTGGTATGCGATATAAATCTAGGTTCTGGTATGCGATATAAATCTAGGTTTTGGTATACGATATAAATCTAAGTTTTGGCATACGGTATAAATCTAGGTTTTGGTATACGATATAAATCTAGATTTTGGCATACAGAATAAATCTAGATTTTGGTATTCGGTATACCTCTAGGCGTTAGTATGCGATATACATCTATGGTTTGGTATACGGTATAAATCTAGGTTTTGGTATATGATATAAATCTAGGTTTTGGCATACAATATAAATATAGGTTTTGGTATACATATAAATCTAGGTTTTGGTATACGAGGTAAATCTAGCTTTTGGTATACAATATAAATCTAAGTTTTGGTATACATATAAATCTAGGTTTTTATATAGGATATAAATCTAGGTTTTGGCATGCGATATAAATCTAGGTTTTGGTATACGATATAAATCTAGCTTTTGGTATACGATATAAATCTAGGTTTTAGCACAAGATATGAATCGAGGTTTTGGTATGCGGTATGAATCTCAGTTTTGGTATACGATATAAATTACGTTTTGGTATACGATATAAATCTAGCTTTTGGTATGCGATATAAATCTAGGTTTTGGAATACGATATCAATCTAGGTTTTGGCAAGCGATATAAATCTAATTTTTGGTATACAAGATAAATCTAGGTTGTGGTATGCGATATAGATCTGGGTTGTGGTATACGATATCAGTCTATCTTTTGCTATGCAACTTAAATCTAGGTTTTGGTATACGATATAAATCTAGGTTTTGGTATACGGGATAAATTTAGGTTTTTGTATATGATATAAATCTAAGTTTTGGTATAAGATATAAATCTAGGTTTTGGTATGCGGTATCAATCTAGGTTGTTGTATACGATATAAATCTATGTTTTGGTATGTAATTTAAATCTAGGGTTTGGTATACGAAATAAATATAGGTTTTGGTATGCGGTATAAATCTAGGTTTTGGTATGCGATCTAAATATAAGTTTTGATATGCGATAAAAATCTAGGTTTTGGCATGCGATATAAATCTTGTTATTGCTATACGGTATAAATCTAGGCTTTGGTATGCGGTATAAATATAGGTTTTGGTATGCGAGATAAATCTAGGTTGTGGTATAGGGTATAAATCTAGGTAGTGGTATACGGTATAAATCTAGGTTTTGGCATACGACTTAAATCTAGGTTTTGATATATAGAATAACTATATGTTTTGGTATACGGTATAAATCTAGGTTTTGGTATGCGATATAAATCTAGGTTTTGGTATGCGATATAAATCTAGGTATTGGTATACTGTATGAATCTAGCCTTTGGTATACGGAATAAATCTAGGTTTTGGTATGCGAGATAAATCTAGGTTTTGCTATGCTACATAAATCTAGGTTTTGGTATGTGATATAAATCTAGGTTGTGGTATGCGGTATAAATCTAGGTTTTGGTATACGGTTTAAATCTAGGTTTTGGTATGCAATATCAATCTAGGTTTTGACATATGATATAAATCAAGGTTTTTGTATACTAGATAAATCTAGGTTTTTTTATTCGATATCAACCTAGGTTTTGGCAAACGATATAAATCTAGCTTTTGGTATGCGATATAAATCTAGGTTTTGGCATACAGTATAAATCTAGGTTTTGGTATATGATATAAATCTAAGTTTTGATATAAGATATACATCTAGGTTTTTGTGTGCGGTATCAATCTAGGTTGTGGTATACGATATAAATCTATGTTTTGGTATGCAATTTAAATCTAGGGTTTGGCATACGAAATAAATATAGGTTTTGGTATGGGGTATAAATTTAGGTTTTGGTATGCGGTATAAATCTAGGTTTTGGTATGCGAGATAAATCTAGGTTGTGGTATACGGTATAAATCTAGATTGTGGTATACGGTAAAAATCTAGGTTGTGGCATACGATTTAAATCTAGGTTTTGTTATATAGAATAACTATAGGTTTTGGTATACAGTATAAATCTAGGTTTTGGTATGCATATAAATCTAGGTTTTAACATAGGATATAATTCTAGGTTTTAGCATGCGATATAAATCTAGGTTTTGGTATAAGATATAAATCTAGCTTTTGGTATACAATATAAATCTAAGTTTTGGTATACATATAAATCTAGGTTTTTATATAAGATATAAATCTAGGTTTTGGCATGCGACATAAATCTAGGTTTTGGTATACGATATAAATCTAGCTTTTGGTATACGATATAAATCTAGGTTTTAGCATAAGATATGAATCGAGGTTGTGGTATGCGGTATGAATCTCGGTTTTGGCATACGATATAAATTTACGTTTTGGTATACGATATAAATCTAGCTTTTGGTATGCGATATAAATCTAGGTTTTGGAATACGATATCAATCTAGGTTTTGGCAAGCGATATAAATCTAGCTTTTGGTATACAAGATAAATCTAGATTGTGGTATGCGATATAAATCTCGGTTGTGGTATACGATATCAGTCTATCTTTTGCTATGCAATTTAAATCTAGGTTTTGGTATGAGATATAAATCTAGGTTTTGGTATGCGGTATCAATCTAGGTTGTGGTATACGATATAAATCAAAGTTTTGGTATGTAATTTAAATCTAGGGTTTGGTATACGAAATAAATATAGGTTTTGGTATGCGGTATAAATCTAGATTTTGGTATGCGATCTAAATATAAGTTTTGATATGCGATAAAAATCTAGGTTTTGGCATGCGATATAAATCTAGTTATTGCTATACGGTATAAATCTAGGCTTTGGTATGCGGTATAAATCTAGGTTTTGGTATGCGAGATCAATCTAGGTTGTGGTATAGGGTATAAATCTAGGTAGTGGTATACGGTATAAATCTAGGTTTTGGCATACGACTTAAATCTAGGTTTTGATATATAGAATAACTATATGTTTTGGTATACGGTATAAATCTAGGATTTGGTATGCGGTATAAATCTAGGCTTTGGAATAGAAGATAAATCTAGGTTTTGCTATTCGGTATAAATCTAGGTTTTGGTATACGATATAAATCTATGTTTTGGCATACAGTATAAATCTAGGTTTTGGTATACGAGATAAATCTAGGTTTTGGTATACAGTATAAATCTAGGTTTTGGTATACGGTATAAATCTAGGCTTTGATAAATGGCATAAATCTAGATTTTGGTATAGAATATAAATCTAGATTTTGGTATGCGGTATAAATATAGGATTTGGTATGCGATATAAATCTAGGTTTTGGTATATGATATAAATCTAGGCTTTGGCATGCGATTTAAATCTAGGTTTTGGTATACGATTTAAATCTAGCTTTTGGTATATGATATAAATCTATTTTTTGGTATGCGATATAAATCTAGGTTTTGGCATATGATATAGATATATGTTTTGGCATACGATATAAATCTAGGTTTTGGTATACGATATAAATCTAGGTTTACCTATGCTACATAAATCTAGGTTTTGGTATGCGATATAAATCTAGGTTCTGGTATGCGATATAAATCTAGGTTTTGGTATACGATATAAATCTAAGTTTTGGCATACGGTATAAATCTAGGTTTTGGTATACGATATAAATCTAGATTTTGGCATACAGAATAAATCTAGATTTTGGTATTCGGTATACCTCTAGGCGTTAGTATGCGATATACATCTATGGTTTGGTATACGGTATAAATCTAGGTTTTGGTATATGATATAAATCTAGGTTTTGGCATACAATATAAATATAGGTTTTGGTATACATATAAATCTAGGTTTTGGTATACGAGGTAAATCTAGCTTTTGGTATACAATATAAATCTAAGTTTTGGTATACATATAAATCTAGGTTTTTATATAGGATATAAATCTAGGTTTTGGCATGCGATATAAATCTAGGTTTTGGTATACGATATAAATCTAGCTTTTGGTATACGATATAAATCTAGGTTTTAGCACAAGATATGAATCGAGGTTTTGGTATGCGGTATGAATCTCAGTTTTGGTATACGATATAAATTACGTTTTGGTATACGATATAAATCTAGCTTTTGGTATGCGATATAAATCTAGGTTTTGGAATACGATATCAATCTAGGTTTTGGCAAGCGATATAAATCTAATTTTTGGTATACAAGATAAATCTAGGTTGTGGTATGCGATATAGATCTGGGTTGTGGTATACGATATCAGTCTATCTTTTGCTATGCAACTTAAATCTAGGTTTTGGTATACGATATAAATCTAGGTTTTGGTATACGGGATAAATTTAGGTTTTGGTATATGATATAAATCTAAGTTTTGGTATAAGATATAAATCTAGGTTTTGGTATGCGGTATCAATCTAGGTTGTTGTATACGATATAAATCTATGTTTTGGTATGTAATTTAAATCTAGGGTTTGGTATACGAAATAAATATAGGTTTTGGTATGCGGTATAAATCTAGGTTTTGGTATGCGATCTAAATATAAGTTTTGATATGCGATAAAAATCTAGGTTTTGTCATGCGATATAAATCTTGTTATTGCTATACGGTATAAATCTAGGCTTTGGTATGCGGTATAAATATAGGTTTTGGTATGCGAGATAAATCTAGGTTGTGGTATAGGGTATAAATCTAGGTAGTGGTATACGGTATAAATCTAGGTTTTGGCATACGACTTAAATCTAGGTTTTGATATATAGAATAACTATATGTTTTGGTATACGGTATAAATCTAGGTTTTGGTATGCGATATAAATCTAGGTTTTGGTATGCGATATAAATCTAGGTATTGGTATACTGTATGAATCTAGCCTTTGGTATACGGAATAAATCTAGGTTTTGGTATGCGAGATAAATCTAGGTTTTGCTATGCTACATAAATCTAGGTTTTGGTATGTGATATAAATCTAGGTTGTGGTATGCGGTATAAATCTAGGTTTTGGTATACGGTTTAAATCTAGGTTTTGGTATGCAATATCAATCTAGGTTTTGACATATGATATAAATCAAGGTTTTTGTATACTAGATAAATCTAGGTTTTTTTATTCGATATCAACCTAGGTTTTGGCAAACGATATAAATCTAGCTTTTGGTATGCGATATAAATCTAGGTTTTGGCATACAGTATAAATCTAGGTTTTGGTATATGATATAAATCTAAGTTTTGATATAAGATATACATCTAGGTTTTTGTGTGCGGTATCAATCTAGGTTGTGGTATACGATATAAATCTATGTTTTGGTATGCAATTTAAATCTAGGGTTTGGCATACGAAATAAATATAGGTTTTGGTATGGGGTATAAATTTAGGTTTTGGTATGCGGTATAAATCTAGGTTTTGGTAAGCGAGATAAATCTAGGTTGTGGTATACGGTATAAATCTAGATTGTGGTATACGGTAAAAATCTAGGTTGTGGCATACGATTTAAATCTAGGTTTTGTTATATAGAATAACTATAGGTTTTGGTATACAGTATAAATCTAGGTTTTGGTATGCATATAAATCTAGGTTTTAACATAGGATATAATTCTAGGTTTTAGCATGCGATATAAATCTAGGTTTTGGTATAAGATATAAATCTAGCTTTTGGTATACAATATAAATCTAAGTTTTGGTATACATATAAATCTAGGTTTTTATATAAGATATAAATCTAGGTTTTGGCATGCGACATAAATCTAGGTTTTGGTATACGATATAAATCTAGCTTTTGGTATACGATATAAATCTAGGTTTTAGCATAAGATATGAATCGAGGTTGTGGT
Source organism: Bathymodiolus septemdierum (assembly GCA_963383655.1). Taxonomy (NCBI): domain Eukaryota; kingdom Metazoa; phylum Mollusca; class Bivalvia; order Mytilida; family Modiolidae; genus Bathymodiolus; species Bathymodiolus septemdierum. The sequence continues at coordinate 60,088,985 of OY726529.1, read as the reverse complement.
ATGCGGTATGAATCTCGGTTTTGGCATACGATATAAATTTACGTTTTGGTATACGATATAAATCTAGCTTTTGGTATGCGATATAAATCTAGGTTTTGGAATACGATATCAATCTAGGTTTTGGCAAGCGATATAAATCTAGCTTTTGGTATACAAGATAAATCTAGGTTGTGGTATGCGATATAAATCTCGGTTGTGGTATACGATATCAGTCTATCTTTTGCTATGCAATTTAAATCTAGGTTTTGGTATGAGATATAAATCTAGGTTTTGGTATGCGGTATCAATCTAGGTTGTGGTATACGATATAAATCAAAGTTTTGGTATGTAATTTAAATCTAGGGTTTGGTATACGAAATAAATATAGGTTTTGGTATGCGGTATAAATCTAGATTTTGGTATGCGATCTAAATATAAGTTTTGATATGCGATAAAAATCTAGGTTTTGGCATGCGATATAAATCTAGTTATTGCTATACGGTATAAATCTAGGCTTTGGTATGCGGTATAAATCTAGGTTTTGGTATGCGAGATCAATCTAGGTTGTGGTATAGGGTATAAATCTAGGTAGTGGTATACGGTATAAATCTAGGTTTTGGCATACGACTTAAATCTAGGTTTTGATATATAGAATAACTATATGTTTTGGTATACGGTATAAATCTAGGATTTGGTATGCGGTATAAATCTAGGCTTTGGAATAGAAGATAAATCTAGGTTTTGCTATTCGGTATAAATCTAGGTTTTGGTATACGATATAAATCTATGTTTTGGCATACAGTATAAATCTAGGTTTTGGTATACGAGATAAATCTAGGTTTTGGCATACAGTATAAATCTAGGTTTTGGTATACGGTATAAATCTAGGCTTTGATAAATGGCATAAATCTAGATTTTGGTATAGAATATAAATCTAGATTTTGGTATGCGGTATAAATATAGGATTTGGTATGCGATATAAATCTAGGTTTTGGTATATGATATAAATCTAGGCTTTGGCATGCGATTTAAATCTAGGTTTTGGTATACGATTTAAATCTAGCTTTTGGTGTATGATATAAATCTATTTTTTGGTATGCGATATAAATCTAGGTTTTGGCATATGATATAGATATATGTTATAAATCTAGATTTTGGTATACGATATAAATCTAGGTTTACCTATGCTACATAAATCTAGGTTTTGGTATGCGATATAAATCTAGGTTCTGGTATGCGATATAAATCTAGGTTTTGGTATACGATATAAATCTAAGTTTTGGCATACGGTATAAATCTAGGTTTTGGTATACGATATAAATCTAGATTTTGGCATACAGAATAAATCTAGATTTTGGTATTCGGTATACCTCTAGGCGTTAGTATGCGATATACATCTATGGTTTGGTATACGGTATAAATCTAGGTTTTGGTATATGATATAAATCTAGGTTTTGGCATACAATATAAATATAGGTTTTGGTATACATATAAATCTAGGTTTTGGTATGCGATATAAATCTAGGTTTTGGTATGCGATATAAATCTAGGTTTTGGTATGCGATATAAATGTAGGTTTTGGAATACGATATAAATCTAGGTTTTGTTATGCGATATAAATCTAGGTTTTGGTATTAGATATAAATCTAGGTTTTGGTTTCCGATATAAATCTAGGTTTTGGTATACGATATAAATCTAGGTATTGGTATACTGTTTAAATCTAGGTTTTTGTATACGGGATAAATCTAGGCTTTGGTATACGAGATAAATCTAGGTTTTAGTATACGATATAAATCAAAGTTTTGGTATGCTATATAAATCTGTTTTTTTTTTATTCGATATAAATCTACGTTTTGGAAAACGATATAAATATACGTTTTTGTATACGATATAAATCTAGGATTTGGTATGCTATATCAATCTAGGTTTTGGTATGCGATATATAGATCTCGGTTTTGACATACGATATAAATCTAGGTTTTGGTATACTGTATGAATCTTGGTTTTGAAAAACGATATAAATCTAGGTTTTGCTATACTACATAAATCTAGGTTTTGGTATGCGATATATATCTAGGTTTTGGCATATGAGATAAATCTAGGTTGTGGTGTACGGTATAAATCTAGATTGTGGTGTACGGTATAAATCTATGTTTTGGTATGCAATTTAAATCTAGGTTTTGGTATATGATATCAATCTAAGTTTTGGTATACAATATAAATATATGTTTTGGTATACATATAAATCTAGGTTTTAATATGTGATATAAATCTATATTTTGGCATGCGATATAAATCTAGGTTTTGGCATACGATATAAATCTAGCTTTTGGTATGCGATATAAATCTAGGTTTTGGTATATGATATAAATCTAGGTTTTGGCATGCGATATAAATCTAGGTTTTGGCATACAGAATAAATCTAGGTTTTGATATACGGTATACCTCTAGGCGTTAGTATGCGATATACATCTATGGTTTGATATACGGTATAAATCTAGGTTTTGGTATATGATATAAATCTAGGTTTTGGTACACAATATAAATCTAGCTTTTGGTATATGATATAAATCTATGTTTTGGTATAAGATATAAATCTAGGTTTCGGTATGCGGTAAAAATCAAGGTTTTGGTATGCGATATAAATCTAGGTTTTGGCATATGATATAAATATATGTTTTAGCATACGATATAAATCTAGGTTTTGGTATACGATATAAATCTAGGTTTACCTATGCTACATAAATCTAGGTTTTGGTATGCGATATAAATCTAGGTATTGATATACTGCATAAATCTAGGTTTTTTTATTCGATATAAATCTAGGTTTTTGTATATGATATAAATCTAGGTTTGGTCTGCGATATATATCTAGGTATTGGTATACTGTATGAATCTAGCTTTTGGTATGCGGAATAAATCTAGGTTTTGGTATTCGAGATAAATCTAGGTTTTGGTATGCGATATCAATCTAGGTTTTTTATTCGATATCAATCTAGGTTTTGGCAAGCGATATAAATCTAACTTTTGGTATACAAGATAAATCTAGGTTGTGGTATGCGATATAAATCTCGGTTGTGGTATACGATATCAGTCTATCTTTTGCTATGCAATTTAAATCTAGGTTTTGGTATGCGATATAAATCTAGGTTTTGGTATACGGTATAAATCTAGGTTTTGGTATATGATAGAAATCTAAGTTTTGGTATCAGACATAAATCTAGGTTTTGGTATGCGATCTAAATATAAGTTTTGATATGCGATACAAATCTAGGTTTTGGTGTGCGATATCAATCTAGTTATTGCTATACGGTATAAATCTAGGCTTTGGTATGCGGTATAAATCTAGGTTTTGGTATGCGAGATAAATCTAGGTTGTGGTATAGGGTATAAATCTAGGTAGTGGTATACGGTATAAATCTAGGTTTTGGCATACGATTTAAATCTAGATTTTGATATATAGAATAACTATATGTTTTGGTATACGGTATAAATCTAGGATTTGGTATGCGATATCAATCTAGGCTTTGGTATGCGATATAAATCTAGGTTTTGGTATGCAATATCAATCTAGGTTTTGACATATGATATAAATCAAGGTTTTTGTATACTAGATAAATCTAGGTTTTTTTATTCGATATCAACCTAGGTTTTGGCAAACGATATAAATCTAGCTTTTGGTATGCGATATAAATCTAGGTTTTGGCATACAGTATAAATCTAGGTTTTGGTATATGATATAAATCTAAGTTTTGATATAAGATATACATCTAGGTTTTTGTGTGCGGTATCAATCTAGGTTGTGGTATACGATATAAATCTATGTTTTGGTATGCAATTTAAATCTAGGGTTTGGCATACGAAATAAATATAGGTTTTGGTATGGGGTATAAATTTAGGTTTTGGTATGCGGTATAAATCTAGGTTTTGGTATGCGAGATAAATCTAGGTTGTGGTATACGGTATAAATCTAGATTGTGGTATACGGTAAAAATCTAGGTTGTGGCATACGATTTAAATCTAGGTTTTGTTATATAGAATAACTATAGGTTTTGGTATACAGTATAAATCTAGGTTTTGGTATGCATATAAATCTAGGTTTTAACATAGGATATAATTCTAGGTTTTAGCATGCGATATAAATCTAGGTTTTGGTATAAGATATAAATCTAGCTTTTGGTATACAATATAAATCTAAGTTTTGGTATACATATAAATCTAGGTTTTTATATAAGATATAAATCTAGGTTTTGGCATGCGACATAAATCTAGGTTTTGGTATACGATATAAATCTAGCTTTTGGTATACGATATAAATCTAGGTTTTAGCATAAGATATGAATCGAGGTTGTGGTATGCGGTATGAATCTCGGTTTTGGCATACGATATAAATTTACGTTTTGGTATACGATATAAATCTAGCTTTTGGTATGCGATATAAATCTAGGTTTTGGAATACGATATCAATCTAGGTTTTGGCAAGCGATATAAATCTAGCTTTTGGTATACAAGATAAATCTAGGTTGTGGTATGCGATATAAATCTCGGTTGTGGTATACGATATCAGTCTATCTTTTGCTATGCAATTTAAATCTAGGTTTTGGTATAGGATATAAATCTAGGTTTTGGTATGCGGTATCAATCTAGGTTGTGGTATACGATATAAATCTATGTTTTGGTATGTAATTTAAATCTAGGGTTTGGTATACGAAATAAATATAGGTTTTGGTATGCGGTATAAATCTAGATTTTGGTATGCGATCTAAATATAAGTTTTGATATGCGATAAAAATCTAGGTTTTGGCATGCGATATAAATCTAGTTATTGCTATACGGTATAAATCTAGGCTTTGGTATGCGGTATAAATCTAGGTTTTGGTATGCGAGATCAATCTAGGTTGTGGTATAGGGTATAAATCTAGGTAGTGGTATACGGTATAAATCTAGGTTTTGGCATACGACTTAAATCTAGGTTTTGATATATAGAATAACTATATGTTTTGGTATACGGTATAAATCTAGGATTTGGTATGCGATATCAATCTAGGTTTTGGTATGCGATATAAATCTAGGTTTTGGTATGCGATATAAATCTAGGTATTGGTATACTGTATGAATCTAGCCTTTGGTATACGGAATAAATCTAGGTTTTGGTATGCGAGATAAATCTAGGTTTTGCTATGCTACATAAATCTAGGTTTTGGTATGTGATATAAATCTAGGTTGTGGTATGCGGTATAAATCTAGGTTTTGGTATACGGTTTAAATCTAGGTTTTGGTATGCAATATAAATCTATGTTTTGACATATGATATAAATCAAGGTTTTGGCAAGCGATGTAAATCTAGCTTTTGGTATACGAGATAAATCGAGGTTTTGGTATGCGATATATATCTAGGTTTTGGTAAACGATATAAATCAAAGCTTTGGTATACTATATAAATCTAGGTTTTTTATTCGATATAAATCTAGGTTTTGGTATGCTACATAAATCTAGCTTTTGGTATACGATATAAATCTAGGTTTTGGTATGCGATATATATCTAGGTTTTGGTAAACGATATAAATCAAAGCTTTGGTATACTATATAAATCTAGGTTTTTTATTCGATATCAATCTAGGTTTTGGTATATGATATAAATCTAAGTTCTGTTATAAGATATAAATCTAGGTTTTGGTATGCGGTATAAATCTAGGTTGTGGTATACGATATAAATCTATGTTTTGGTATGCGAAATAAATCTAGGTTTTGGTATGCGGTATAAATCTAGGTTTTGATATGCGATCTAAATCTAGGTTTTGATATGCGATATAAATCTAGGTTTTGGTATGCGAGATAAATCTAGGTTTTGGTATTAGATATAAATATAGGTTTTCGTACACGATATAAATCTAGCTTTTGGTATATGATATAAATCTAGGTTTTGGTATAAGATATAATTCTAGGTTTTGGCATATGATATAGATATATGTTTTGGCATGCGATATACATCTAGGTTGTGGTATACGGTATAGATATATGTTTTGGCATACGATATAAATCTAGGTTGTGGTATACGGTATAAATCTAGGTTTTGGTATATCATATAAATCTAAGCTTTGGTATACAATATAAATATAAGTTTTGGTATACATATAAATCTAGGTTTTAATATATGATATAAATATAGGTTTTGGCATGCGATATAAATCTAGGTTTTGGTATGCGATATAAATCTAGGTTTTGGTATGCGATATAAATCTAGGTATTGGCATACTGTATGAATCTAGGTTTTGGCATATGGTATAAATCTAGGTTTTGGTATGCGTGATAAATCTAGGTTTTGCTATGCTTCTTTAATCTAGGTTTCGTTATTGGATATAAATGTAGGTTTTGGTATACGGTATACATCTAGGTTTTGGTATGCGGTATAAATCTAGGTTTTGGTATACGATATAAATCTAGGCTTTGGTATACGGTATAAATCTAGGTTTTGGTATATGATATAAATCTAGGTTTTGGTATTCAAAATAAATACAGGTTTTGGTATACATATAAATCTAGGTTTTAATATATGATATAAATCTAGGTCTTGGAATACGATATAAATCTGACTTTTGGTATGCGATATAAATCTAGGTTTTGGAATAAGATATAAATAGAGTGTTTAATATACTATATAAATCTAGGTTTTGGTATTCGATATAAATCTAGGTTTTGGTATACGATATAGATCTAGGTATTGGTATACTGTATAAATCTAGGTTTTTGTATACAGTAGAAATCTAGGTTTTGGTATACGAGTTAAATCTAGGCTTTAGTATACGATATAAATCTAGGTTTTGGTATGCGATATAAATCTAGGTTTTGGTATGCGATATAAATCTAGGTTTTGGTATGCGATATAAATGTAGGTTTTGGAATACGATATAAATCTAGGTTTTGTTATGCGATATAAATCTAGGTTTTGGTATTAGATATAAATCTAGGTTTTGGTTTCCGATATAAATCTAGGTTTTGGTATACGATATAAATCTAGGTATTGGTATACTGTTTAAATCTAGGTTTTTGTATACGGGATAAATCTAGGCTTTGGTATACGAGATAAATCTAGGTTTTAGTATACGATATAAATCAAAGTTTTGGTATGCTATATAAATCTGTTTTTTTTTTATTCGATATAAATCTACGTTTTGGAAAACGATATAAATATACGTTTTTGTATACGATATAAATCTAGGATTTGGTATGCTATATCAATCTAGGTTTTGGTATGCGATATATAGATCTCGGTTTTGACATACGATATAAATCTAGGTTTTGGTATACTGTATGAATCTTGGTTTTGAAAAACGATATAAATCTAGGTTTTGCTATACTACATAAATCTAGGTTTTGGTATGCGATATATATCTAGGTTTTGGCATATGAGATAAATCTAGGTTGTGGTGTACGGTATAAATCTAGATTGTGGTGTACGGTATAAATCTATGTTTTGGTATGCAATTTAAATCTAGGTTTTGGTATATGATATCAATCTAAGTTTTGGTATACAATATAAATATATGTTTTGGTATACATATAAATCTAGGTTTTAATATGTGATATAAATCTATATTTTGGCATGCGATATAAATCTAGGTTTTGGCATACGATATAAATCTAGCTTTTGGTATGCGATATAAATCTAGGTTTTGGTATATGATATAAATCTAGGTTTTGGCATGCGATATAAATCTAGGTTTTGGCATACAGAATAAATCTAGGTTTTGATATACGGTATACCTCTAGGCGTTAGTATGCGATATACATCTATGGTTTGATATACGGTATAAATCTAGGTTTTGGTATATGATATAAATCTAGGTTTTGGTACACAATATAAATCTAGCTTTTGGTATATGATATAAATCTATGTTTTGGTATAAGATATAAATCTAGGTTTCGGTATGCGATAAAAATCAAGGTTTTGGTATGCGATATAAATCTAGGTTTTGGCATATGATATAAATATATGTTTTAGCATACGATATAAATCTAGGTTTTGGTATACGATATAAATCTAGGTTTACCTATGCTACATAAATCTAGGTTTTGGTATGCGATATAAATCTAGGTATTGATATACTGCATAAATCTAGGTTTTTTTATTCGATATAAATCTAGGTTTTTGTATATGATATAAATCTAGGTTTGGTCTGCGATATATATCTAGGTATTGGTATACTGTATGAATCTAGCTTTTGGTATGCGGAATAAATCTAGGTTTTGGTATTCGAGATAAATCTAGGTTTTGGTATGCGATATCAATCTAGGTTTTTTATTCGATATCAATCTAGGTTTTGGCAAGCGATATAAATCTAAATTTTGGTATACAAGATAAATCTAGGTTGTGGTATGCGATATAAATCTCGGTTGTGGTATACGATATCAGTCTATCTTTTGCTATGCAATTTAAATCTAGGTTTTGGTATGCGATATAAATCTAGGTTTTGGTATACGGTATAAATCTAGGTTTTGGTATATGATAGAAATCTAAGTTTTGGTATCAGACATAAATCTAGGTTTTGGTATGCGATCTAAATATAAGTTTTGATATGCGATACAAATCTAGGTTTTGGTGTGCGATATCAATCTAGTTATTGCTATACGGTATAAATCTAGGCTTTGGTATGCGGTATAAATCTAGGTTTTGGTATGCGAGATAAATATAGGTTGTGGTATAGGGTATAAATCTAGGTAGTGGTATACGGTATAAATCTAGGTTTTGGCATACGATTTAAATCTAGATTTTGATATATAGAATAACTATATGTTTTGGTATACGGTATAAATCTAGGATTTGGTATGCGATATCAATCTAGGCTTTGGTATGCGATATAAATCTAGGTTTTGGTATGCAATATCAATCTAGGTTTTGACATATGATATAAATCAAGGTTTTTGTATACTAGATAAATCTAGGTTTTTTTATTCGATATCAACCTAGGTTTTGGCAAACGATATAAATCTAGCTTTTGGTATGCGATATAAATCTAGGTTTTGGCATACAGTATAAATCTAGGTTTTGGTATATGATATAAATCTAAGTTTTGATATAAGATATACATCTAGGTTTTTGTGTGCGGTATCAATCTAGGTTGTGGTATACGATATAAATCTATGTTTTGGTATGCAATTTAAATCTAGGGTTTGGCATACGAAATAAATATAGGTTTTGGTATGGGGTATAAATTTAGGTTTTGGTATGCGGTATAAATCTAGGTTTTGGTATGCGAGATAAATCTAGGTTGTGGTATACGGTATAAATCTAGATTGTGGTATACGGTAAAAATCTAGGTTGTGGCATACGATTTAAATCTAGGTTTTGTTATATAGAATAACTATAGGTTTTGGTATACAGTATAAATCTAGGTTTTGGTATGCATATAAATCTAGGTTTTAACATAGGATATAATTCTAGGTTTTAGCATGCGATATAAATCTAGGTTTTGGTATAAGATATAAATCTAGCTTTTGGTATACAATATAAATCTAAGTTTTGGTATACATATAAATCTAGGTTTTTATATAAGATATAAATCTAGGTTTTGGCATGCGACATAAATCTAGGTTTTGGTATACGATATAAATCTAGCTTTTGGTATACGATATAAATCTAGGTTTTAGCATAAGATATGAATCGAGGTTGTGGTATGCGGTATGAATCTCGGTTTTGGCATACGATATAAATTTACGTTTTGGTATACGATATAAATCTAGCTTTTGGTATGCGATATAAATCTAGGTTTTGGAATACGATATCAATCTAGGTTTTGGCAAGCGATATAAATCTAGCTTTTGGTATACAAGATAAATCTAGGTTGTGGTATGCGATATAAATCTCGGTTGTGGTATACGATATCAGTCTATCTTTTGCTATGCAATTTAAATCTAGGTTTTGGTATAGGATATAAATCTAGGTTTTGGTATGCGGTATCAATCTAGGTTGTGGTATACGATATAAATCTATGTTTTGGTATGTAATTTAAATCTAGGGTTTGGTATACGAAATAAATATAGGTTTTGGTATGCGGTATAAATCTAGATTTTGGTATGCGATCTAAATATAAGTTTTGATATGCGATAAAAATCTAGGTTTTGGCATGCGATATAAATCTAGTTATTGCTATACGGTATAAATCTAGGCTTTGGTATGCGGTATAAATCTAGGTTTTGGTATGCGAGATCAATCTAGGTTGTGGTATAGGGTATAAATCTAGGTAGTGGTATACGGTATAAATCTAGGTTTTGGCATACGACTTAAATCTAGGTTTTGATATATAGAATAACTATATGTTTTGGTATACGGTATAAATCTAGGATTTGGTATGCGATATCAATCTAGGTTTTGGTATGCGATATAAATCTAGGTTTTGGTATGCGATATAAATCTAGGTATTGGTATACTGTATGAATCTAGCCTTTGGTATACGGAATAAATCTAGGTTTTGGTATGCGAGATAAATCTAGGTTTTGCTATGCTACATAAATCTAGGTTTTGGTATGTGATATAAATCTAGGTTGTGGTATGCGGTATAAATCTAGGTTTTGGTATACGGTTTAAATCTAGGTTTTGGTATGCAATATAAATCTATGTTTTGACATATGATATAAATCAAGGTTTTGGCAAGCGATGTAAATCTAGCTTTTGGTATACGAGATAAATCGAGGTTTTGGTATGCGATATATATCTAGGTTTTGGTAAACGATATAAATCAAAGCTTTGGTATACTATATAAATCTAGGTTTTTTATTCGATATAAATCTAGGTTTTGGTATGCTACATAAATCTAGCTTTTGGTATACGATATAAATCTAGGTTTTGGTATGCGATATATATCTAGGTTTTGGTAAACGATATAAATCAAAGCTTTGGTATACTATATAAATCTAGGTTTTTTATTCGATATCAATCTAGGTTTTGGTATATGATATAAATCTAAGTTCTGTTATAAGATATAAATCTAGGTTTTGGTATGCGGTATAAATCTAGGTTGTGGTATACGATATAAATCTATGTTTTGGTATGCGAAATAAATCTAGGTTTTGGTATGCGGTATAAATCTAGGTTTTGATATGCGATCTAAATCTAGGTTTTGATATGCGATATAAATCTAGGTTTTGGTATGCGAGATAAATCTAGGTTTTGGTATTAGATATAAATATAGGTTTTCGTACACGATATAAATCTAGCTTTTGGTATATGATATAAATCTAGGTTTTGGTATAAGATATAATTCTAGGTTTTGGCATATGATATAGATATATGTTTTGGCATGCGATATACATCTAGGTTGTGGTATACGGTATAGATATATGTTTTGGCATACGATATAAATCTAGGTTGTGGTATACGGTATAAATCTAGGTTTTGGTATATCATATAAATCTAAGCTTTGGTATACAATATAAATATAAGTTTTGGTATACATATAAATCTAGGTTTTAATATATGATATAAATATATGTTTTGGCATGCGATATAAATCTAGGTTTTGGTATGCGATATAAATCTAGGTTTTGGTATGCGATATAAATCTAGGTATTGGCATACTGTATGAATCTAGGTTTTGGCATATGGTATAAATCTAGGTTTTGGTATGCGTGATAAATCTAGGTTTTGCTATGCTTCTTTAATCTAGGTTTCGTTATTGGATATAAATGTAGGTTTTGGTATACGGTATACATCTAGGTTTTGGTATGCGGTATAAATCTAGGTTTTGGTATACGATATAAATCTAGGCTTTGGTATACGGTATAAATCTAGGTTTTGGTATATGATATAAATCTAGGTTTTGGTATTCAAAATAAATACAGGTTTTGGTATACATATAAATCTAGGTTTTAATATATGATATAAATCTAGGTCTTGGAATACGATATAAATCTGACTTTTGGTATGCGATATAAATCTAGGTTTTGGAATAAGATATAAATAGAGTGTTTAATATACTATATAAATCTAGGTTTTGGTATTCGATATAAATCTAGGTTTTGGTATACGATATAGATCTAGGTATTGGTATACTGTATAAATCTAGGTTTTTGTATACAGTAGAAATCTAGGTTTTGGTATACGAGTTAAATCTAGGCTTTAGTATACGATATAAATCAAAGTTTTGGTATACTATATAAATCTAGGTTTTTTTATTCGATATACATCTAGCTTTTGGAAAACGATATAAATCTAGGTTTTGGTCTGCGATATAAATCTAGGTATTGGTATACGGTATAAATCTAGCTTTTGGCATACGGTATGAATCTAGGTTTTGGAATGCTACAATGTATATCAATCTAGGTTTTGGTATGCGATAAAAATCTAGGTTTTGGCATACGATATAAATCTAGGTATTGGTATACTGTATGAATCTAGGTTTTGGGAAGCGATATAAATCTAGGTTTCGCTATGCTACATAAATCTAGCTTTTGGAAAGCGATATAAATCTAGGTTTTGGTATGCGATATAAATCTAGGTTTTGGTATACAATATAAATCAAAGTTTTGGTATACTATATAAATCTAGGTTTCTTTATTCGATATCAATCTACATTTTGGCAAGCGATATAAATCTAGGTTTTTGCATACGATATCAATCTAGGTTTTGCTATATGGTATACATCGAAGTTTCGGCATACGAAATGAATCTAGGTATTGGTATACGGTATAAATCTAGGCTTTGGTATACAGTATAAATCTAGGTTTTGGTATATGATATATATCTAGGTTTTGGTATACAATATAAATATTGGTTTTGGTATACATATAAATCTATGTTTTGGTATAAGATATAAATCTAGATATTGGTATGCAATATAAATCTAGGTTTTGGTATACGATATGAATCTAGGTTTTGGTATACGATATAAATCTAGGTTTTGGTATACGATATAAATCTATGTATTTGGTATACTGTATCAATCTAGGTTTTGGTATACGGTATAAATCTAGGTTTGGGTATGCGAGATAAATTTAGGCTTTGGTATGCAATCTAAATATAGATGTTGGTATACGATATAAATCTAGGTTTTGGTATACGGTATACATATAGGTTTTGGTATACGATATAAATCTAGGTTTTAGTATGCAATCTATATATAAGTTTTGATATACAATATAAATCTAGGTTTTGGAATACGATATAAATCTAGGTTCTGGCAAACGATATAAATCAAGATTGTTGTATGCGATATAAATCTAGGCTTTGGTATACGATATAAATCTAAGTTTTGGCATACGGTATAAATAGAGGTTTTGGTATTCGATATAAATCTAGGTTTTGGTATATGGTATAAATTTAGGTTTTGGTATACGATATAAATCTAGATTTTGGCATACAGAATAAATCTAGGTTTTGGTATACGGTATACCTCTAGGAGTTAGTATGCGATATACATCTATGGTTTGGTATACGGTATGAATCTAGGTTTTGGTATGCGAGATAAATCTAGGTTTTGGTATGCGAGATAAATCTATCTTGTGGTATATGGTATAAATCTAGGTTGTGGTATACGTAAGAATCTAGGTTTTGGCATACGATTTAAATCTAGGTTTTGGTGTATAGAATAACTATAGGTTTTGGTATGCGGTATAAATCTAGGTTGTGGTATGCGATATAAATCTAGGTTTTGGTATTAGATATAAATATAGGTTTTGGTATACGATTTAAATCTAGGTTTTGGTATATGATATAAATCTATGTTTTGGTATGCAATTTAAATCTATGTTTTGGTATGCGAAATAAATCTAGGTTTTGGTATGCGGTATAAATCTAGGTTTTGATATGCGATCTAAATCTAGGTTTTGATATGCGATATAAATCTAGGTTTTGGTATGCGAGATAAATCTAGGTTTTGGTATTAGATATACATATAGGTTTTGGTATACGATATCAATCTAGGTTTTAGCACAAGATATGAATCGAGGTTTTGGTATGCGGTATGAATCTCGGTTTTGGTATACGATATAAATTTACGTTTTGGTATACGATATAAATCTAGCTTTTGGTATGCGATATAAATCTAGGTTTTGGAATACGATATCAATCTAGGTTTTGGCAAGCGATATAAATCTAATTTTTGGTATACAAGATAAATCTAGGTTGTGGTATGCGATATAAATCTGGGTTGTGGTATACGATATCAGTCAATCTTTTGCTATGCAACTTAAATCTAGGTTTTGGTATACGATATAAAACTAGGTTTTGGTATACGGGATAAATCTAGGTTTTGGTATATGATATAAATCTAAGTTTTGGTATAAGATATAAATCTAGGTTTTGGTATGCGGTATCAATCTAGGTTGTGGTATACGATATAAATCTATGTTTTGGTATGTAATTTAAATCTAGGGTTTGGTATACGAAATAAATATAGGTTTTGGTATGCGGTATAAATCTAGGTTGTGGTATAGGGTATAAATCTAGGTAGTGGTATACGGTATAAATCTAGGTTTTGGCATACGACTTAAATCTAGGTTTTGATATATAGAATAACTATATGTTTTGGTATACGGTATAAATCTAGGTTTTGGTATGCGATATAAATCTAGGTTTTGGTATATGATATAAATCTAAGTTTTGATATAAGATATACATCTAGGTTTTTGTGTGCGGTATCAATCTAGGTTGTGGTATACGATATAAATCTATGTTTTGGTATGCAATTTAAATCTAGGGTTTGGCATACGAAATAAATATAGGTTTTGGTATGGGTTATAAATTTAGGTTTTGGTATGCGGTATAAATCTAGGTTTTGGTATGCGAGATAAATCTAGGTTGTGGTATACGGTAAAAATCTAGGTTGTGGTATACGTTAAAATCTAGGTTGTGGCATACGATTTAAATCTAGGTTTTGTTATATAGAATAACTATAGGTTTTGGTATACAGTATAAATCTAGGTTTTGGTATGCATATAAATCTAGGTTTTAACATAGGATATAATTCTAGGTTTTAGCATGCGATATAAATCTAGGTTTTGGTATAAGATATAAATCTAGCTTTTGGTATACAATATAAATCTAAGTTTTGGTATACATATAAATCTAGGTTTTTATATAGGATATAAATCTAGGTTTTGGCATGCGACATAAATCTAGGTTTTGGTATACGATATAAATCTAGCTTTTGGTATACGATATAAATCCAGGTTTTAGCATAAGATCTGAATCGAGGTTGTGGTATGCGGTATGAATCTCGGTTTTGGTATACGATATAAATTTACGTTTTGGTATACGATATAAATCTAGCTTTTGGTATGCGATATAAATCTAGGTTATGGAATACGATATCAATCTAGGTTTTGGCAAGCGATATAAATCTAGCTTTTGGTATACAAGATAAATCTAGGTTGTGGTATGCGATATAAATCTCGGTTGTGGTATACGATATCAGTCTATCTTTTGCTATGCAATTTAAATCTAGGTTTGGGTATACGATATAAATCTAGGTTTTGGTATACGGTATAAATCTAGGTTTTGGTATATGATATAAATCAAAGTTTTGGTATTAGATATAAATCTAGGTTTTGGTATGCGGTATCAATCTAGGTTGTGGTATACGATATAAATCTATGTTTTGGTATGTAATTTAAATCTAGGGTTTGGTATACGAAATAAATATAGGTTTTGGTATGCGGTATAAATCTAGGTTGTGGTATAGGGTATAAATCTAGGTAGTGGTATACGGTATAAATCTAGGTTTTGGCATACGACTTAAATCTAGGTTTTGATATATAGAATAACTATATGTTTTGGTATACGGTATAAATCTAGGTTTTGGTATGCGATATAAATCTAGGTTTTGGTATATGATATAAATCTAAGTTTTGATATAAGATATACATCTAGGTTTTTGTGTGCGGTATCAATCTAGGTTGTGGTATACGATATAAATCTATGTTTTGGTATGCAATTTAAATCTAGGGTTTGACATACGAAATAAATATAGGTTTTGGTATGGGTTATAAATTTAGGTTTTGGTATGCGGTATAAATCTAGGTTTTGGTATGCGAGATAAATCTAGGTTGTGGTATACGGTAAAAATCTAGGTTGTGGTATACGTTAAAATCTAGGTTGTGGCATACGATTTAAATCTAGGTTTTGTTATATAGAATAACTATAGGTTTTGGTATACAGTATAAATCTAGGTTTTGGTATGCATATAAATCTAGGTTTTAACATAGGATATAATTCTAGGTTTTAGCATGCGATATAAATCTAGGTTTTGGTATAAGATATAAATCTAGCTTTTGGTATACAATATAAATCTAAGTTTTGGTATACATATAAATCTAGGTTTTTATATAGGATATAAATCTAGGTTTTGGCATGCGACATAAATCTAGGTTTTGGTATACGATATAAATCTAGCTTTTGGTATACGATATAAATCTAGGTTTTAGCATAAGATCTGAATCGAGGTTGTGGTATGCGGTATGAATCTCGGTTTTGGTATACGATATAAATTTACGTTTTGGTATACGATATAAATCTAGCTTTTGGTATGCGATATAAATCTAGGTTTTGGAATACGATATCAATCTAGGTTTTGGCAAGCGATATAAATCTAGCTTTTGGTATACAAGATAAATCTAGGTTGTGGTATGCGATATAAATCTCGGTTGTGGTATACGATATCAGTCTATCTTTTGCTATGCAATTTAAATCTAGGTTTTGGTATACGATATAAATCTAGGTTTTGGTATACGGTATAAATCTAGGTTTTGGTATATGATATAAATCAAAGTTTTGGTATTAGATATAAATCTAGGTTTTGGTATGCGGTATCAATCTAGGTTGTGGTATACGATATAAATCTATGTTTTGGTATGTAATTTAAATCTAGGGTTTGGTATACGAAATAAATATAGGTTTTGGTATGCGGTATAAATCTAGGTTGTGGTTTAGGGTATAAATCTAGGTAGTGGTATACGGTATGAATCTAGGTTTTGGCATACGACTTAAATCTAGGTTTTGATATATAGAATAACTATATGTTTTGGTATACGGTATAAATCTAGGTTTTGGTATGCGATATAAATCTAGGTTTTGGTATATGATATAAATCTAAGTTTTGATATAAGATATACATCTAGGTTTTTGTGTGCGGTATCAATCTAGGTTGTGGTATACGATATAAATCTATGTTTTGGTATGCAATTTAAATCTAGGGTTTGGCATACGAAATAAATATAGGTTTTGGTATGGGTTATAAATTTAGGTTTTGGTATGCGGTATAAATCTAGGTTTTGGTATGCGAGATAAATCTAGGTTGTGGTATACGGTAAAAATCTAGGTTGTGGTATACGTTAAAATCTAGGTTGTGGCATACGATTTAAATCTAGGTTTTGTTATATAGAATAACTATAGGTTTTGGTATACAGTATAAATCTAGGTTTTGGTATGCATATAAATCTAGGTTTTAACATAGGATATAATTCTAGGTTTTAGCATGCGATATAAATCTAGGTTTTGGTATAAGATATAAATCTAGCTTTTGGTATACAATATAAATCTAAGTTTTGGTATACATATAAATCTAGGTTTTTATATAGGATATAAATCTAGGTTTTGGTATACGATATAAATCTAGCTTTTGGTATACGATATAAATCTAGGTTTTAGCATAAGATCTGAATCGAGGTTGTGGTATGCGGTATGAATCTCGGTTTTGGTATACGATATAAATCTAGTTTTTGGTATGCGATATAAATCTAGGTTTTAGTATAAGATATAAATCTAGGTTTTGGTATGCGATATAAATCTAGGTTTTGGTATGCGATATAAATCTAGGTTTTGGTATGCGATATAAATCTAGGTTTTGGCATACTGTATGAATCTAGGTTTTGGCATATGGTATAAATCTAGGTTTTTATATAGGATATAAATCTAGGTTTTGGCATGCGACATAAATCTAGGTTTTGGTATACGATATACATCTAGCTTTTGGTATACGATATAAATCTAGGTTTTAGCATAAGATATGAATCGAGGTTGTGGTATACGGTATGAATCTCGGTTTTGGTATACGATATAAATCTAGTTTTTGGTATGCGGTATAAATCTAGGTTTTAGTATAAGATATAAATCTAGGTTTTGGTATGCGATATAAATCTAGGTTTTGGTATGCGATATAAATATAGGTTTTGGTATGCGATATAAATCTAGGTATTGGCATACTGTATGAATCTAGGTTTTGGCATATGGTATAAATCTAGGTTTTGGTATGCGTGATAAATCTAGGTTTTGCTATGCTACTTCAATCTAGGTTTCGTTATTGGATATAAATGTAGGTTTTGGTATACGGTATACATCTAGGTTTTGGTATACGATATAAATCTAGGCTTTGGTATACGGTATAAATCTAGGTTTTGGTATATGATATAAATCTAGGTTTTGGTATTCAAAATAAATACAGGTTTTGGTATACATATAAATCTAGGTTTTAATATATGATATAAATCTAGGTCTTCGAATACGATATAAATCTAACTTTTGGTATGCGATATAAATCTAGGTTTTGGAATAAGATATAAATAGAGTGTTTAATATACGATATAAATCTAGGTTTTGGTATTCGATATAAATCTAGGTTTTGGTATACGATATAGATCTAGGTATTGGTATACTGTATAAATCTAGGTTTTTGAATACAGTAGAAATCTAGGTTTTGGTATACGAGTTAAATCTAGGCTTTAGTATACGATATAAATCAAAGTTTTGGTATACTATATAAATCCAGGTTTTTTTATTCGATATATATCTAGCTTTTGGAAAACGATATAAATCTAGGTTTTGGTCTGCTATATAAATCTAGGTATAGGTATACGGTATAAATCTAGCTTTTGGTATACGGTATAAATCTAGCTTTTGGTATACGGTATAAATCTAGGTTTTGGAATGCTACAATGTATATCAATCTAGGTTTTGGTATGCGATAAAAATCTAGGTTTTGGCATACGATATAAATCTAGGTATTGGTATACTGTATGAATCTAGGTTTTGGGAAGCGATATAAATCTAGGTTTTGCTATGCTACATAAATCTAGCTTTTGGAATGCGATATAAATCTAGGTTTTGGTATGCGATATAAATCTAGGTTTTGGTATACGATATAAATCAAAGTTTTGGTATACTATATAAATCTAGGTTTTTTTATTCGATATCAATCTAAGTTTCGGCATACGAAATGAATCTAGGTATTGGTATACGGTATAAATCTAGGCTTTGGTATACAGTATAAATCTAGGTTTTGGTATATGATATATATCTAGGTTTTGGTATACAATATAAATATTGGTTTTGGTATACATATAAATCTATGTTTTGGAATAAGATATAAATCTAGATATTGGTATGCAATATAAATCTAGGTTTTGGTATACGATATGAATCTAGGTTTTGGTATACGATATACATCTAGGTTTTGGTATACGATATAAATCTATGTATTGGTATACTGTATCAATCTAGGTTTTGGTATACTGTATAAATCTAGGTTTTGGTATGCGAGATAAATTTAGGCTTTGGTATGCAATCTAAATATAGATGTTGGTATACGATATAAATCTAGGTTTTGGTATACCCTATACATATAGGTTTTGGTATACGGTATAAATCTAGGTTTTAGTATGCAATCTATATATAAGTTTTGATATACAATATAAATCTAGGTTTTGGAATACGATATAAATCTAGGTTCTGGCAAACGATATCAATCAAGATTGTTGTATGCGATATAAATCTAGGCTTTGGTATGCGATATAAATCTAAGTTTTGGCATACGGTATAAATAGAGGTTTTGGTATTCGATATAAATCTAGGTTTTGGTATATGGTATAAATTTAGGTTTTGGTATACGATATAAATCTAGATTTTGGCATACAGAATAAATCTAGGTTTTGGTATACGGTATACCTCTAGGAGTTAGTATGCGATATACATCTATGGTTTGGTATACGGTATGAATCTAGGTTTTGGTATGCGAGATAAATCTAGGTTTTGGTATGCGAGATAAATCTATGTTGTGGTATATGGTATAAATCTAGGTTGTGGTATACGGTATGAATCTAGGTTTTGGCATACGATTTAAATCTAGGTTTTGGTGTATAGAATAACTATAGGTTTTGGTATGCGGTATAAATCTAGGTTGTGGTATGCGATATAAATCTAGGTTTTGGTATTAGATATAAATATAGGTTTTGGTATACGATTTAAATCTAGGTTTTGGTATATGATATAAATCTATGTTTTGGTATGCAATTTAAATCTATGTTTTGGTATGCGAAATAAATCTAGGTTTTGTTATGCGGTATAAATCTAGGTTTTGATATGCGATCTAAATCTAGGTTTTGATATGCGATATAAATCTAGGTTTTGGTATGCGAGATAAATCTAGGTTTTGGTATTAGATATAAATATAGGTTTTGGTATACGGTTTAAATATAGGTTTTGGTATATGATATAAATCTAGGTTTTGGCATGCGATATAAATCTAGGTTTTGGTGTATAGAATAACTATAGGTTTTGGTATGCGGTATAAATCTAGGTTGTGGTATGCGATATAAATCTAGGTTTTGGTATTAGATATAAATATAGATTTTGGTATACGGTTTAAATCTAGGTTTTGGTATATGATATAAATCTAGGTTTTGGCATGCGATATAAATCTAGGTTTTGGTACACGATATAAATCTAGCTTTTGGTATATGATATAAATCTAGGTTTTGGTATAAGATATAATTCTAGGTTTTGGCATATGATATAGATATATGTTTTGGCATGCGATATACATCTAGGTTGTGGTATACGGTATAGATATATGTTTTGGCATACGATATAAATCTAGGTTGTGGTATACGGTATAAATCTAGGTTTTGGTATATGATATAAATCTAAGCTTTGGTATACAATATAAATATAAGTTTTGGTATCCATATAAATCTAGGTTTTAATATATGATATAAATATAGGTTTTGGCATGCGATATAAATCTAGGTTTTGGTATACGATATAAATCTAGTTTTTGGTATGCGATATAAATCTAGGTTTTAGTATAAGATATAAATCTAGGTTTTGGTATGC